>JAWWEV010000134.1:22158217-22180288 GCA_035583235.1 Hafferia zeledoni
AGAACTGGCCCCACCATTTAAGTCCTGAGGTTCATTTGCCACGGCCGAGCAAGCTTGGACAGTGACAGTGAAGTCCTCGGGACTGTCCACAACACCCGGAAGTGCACTGCTCATAACTGAGGGTGGAAGCAACATTGCCTGAAAAAAACCAACCCTCCACCAATGCCACCTTATGTTGCTTCTACAGTCCTTGCAAATCACAGTGTGAGAGCAGGCAATTACACTCTACCAAGCACTTCACATACTGATTATTCACATTTGATTATTTTTCCAGCCTGCAGAAGAGACCAGCAGGAACATCAAAGGTGCCCTCGTGAACTCTTCACGTCAGTTTTGTCAGTTATGGCACTAAATAGGAAGAGGATGCAGATTTGACTCTCAGTCCTGTTCCTCCCCTTCACAGGATAACACAAACACAAAGGTAGGCCAAAAATTCATGAAAGTGTTATTTTATCAGCCAGAAAAGGACAGGGAAGAGCTTTACACAAAAGTCAATATTCTGAACCCACAAGCAAGTCAAGTGACAGTGATTCACAAAAATGCTTTCAAGGATGATACAATTTTGGAACTAAAAAAGAAGAGAGCACCATCAGCTGACAGGAATGGTAAAACTCCTACAAATTCTGAGTCCTCAGGAACCTTTTTGGGTAATCTCACCACACCCTGGACTCTTTCTGCCAAAGCATTCTTGGTCTGATCAGAATTAAGTAGAAATTTATACTTTTTCACATCACCACAAACAGCAAATCAGTGCACAGAATACTTCTGATTCTCTCCAAGGAGAATGCTTACTGTTTAAAAGATAAAGAAGGATGAAAAAAAAAGAAAGGAAGAGTCAACATGCTGTTACAACAGCAACTAATAAAGGAAGACCTCACTCCAAGGCTGGCAAGTTCACATTACAGAGCCACCACTGTTTGTATCAGCTGGGGTGGGTTACCAGGAAAGTACCACCAACAACTACAAAAGTGCCCTGCATTGCACCTCAGCATGGAAGCTGTGCAGACACTTTGCTTTTCCACTCATCCTGCTGCAGGTGACATGGATGTACAGGATGCCAGCTTACAGGATTATTCTTCTGCCACTGCTATTAGCACTAAACTTACCGAACTAAAAACACACATACCTTTTTCCACGTGTGTGTTTTTTGCTTTCACATAACAGTTTTCTTGCACAATATTGTCCTCTTGCCCCACCACCAAGGTGGCTTTCAGTTGTCTAATCAGCACGATAAAATGAATAGCAGGAGCAAGTCCTGATACTTCCCCTCCCTCCAATCCATAAAGTCAATTATATAAATCAAGACATTTGAATGTAATATAGATAAGAAGGTCCTAAGCTTAGGTATTTTTTGCTTTTAGGTTTTCACAATGTGGAATATTACTAAGTACAACAAAATGGGATAGCCTGTGTATTCATTCAGGAGAGGTATTTGAACTACCACTGGCATTTGTTCATTGCTTCCAGATTTAGGGAATTAGACAACGAAACACAGTCCTGAACATCATTCAGATCCCTTAAGTGAATCCTCCCACTCTCCCTGTGAGCAAGGAGTCACCAGTCCTCTTATAGTCCTCCTAACCCCACAGCAGGATAATTCTATTCTGATCGATGGTTACTGAATACAAATTTCAACTACCATCCTAAATGAAATCTGTTTTAAGAGTCACTGATTCATTTAAAGAACTTCACCCAAGGAGGGGTAGGAATGGACGGGAGGAACATTTGCCTCGCTGGTCTTGGAAGAATGTTCACCCACATTCAAGTTTAAAGAAGGAGAACTTTTCATCCTGCCTGTCTGCTGTTACAAGCACCACACATGAAAACTGTGATTAAAGACACAGGAACATCAACCCTGCTCCTCTTGGATCTCATTACTGCCTCCATCTGCATTAGGCACTGCTAAAGATGGTCCAGACACTTAAAATACAGGGAGGAAAAGAACATGCCCCAACAATCAGCTACTCCATTAGCTGGCAGTCTGGCATGGCCACTATTTCATTAAGCACCAACAAAGCACTCAGTAGTTGATTTCAGAGGCATTTCATTCAAAGACATTAAAATAAATCTAATTACAAAAGTAGTAATGACATTTTGTTCTTGTTAAGTCCAATTGGTAGACAGAACAGCAATTCTATGGTTAGTCCCATGATTATTTCCAAACATTACTACATGCTTATACCATTTCCATAATTACTATGATACTTTTAAAGAAAAATTTCAAAGCAGGGCAAATTTTCAAAGAGCACTTACATGATTTAGAAACCTCTTATTAACATTTAACATGGACTTTAGTGTGCTGTATTACCAGTGAGAGACTCTTGTCAGCCTCCATCAGCCTAAAGCCATTTGTGAAAATGGCCACAGCTTACACTGCTTTGGAAAGTTTTATCAAATTCTTATTTCAGACAAAAGAGCCTTTTCAAATTAGGGCCATTTTCCACAGTAAACAAAAGGCTGTGCCACTGATTTCAAGTAAGACACTCTAAGTGCTTGAAGCTTATTCTTGTTCAGCTAAGGCCTAAATAACTACTCACAAAAAAATTAACTTGACAGCTATGCTGAGCTTCATCAAAGAGCTCTGGAAAAGTGTTGTTGAGACTGTTCCCTCCAGAACTATTCCTGCACTCAAAAGATGTGGATAATCAGAACAATACTTGGATGAAAGGCCCCAACTGCCCAGTCAGAACTTAAAGTTCACAACAACATGACAAGGGGATTGAGGGGGCAGTGTCCACCTAACTTGAAAACACTTCAGTTTTTAAGAAAATGAACCATCTGGAAAAGCATTTGTAGCTTAACATGTTCTCCTGCAGGTTAAAAGAGGATGTGAAATTCATACGCAACCCACCAATACATTTACACTGAAATGCCCAATAAGCCAAACCAGCCTGTGGGACCCAGAGAAGGAAAGAGCAGAGGAGGTGGGCATAGTTACTTTAAGAAAAACACTAAAAATAATCATCATCCTCACCACGTATCACCTGCAAGGAAGGGACCTCACACTTAAGCACACAGAGCCAAAGAACACCTGCTATGTCAGACACACACAGGGTAAGACCAAAACAACCTCCTCACAAAAAGAACACAATTGGACCAAGAGATCTGCACAGCCAATTCTGTGGCATGGCATTCCATCTCACCACCAAGTAGCCCCCTGTCTGCCCTCTGGGAGTTAAAACCCCCTATACAAACACCAGGCTTGGAAACAAAACCCATTGGAGAAAACACTCCACTCGCTGATGTGCCCTCAGTCACACCCACAGAATGGCAACACGAGGGTTCTGATGCTTCCAGCTCTCCAAAGACTGACCTCGTGGGGAGATAAGAACAGGAATCAGTCCTGTATCTTCAGCAGCCATGAAAAGCACAAAAACAGGCTGCCTTCTCCAGCCAGTATAAAAACCAAAAAGACTTAAGCTTTTGGAGAAACCCACATTGCTGATTCTTTTCTCTGCAAACTGACCCAGTCACTCAAGCACATAAAACATTTACAGTTACTGGATTGCTGCTGCTATTCAGCCCAGTGGTAAAAGACTGTGACTGATACAAATGCAGAGGAAATTCTTGAGGAAAAGAATAAAGTCAAGTGAAGATGATGTAGGAAGGTCTGATCTGCCATTGCACTGTCAGCCAAGAGTGGCCACAGGAGACCTTTGTGTTTTAATTTATGCTCTCTCAGTCAGGCTGAGGAGCAGCAGCTGCTGCAGTAAGAGCAGAGAACGCAGAGCTGTCAGCAGGGCAGACAGGAGGGCAGTCCTTATTCCTCCTGCCCTGCGGGGAGAAGAGAGATAGCAGGAAAAGAAAGAGTTCCCCAGCAGGGACCCCTCTCTGCAAAAACAGATTCTGGCTGGCAAGAGCAAAAGCTGCCCTGTTCAATGAGCTTCAGAAGTACTGGTATGGAGCAGAAGTGAAGAAACAGGGGAAAAAAGTTGAAAAAAAAAAATATATAAGTAAACATCCTAGCATACACTGCTCACATTGGACTTTATTCATGCTAGTAGGAACCACAGTTTTCTAGCAATTACACCTTTGGAAGAATACCAAGCCTACAGCATTAAATGCAGTTTGTAGCAGAATCTGTCATATTGAAGACCAGGGGGGCACAATGTAGAACACAGTTACACAGTGAGCACCAAGGGCGGGGGCAGAGAGGGAACAATTATTTGTTGCTGCCAAGAAAACAAATTAATCCAAGTACTTCACATATTTTTCACAAAACAAAAATAAACCCAACACACCCCTCAAAAACCCACACAAAATCACACACTTAAAAACTTTAAAAAACCCAAAATTATCAACCAAACAAAATACCTCACCTTTAAATGCTAAGCCTTGAAGTGCTTTGTTCCATTGTCCAAGTTTTCATTGAAGTACTTCTAAAACAGATCCTCATGCAGCACATAAAACAGACTTCAGGATGAACAACCACCACCAAACTGTTTTCTCAGGCCTTTATCTTTCTTTTTTTAAATTTCCTACGGCAACAGGAATTTAGACTAAAGAGTTGTTTATCTGGAAATCCAGTTCCCAATGGGATCTGATCATGGACCTGCGCCCTGGGAATAAGGACTTACAAAGGCATTCATTTATTATTTTTTAATAAAACAAAAAGTCTTAGAAAAGTCTATAAGCCTTTTTTTTCCCCCCAAGCCTAGTAAACTAGCTTAAATCTGAAGTCAGACTCTGCATGGCCAGATAGCTTTAATGGATCTGGTGGGGTTTTGGCAAGAATCACACCATCAGGTTCTGTTGCTCTCTTGCCTATCACTTGTCTTCCCTTTGCCAGCCAGTAAATTACAAGTAAACACCAGTAGTCACCAGTGACACTTATGTTCTTGCTCCCTTCCCAGGACTATTATGCAAAAGAACAAGAAAAGTCACATTTCATTTACCAGATGTCAAATGCTGTGGTATAACTTCAGATGAGTTCTGTAAACTTGTCTTAACAAATTTGCTTGGGCTACAACAACCCTTAGGGGTGTCCTGCTTGTGCAGCACCTGTGACCCACCTGGCCACCCCACACACCCCCCAGAGCTGTACCCACAGCACAATGTTGGTTTCTGCCTCAGGGAGCCTGACAGGGAGCACTGCCCGAAAGCCACAGACTTGCTTATGGACTTTCTCAGGGCCCAGACAAGAAAGGAACTTTCCACCTTTCCTTCCAAAATAACAGGTAACTGCTACATTTGAGCTTTTATGTTAAAGCTAATTATTACAATTACCAAAATAGTAATCAAAGGAAGGACTGGACTGGTGTCTACCTGAGAACCCCCTTCAGATACACCTGCCCACTGCAGAATTCTCATCCCTCGTATAACTCTTTTGATACTTAATAAGGGTTCACCACAACCAATGGCAGAATTTAATAAGAACTCTGAGTGCAGGCTTGCTCATTTCTTCCTTTTGGGAGGCAAGGGAAAGAGAGGATGAGAAAGGACAGAAGTGCAAGCAATTGCAATCCTACATAAAACCTGCCAACTGTATACCTTGCTGTTAAACATGGCCTGGGATGAAAATGGTTAATCCATTGTAACTGGAGGAGCTGTGCAAAGATCCAAGTAGGTCACCATCTGGAAACTTAAACCTCCTCTTCCCAGCAGCAAGCTCTTTCATCTGTGACATCCAGCTGCAGTTGCCTTGGACTGCTACACTTACTTGACTTTACACGCCTCCCACATTTGTAATTCAACCATCTGAACCACTGAAAAGGAAGGTATCCAAAATTTGTTTCTTAATGGTATTGTGTGGAAAAGCCGGGGACAGAGGGAGCAGATAAAAGGTGTTTCAAACTACATTCTTCAGATGCGGGATTTTCATTGTGGTTTCAGAGCAGCCAAGCAGATGAACATGAAAGTTAATTGACTCCAAGCAGCAGAATGCTTTATTGGATGCCTGTTGGAACTTCACCTCTCCCAAAAGTAAGCCAACACTAACAGGGAAAAGGTACAGCTAACAACTGGATGTCACACACTACAGAAAGTCAGAGATAAGGATCAACCGGATAAATTCACAAAGAAAAATCCATATAGGGATTCCAAGTACAAAGACAGTAATTCTGGATCTGAAAGGCTGGGAATTCAGAGCATATTCCCTAAGATTTATCACGATCTTATTTCTTATACTTCTCCCCAGCTGGCAACTGTTCTAAGGATATTTACCTTAAACTGTCCACTATGATCACTGGTATGGTCTCTGCTGCATTTCTATAAAGGTTGAGGACTACCTTGCCTTGGCAATGACATCTTATTTTAGTTACTTTTTATATCAGGGAATGGTTCAATACAAGCATAATGTCAGATGTCAGAGAGGAAAGACTAGAACAGCTCACAGTACATCACCCATAAAAGCTTGAAAACAACTTTTGGTCCAGCCCAGCACAAGTTTTCATTCTTGCATCTCACCCAAAACCAAGAACATTACCTTTTATTTTAAATGCAAAATACCCATATTAAAGGAAGACGCTGATTTAACAATTTATCTGAATTTAAATGAATGTTTTAATTCTATATAGTCTCATTAAAGTAACAATTTCTTGAAAATTTCAGAGCTACCTTTAATAAAGCTTACAAAATTATTTTCAATACTACCTTTGAAACTTAAGAGTATTTACTCCTTTTGCTTCCAGTTACTTTACTGATGATTACCCTTTGTTAGGAACATTTCACAAACAGCAAATACATAACCACACCCTACTCTCATTCTGAACATTGAGAATTCATTTCAAAATTTCGTGTAGACCATGCAGTCCAGCATGCTGGTGTTATCTCAGGTGCAGTCATAAAGAAGAATATGCACTAGAGACATTCATCCCAAAGCTAAAGGGAGACAGAAAAAGCACACCTTTACCACACTTCCATAGAAATTCCATTCCAGACAAACTCCTACTGCATCACACCAGACCACTATTAATGGTTTAGTCTCCATGACTTCTGTCATAACTCCAGCTCTGCAGATTTCAACTTATCTTTCACAATTTAGGCTTTCTTAACTCAGCCTGGGGTCAATCAAATGTGTCAGACCTTAGGGAAATGACATGTCCACTACTTAAGAGCTAATTAAGATGAAATATTTTCAAGGAACATTGCTCAGTCTACAGTGGCTTTGTTTCAGTTTGGGTCTGTCAATAGAAATTCCTAATTATGCAGTTCTGGTTCAACATGGACACCACTCACAAAAACAAAACCTATGTGCCTTTAACTCAAGGCAGTTAAATGTGGCAGGTTTTTCAGTAGCAAAGTGGTCTGTTTAGTTCTCTGGTCACATCCTCACCTGAGTGCAGTTGTTTTCCTCCCATGTCACTCTTCACCAGCCACTAACTTGGTTTGTGAAGCCATTTCATACTCTGGCAAACCAACTGTTATACATTGGATTACCTGGCCTCTGAGACAAAATCATCAAACCTCCAAACTACCTTGGAACTGTATGGGATCCCAGCTGGAAATTAAGGATTACTCAAAAATGCCTTTTTACAACATCTTTCACAACATACAGTACAGCCAAACATATCTTAAAACAAACAAAAAGTTGCCAATCCACACAAAGGTAACAGAAATCGAGACTACAGGATCTTCAAAGAAACATTTTTTTCAATTCTTTACCACTAAATCTCCAATTTGTTTAATAAGAGGTGTAGGGACATTGATATATTGTTTCTTCACACACTAGAGAGAAAAACAAAAGAACAAGATTTTTTCCCTCAGGGAACTCCCTTGCATTGAATCTAGACACGAAACGGAAGGCTCAGCACATCTACTCCAAAACCATGGGGCAACTTCTGGCTCTGGAGGCTGATGTTTCATTTGAAGGTACATGACAAGTTAGCAGATTAAGGATTCAGTGCAATAGCTCAAAGTTCTTCATCTCCCTTAGTGGTATGATGAATCCAAAAGTAGGGATTATTAACTTTGACCTTTTTTTGTTTCTTTTCTAAGCCATCAGTAAGAATCAGTTTCACAGTTCTTTAAAGCCTTCCTTAAAGGCAAAAAGAAAGGTGGCTCTTGCTATTGACTTTTAATGGTATTGAAACCATTGGTATTAGCACAGATTGTATCTACCTACTCATATTGCTTGACCACAAAGTGCTGAAACAGTCCAACAGCAGAAAATAAAAGCAATATGCATAAAGTTCTACACTTAGACTGTTTTTATTTTTTCTCTTTCAATCACTAAAGAATAAACAAAATTAGACCAAGGTTCAGTTCCCATTCAGCTATAAATTGATTTTCAGCCTTGATTTATATACGTGGCTCCTTTCATGCTTTGTTTACTGAAATTCTTTTATCTGACACGCTAGCTTACTTGATAAGACACCATTAGCACTAATGGAACATATTTCATGCAGAAACCATTATCTTTAGACTACAATGCTGTTGAAGTTCAAATGCCATTAATAAAATGTCAAGATATTTTATGTGGCTAATGGTAGACCACATAAGCAGTGGTACGTCAGAGCTGAGCATTAGCAGCTCCACTGGACAAAGATTTATCATGAAGTTGCTGCTGTTATGTACATGCCTGGCAAAAGCAAGACTCAGTACTCAGTGAAGTGCTATGAACTGCTGGTTACAAACAATGACAGTGCTGCCCAGACTGGTAGCAAGGCACATAAGCTGCAGAAACCACTGTTAAGTGGTATTTCAGCACATGTAAAGCTATTTCATACAGACACACCACTACCCAGCCACTGGAGAGAACACAGTCAACCATTGCTTGCTTCATCTGCCACAAGTATCAAAGTCCCGTATAGTTTCTCTTACTGAGGGGAAGTCACCATGTAAAGGACAGTCAGGCAGGATCCTTACTCCGAAACACCCATGAGCAGGAGCACTGCCTGACAGGCTCCTCTGTTCTCTACCAGAGTTTTTGGTGAGACTAATGTAACACCCTTTTGGACAGCTCTTAGCTACTTAGGCAATTGAAGTAATTGCTCTTTTGAAAGACTCTTCAGAGTTTTCTTCCAGAGACTCTCTGGACTTTCCCACACATCCTCCCTTTTTTTGTTGTTGTTTTTTTATTTTGCTTTGTTTTCTGAGGGTTTTTCATAAAAATCAACATTGTTTGAAAAACAACTATGCAGCTGCCAACAAGTGACTCCCACTGAAGTCAGCGGGATCTGCCCTTACCCAGAGGGGTGTAACGAGTGCCCAATCCCTCACAGCGCTGAAAGCCTTTGTGCTCTGCACCCTGAGTGGATGGAGGGCTGGCTATGCAGGGGGTTCATGCAAAATTAATACCACATCAGGAAGTGGATGACGGAGAGGGAAGGCATTTAATAATTGATCCACAGTTTGTTTTCTCAGAATTCTGACATCTTTATGGACATTTGGTTTGCCTTTGTGGGTTTTTTTCCAAGGTAGAAAATTTTTAAACTAAAGTTCTACTAACAAAACACAGTGAAACAATAACAAGAAACCTCCCAGAATGGTGCTTTGATAACAATAACTGCAGAAAAGTATCTTCCCAGAAGGCAAGATGGAAATAGAATAAAAAACAAGGCAGACTTTTTGCAGACAAAATATGATGATCCTCTCACTTTTAGAAGATTCCATCCTTAAACTTAAACACCTTCTACTTTATGAATAAGTGATGTATTGAATTCCTGCTTTTTCTGTGAAACTTACAGGTTTGTCTTCTCACCATTATTTACGTAAAGTCCAATCGCACCCCACAATGCAAAGTCCATTCTTCCAATTTATAAAGTCCTAAAAAGTCCTCAAGCCAGGAGTCTAATGCTACTCATTTGAACAATTTTGACAGCACAACTACCCTAAAAGTGTTCTACCTTGCTCCACAAATATCATTTGCAGTCATTTCAAGGACATGTTACAGCACCAGATTGGAACAAAGTACCCTTCTAGTAAACTAAAGACTTAAACAAACAGCATTACTCACTGGAGTTCTCATACATGTCCAAAGCTATAAAAAAGGAATCCCATCAACTCTCAACATAAAATACATAGGACTTTACAGTATTTTTCTCAGTAACAAAGCAGCAAAAACCACCAGTTTCTTATTCAGTCCTGTACTCCAGCCTAGGGGTGGTCCCGTGGTGTAATGGAGAGCACTCCTGAATCTCAAGGCCCTGAGTTCGAGTCTCAGTGGGGACTGTCCCCTGGCAGTTCAAGCCTCCCTGCCATCCCGTCACATCTCAGATGCTCAGCAGGGTCAGCCCTGGTTAGTACCAAGGGCTGTAACAGTCCCGAGGACTTCACTGTCACTGTCCAAGCTCGCTCAGCCGTGGCAGATGGACCTTAGGACTTAAATGGTGGGGCCAGTTCTGTGCACGCTGTGCCTCACCTAAAACATCCACTGTGCAGGTGGAAGGGCACACCCATGTGGGGAGAGCCCTGCCCAAATCTGCGTTCGTGAAGTCTGGCCATACAGACATACTCCAGCCTCAAGTAACATCGCTGAGATCCTGTGCTTCAAAAGCCACAAGCCTTCCATGTGGTACAAAAAGGAGACACAGCACATCCCTCAAATCTCTGCTGATCATGCCATTCTATACAATAACCCCATCCATTCCATCTCACGTAATTCTACACAGCTCAGTCCTGCAGGAATTGTTTATGAATTGTTATAAAACTTGAAATTTTTCACATCAGAGCCAGAGCCATGTGTACAGCTTTGATATTCACCAGACTTATGGTTTGACACAACTAAAGAAGGATTATCTCCCACAGATGTTATTTGGGAGGTCTTGCACCAAATACTAAGGCTTGCTGTTTCAAAAGGAGATGCTTGCACAACACACAGCAAGGAGGCACATGTTTATGGAACAAGGTTGTTTGTGAAATAGAAACAAGCACCTTATACAATGGTACCAAAAAAAATCCAGTGTTGGATTTGTTGAAGTCCTTCCCACTTCCCTATGGACATGTGGCTGAACTCCAGTAACAGGCCCATCCCTCTCGGAGCACAGCAATGACCACGCAGAGGCTCCTGAGGGCTGAGAGCACAGACCCAGCTGAGCTTTCAGTTCCAGGGGACAGGATTAAGAACAGACACAAATACATGGCAAGACACAAAGGGGGCTTCCTTGGAGAATGGAACAGAGAGAACAGCCTCTGCAAGCTGGAGTAGAGCACAAACTGAAAGGAGGGCAAAACCAGCAAGAACTGGTTATTTACAAAAGGCATGGTATTTATCCAGGCAGTAGAGAGCTGCTATTGACAAGAAAACCACAAGTAACAGTGGAGTACATCATCACTGTCCTTTATTAGACATGACATTTAAATCACACACAAATATCTGGGATGGGGAAAGTTGAACACATAAGGTACTGTTGCCCACAGCTCCTTCAGCCTCTGTCATAGGTCAGCCTCTCTGCAGAACAGCTGACAGGGTCATGAATCTACAGGTCAAAGAAGAGTACTCAGAACAACAAAAATGGCCAAATGGGAACCACAGCTCATTCACCTGCTACAGTGGCACAAACCCTTCAGTGTCACCCTCATCAGGACTGGTAGTGG
Source organism: Hafferia zeledoni (assembly GCA_035583235.1). Lineage (NCBI taxonomy): Eukaryota > Metazoa > Chordata > Aves > Passeriformes > Thamnophilidae > Hafferia > Hafferia zeledoni. The sequence goes on from JAWWEV010000134.1 coordinate 22,169,693, forward strand.
TTTTCTTTAACATGAAAAGTTATTAACTGAATCTGTTCAGGAGCTACTTCCTCTCCCACAGGCATGAGAGTGGTTTCGGAAAAACAAAGGAAAGCAGAGGCCAACAAGGATGTAACCCATGTAAAAATGCAACTGACTAATGTTCTTGAGTCAAACACAAATTCACTTGCATTGAAAAGTTTCTGCAGAATAAAAAATTGATTCAAATATCACCACAAACCTTTAGACTTACCCAGGAACTGGTTTTGCCTATCTTCAAAACAAAGAAAACAAAAAGAGAGCAATGTTTTCAAATCACACCCAGCCTGCACAGCTGAAGCAGGAACACCAGTGGTGACCATGCCACAGGTCCCAGAAGGGGCAGAACACTCCAATACAGTCAGAGGAAGCAAAAGGTCCTTCTTTGCCTGGAACAGAAGTTACATGGGTTTCCAGTCCCTTCATGTGATGCTTTCAGGTACATAAGTTAATAAACTTCTGCTCTAGCAAGTCAGGATATTTTCTTTTTTAAGTACTGCATAATTTTATGTATTTTTAAATATATATATATATGCATGCATAGCATTCTATCTATAAATGTGTCTCCAACATTTAATCCATATTAGCCCTTTGTTTGTAATAAAGCCACTGGAAAGGACACTACTTGGGAATGGATAGTTATGACAAACTCTCTTCAGAGAGATCCTTTGCCATCCCATCTATCAGGTCACTCCAGTGAAGGACTGGCATGATTACAGGGAGTGGCATGGTGTTTGGAATAACAGTTATGGAAAGGAAAAGAAACCAGGGAGGGAAATGATGGAGCTGCCCACTTAAGTTCAAATTAAGTTCACGTTACAATAAACTCGGTAGACAATCTCTGCTCTTTGTTCTCCAACGTCACTGAACAATTAGGAGAAAACAGATAACCACCATAACTTTGACCAAAACAGAGAAGATCAAAGTTCACCACAGGGGTATTCCCAACTAGCACCTCTCTACAAAACAATCTCACTGGAAGGAGCTACCTATTAACACAGCAGCATGTCTTACACCTCTACGTACTCCAAAGTCCAAAACCATTTCCACTACAGTTGAAACAGGCCATGCTTGTACAATCACACAGAATCACACACAGACTATTCTGAGTTGGAAGGGACCCACAAGGATCATCAAGTCCAACTCTTAAGTCAATGGCCTACACAGGGGATTGAACTCATGGCCTTGGCATTATTACAACCAAGTTTTAACCAACTGAGCTGATCTCAGGGTCAATCACTTTGGCTGATCTACACAGGGAAAGGAGAGGATGGTCCTGCCATCTTCCCATACTTCATTCTTGCAGCCAAACAGCAAGTCAATAGAAACTGTCCCAGACTGAGAGTTATCAGTCAGATCTGGTAACTGACTGCCAACAGTCCACTGAAGCTGCATGAACAGTTTGGTTCTGCAGCCTGTGCCAGCCTCAGCCCCAAAATGTGAAAGGCAGCACACAGACACCAGCCATGAAACCATGGCCAAACAAGGTGGGAAAGTGGCCAGCTACAGAAACAGGTCCTCCTATGTATTCAGAGAGGGGAAAGAAACATTTCACATTTCCCCCCTTAATGGCCACAGAAAGAGAAAGAAATAAGAGAATGTTCATGGTATCAAGCAATATTGACTAGAAGCTGGACCTTGGTTATTTTTTAACCATAATCATATATATTTCATATTTATATATACACATTTTATAGTCTTCACAAGCCAAATGGCTGAATTTTCACCTAGATATAAATTGGATAACTCCTTGGAAAAGAGTGATTCTATTTTACAAGATTGACCTCTTCTTTTTAAATTACTTTAATTTTACATTTCATTATTTTTGGACTGACTGAATTCACACATATTCCTTTTGACATATACCCACATAAACAGGCAGTCAGGAAGTCAACAACTATGAAATGCTATCTTTTACCTACATGAACAGGGAACCTTTCTGTTTTTATATTAAGGCAGCAAAAATTAGAACCAAAACATCTGAACCCCTTGCTCTGTGCATAGTAGAGCACTCCCATACACTGCCAGCTGAGAACAGCCCAGGATACTTGCCCATCCACCTCCTCATTACCTGTTAGAACTCAATGTTTTGAACTGTCACCATTTCCAAATTCTGTTCTCCACCCTGAAACACTCTAACCTTGTGGCATTGCAAAGACAAACATGAGAGTGATCTTGCACAAGGTGACCCAGTTAACTGAGGTATGCAAGAAACACCGAAACATTTGCTGAATATTATCTGTGAACTGTTTTCCTCAGTGTCTGTGCTTTTATATATAAACCATTTACAGCACACAGAGGCAACTCCCTTCAAGCTCTTTTTAAATCCCAGCCGGCTGGAACACAGAAGGCAGCAGAAGAGATGCATTTGAGTGAGAGGGGAGCACAGAGAACTTGGCCTCAGAAGGGTGAATCTATGCCCCACACATGGATAGGTAAAGCAGAGGCGTCCAACAGGCAGAACCTGTGAGGCTGGGTCTGACAGAATGACAGATACCAGGTGCATCTGCTTGGGGTGACACCCCACACAAAGTGCTGCCTCATCTATGCTGGGGGCACCAGAGCTCAGCGTGACACAGAGAAAATGCTTACATAAAATAATGTTCCACGTCACGGAAGTTTTACCCCTAAATCAAAGTAAATGATGCTGGACTGGCATCAAATGTAAGCTACTAACACCAGGAAACACACAGCAGGCTGAGGATTTCAAGCATCCCTGCAGTATCATTTACATCACTACCCTCCAACAGTGGCTCACTGGAGCCAGGACCAGAGACACACTCAGGTTTTAACTCATTGGCATTATGTTCAAGGAAACAAACCAGAAGCCTCTAGGAACCCAAAATATTGCATATATCTAAACACATCTAGTCTCCTTTTAATGCTTGATTTGAACTCAATACCACAAAGAAAAAGCACTTCCATCACCACACGTTAGGAACGTCACTTGAAAATATTTTCAATATTATTTGATATAACAGAGTCTTCACTGGGAGCAGAGGGATTTTCAAGGCCTGGAAGAGGCATATTGATTTTTCCCAGTTCTGTGGGAAATTGACAGTTCATTCATAAGATCCTCTGAGTGTGCTGAAACACTTATTCTAAATGCGTCCTGAGGAAAGTGACTGAAAACTTGAAACATTAGCTGAAGAATCTGATGTGGAGACTGATGTGTATTAAAATAAATCCCAGTACTGCCATTTGCCTCATTTATTTTGTAAAGCTAAAGGAGTAGGATCTGACTGTTTTTAGCATCTCTGCAAGTCAGGCCATCTGGAGGTTATATGAGATCACACTGAGTCAGAGTTTGATACCAAATCAAGCACCCCTGACTGCAATTCTCAGTGTGTTGGTGACATTTTTAAATGCCAGCATAAGGAGAAGGCTGAACTGCTCTAGATCTCTGTGTGTGTTACAGAAGTAGCTACACAGAGCACTGTGCCAACAGTGACATCCACCCACAACAACTCCTTTACCTGTACAAAATACTGCTGAAACCAGTGAAAATCTAAATCCAGTGATACACAAGATACTTTGTGGCAGGAGCAGCAGCACAATCACAAAAAATGGGATGTTCTCCAAACTCACACAATAGTACAATGAAAAAGAAACAAATACATTTTTCTTTACTGATTCGAAGCCTTGTGTTTTCCTGGATTTTGCACTGTAAATGTACCGTTAAATGTAATTCAGTACATTTGTTAAAAAATGGATAAGCTTCTATTGTTTTAATTCTTTACTGCATTGCAACAATACTTGCTAATTATTAATGAGAAGCAAAGACAGAAACTGGTAAGGGAGCACAAAGTCACTATGAAATGAAAGCTAATGAAGAAGTCAGATATTAAGAATTCAAAATATTACCATACCAGACTGCACTTTTATGGTTAATGCTGACAGTGACTTCTGTCACTCTAACAGAGCTGGGTTACTTCATGAGCTGTTCAGCTCCTTGTTCCTCTGTCTACACCAAAAAAACAATTACAGTCCTGTTGACAGACTACTAGCCCTGCATTTGAGAAATGTGCTGCATATTTTGGGCAAAGCCAAGTATGAAGGCTGATTCTCTCGTACAGCACTGCAATTTAAGACTAGAATTCCCTCACTGGCAGAATTAGGTCAAGCGATTTCTTTGGGTCAAAAGTATTCTCTCATACTTCCAGTTTTAATTGAAAGCAAAACATTAAACTCTAAATGTTCATAGCAAGTCTCCACAGGTTACTGCTTTTGGTTAATGGAGTATAAAGTGTTGAAGTACCTACTCTTAACAACACAGCGGCTTCTTGCTCCAAATTTATAACTTGTAGTGGCCCAGGTGCCAAAATCAGTTTATAAGGAGATCTCCACAGACACTTCAAAAAGTCTGTTTGTAGGAACAGAAATGAAAAGGAAGTTGTGTTTCACTAACTGTAAGCCCAAGTTTCTCATCCTCTACTAATCACTAACTTGCATCTTAGAGAGTTTAAAGAATAAATTAAAGTTCACTAAGAAGTACATTAGGCTTATTGTAATCTACAGAACTAGGTCTTAGAGAGCATTCTTAAATAGCAGATTATGTTCATACTTTCAAACTCCTGTCCACTGGAGAGGATAGAGAAGTTCCTGACATTTTTCTTCTTTCTACTCTCCTCACAATAACAACAACAAACAAACAAACAACAACGCAAACCAAAAAAATCCTTTCCCTACCCCACAAAAAAACTTTCTCCCCCACTTTTTCCATTTGAAAATTATTTTACCTCTACTGCACCTGGTATGTGATTCTTCTGTCTGTTTACAAGAATACATTTTCTGGGTTCCCACCTGGGAAAAAGCCTTTCGTCCCCAGTACAGCTGATGCTCCCCTTCCCTCTACACCTGTTGTATCACACACTGCAGTTGAACATGAGCATATTCATACACGTAGTACAGGCATCAAAAAGGTTACAATTACAAGCCTGCCTTGCAGAATTAAGGTAGTTTGTCCATCTTCAAATTCAATGCCACAGAACATGGATTGGCTGCTTTATTAAGGAATTATTATTAACATGCAACAAGAGGCATGGGATTAGGACCAGTGATAACTACTTTTGCCACATACAAATATCTATAAGGCGTTTCACTTGCAGAAATGTTTTGTTGGAGCTGCCTGTACTCTGGGTGCCATTCACATTTTTCTCTGACTGGGACAGTAAAGATTCAAAATTGACTCTTCATACTTGGAGACAGATGTGCAACCAGGAAAAACATAGGACAATTCAATCAAAGTGGGAGACTGGTAAATATATTTACCAGATTAATCTTTAACAGAGAAGAAAAGTATGTAAGTTGCATATGACCATTCCCATAATACTCTCTTGAAGTACGTTGACATCAAACAGAATCACACAATCACAACGTGTTTTCCCTAGTTCTTGCACCCTTACACTTCTTAAATCTTTTAGAAACTGGAAACATCAAAGAGCTTAAAAGAGTAACATATTTACAAACACCTCATTTTGGAAAACAAGTATTTATGAGAAATGAAACTGTTTCATCCATGTTCCTTATCTATTTCCTTTTGTATGACCAATGATACGGTCTACCCCAAAGGTATGAGGGAACACAGGACAAGGAAAAATTTTATTCCATAAATGACCTCTACAAATCTGAAGCAAGTCCCCTGGAACCAGCAGCTACTAAACTTTTATATGCATTTGAAAGAAAGACTGGGGCTTCACCTCCTGAAAGAGCCACTGAGAAATTCAAGAAACCCCAGCTGACAACAATGCATCTATTTCATCAATACAAACACCACCGCCTTTCACTGTTACAAAACAGGAGGGTGCTTGCCCAATACGAGCATTGTTCTGTTTCTGGCAAGATCACTTGTGGAATGCTGAGCTATCTGTGCTATTGCGAAATGCAACATGAAAAATAACAATCATTTGATCATAGAAGGAGGAGGGGAGGGAAATGAGCAGAATGCTTCCACTTCAACAAGGACATCTTCCAGTGCAAATTCTTAAAGATCAAATGCTAGAGAATGCATCAGAAAATTGCATGGAACAAACTTTGATTTGTTTTGGCAAGCGAAAATTACATAATCAAAACTCCTTGTTGACATCTGAAAACCAGCTGACATCAAAAGTTTTCTTCTACGCCTTTGAAAACAAACTATCAACAATGTACGAAATTTAATAAGCAATCTACTGGTTGTCCTTTAAAGGTCAGTGCACTTTTCCAACACTTTTCCCATAACACACTTAGATAACCTTATTTTCTTTCCACTATCTCTCTGTGATTCAGAAGACTATTTAGACTCCCATATGGTTGCCATCAAAACCAGCAGATGCCAAGCAGATTAAAACACAAGTCATGACTTGTAATATGCTGATGTATCATAACTGCAGCATATCTCACAGCTCACAGTGAATCACCAGATACAGCAAAAGTTTCAGAGTTGTCAGTGCTTTTTATATCTTTCCAATTAGACTGGGGTCAGTGGAATCAAGTGTGGACTGAAATTCAGGGTTAAACAACGGGATATGCATGCAGTTTCCATCAACTATAATAAAGCACAGAGAACAATTCAAAACAGGTCTTAGAACTTGAAGTCAACCTAAAACTGCTTTGCAAAAGTAGAGAGGGAAAGGGGAAAATGGTTCTTGCCTTTTGGGAATCAGGGCATCCTACTTTGACCTTCTGCACTGCACTTTTGACATCATTCCACATGGAAGCCTGAGGGGGAGGAGGCATCGTTTGTTTGCTTTCCTTAACCACAGAAAAATGTCTTCTGTTACCTTGTATTACAGCTTATGGTTTACCTAGACAAAAAAGGCAGGTTCATAAAAAAGCACTGTCTATTCCACCAGCTGCCAGCCCACAAAGGTAGCAAACCATGTGGTGCTTCATTCACACAGTCCTCATGCTAATCCAGTTACAGCCCAGGTGGGTGTCCCACACCAACAACCACCAGCTGAGCAACACAAAGGGAAGCAAAACTCTGAGTTCTAACTTGTGATTTAGATGTATTTGTGCATATTAGTTCTCCATTCCAGTCTCATAAAGTAAGTTTTTCTGAACAAATGTATCCAGCGTATTTACCAACTTCAACACTGAATTTCCAAAAGAAATTAAGGTTGCAAATGTACCTAAAACATTAATTATGCATAGACTCAGCAGATAATATTGTCTTCTACAACAGTACAAAACACATATTTAGGTAAGAACATGTTACCTGGGGTGGTGCAAGTCTGAGAACTATCTCCTAAAAAGCATCCTGTCACCTTTAGTCACAACTACATAGACAGCATTAGAGAGCAACTTTCCCACAGTCATTATTCTGATAATTCAGCTGTGGTTTCTAAAGAAAGAAATATCTGACCAGCACAAAAACCAAAAAGACAAAAAGGTCGCCTTGGACTTTTTGTAATATTTTCAGATTAAGTAGCATGTACAGTCATTCTCCACATAATTTCAGCAGATCTGTAATACTCCTCTATTCAAGGCACTTGCAATTTTCTTGTCAAAGTCATTGCTCTTCCAAGCTCATTCTCTTTATTTTTAGTCCATTGGTTTATGATGAAGAAAAAAAGAGTATTTTCCCACTTGTTTACATTAAAATTTTAAAAGTTTGTGTTAAGATTATTATACAATATTGCTCAGGTAGAAGGTCTAACAAAGTGTCCTACATATCTTCACATTTGCAAGATCCTGGAGAATGTCATGGGGTTAATATGACGACCTCTTCATCATTTCAATCTATTTAAAATTACTACATTAGTGGCTATTTTTGATTATCACTTTCTGTAAACAGCCAACTGAAGCTGCAATTTCCATTTACAGCTTTTCTGACACAGTTTTGTTATAGACTATTGAGAGGTTTGCTATTAATTCAGTAAAAACAACATTAAAATGTATTCTACAAGAGTAACTGCCTGTATTTTCACTCCATATAATGAAACACATGGCAATAAATGCAGGCTTTCTCCTAAAGAGATTACAATATTCTAAAGAAATTACTAAACCCTTATAAAGTGCTTGGTCTCTGAATTTCAAGTTTAGCCAGGAACACAAATGAGACAATCAGCATTTTGCAAAAGAGGAAATCTGCAAACAAGGGCCACACATCAAGCAAGTGATTGAGTGGGTGATACACAATTTTATTTTTTCAGGTTATCAAATTAGCATTCCCATAGTACAAAGCCCCTGGCCGAGTGTAATACCCTTTGGCCCATTCAGCTACAAGAGAGGCACAGCTGCAAGAGCTCTGCAGCACCAGCCTCAAGAACACAGGAATGAGAAAACAAATAGCTACAGAAAACCTAAAACATACCACTTCCCCACGTGCCCTATCCACACATTAACCTTCAGAGAATAAAATGAAGGCAATTACAGGGTGCAAAGCTTCTGAGATACTGACAGTGCCTGAAATAGCAAGTCAACACAGTTATGGAGATTTCACCATAATCTCCCTCTCAGTCCAAGGACACTGCACACAAGTGTTCCTCACAGTACTTGTTCCTGCTGAAAAATATCCATGTTCACGGCAACATAAGCCTAGGAGGAGTCAAATGAAAAACCAGACAAGTGGAAAGAACCACGGCAAACTCAACCACCAGAAACTGAGTGAAGAGCACAATCAAAACAGCTCTGTCCAGTCAGAATACTCCAAAGCTTGCTACCACTTGTTTCCAGGGGTCAGGTCTGGGGCCAAGCAAACACTGACATAAAACCAGTCAGGTTCACTCTCGCAGTGTCCCTTCTTGATTAGGGAAAGGTATTTCAGTATAAAAGTGTAATTAATCAAAACTCCCATCCTTTCAAACATCCTCCTCAGATATCTTTATTTTCCAGAGACACCGACCTGAGGTTAGCTATGGATACCTCCTGCCCATGTAACCACCCTCCTCTGTTCTCATCAAGGCGACAGCTCAGCTCAGGAAACTTCAAGGTGGTGTGGGGTTATTTTCCCAGTTCTCCTTTCTAGTCCAAACTAGCCAACATACTGGCCATGTATTCAACTTGTTTTCAAAGCCCTCAAAAACACCTTCACCCTACCTGGGTTCGCACGAGTTTCTCATTGCCATGTGAAACATGTCATGAAAAGAGAAGGATTGTAAATGTAAGAGCCTTCGCCCGACTTTAACATTCTATGCAGTGAGAAGCCCTCATCACTTACACGTGTGTGAGAAGGCTTAGCCCCTCCCCCTCTGTGGTTCTAAAATTTGGCATGTTGGTCCAAAACCAGCTGCTTCTCTTTCAAATCCAACACATCGAGAAGATGCTGGAAGTGCAGGTTAGATTTCACTACACTGTTCTGCCGAGTCTACAGCCAGTGGTGCAACAAGATACTGTGCAGGCAGATCAAGCGGCACAGCCAGAATCTCAACAAACGCCCAAACAATCCTCCCGTGGGCTTGAACTTCATGGATGAGAGGAAATAGTTTCCCCCCTCCTCCATCGTATTATTGCTACTACTACTATGTGTTAAAGCTAATCATAACAAACTCGTGCCATGCACAACTTCACCATCGTGTAATCATTAAACAGCCCTGTTCAGAGAACCTGAAGCTGTGATTTTTTTTTTTAATTATTATTATTTGCATCCAACAGGGATGTCAGCGTGAAAACATGCAGATCAATTCGTTCTCCAGGCCTGGGTGTCTGGCTGCTCCCTCTCTCCACCATCACAAAGCAGAGCAGGGAAACGGAAGGAGGGAATAGGAAAAACGGAGAGAGGGGGGGGAAAAAAAGGCACGAAATCCTCTCTTCGCACCTACAACAAAAGCAATTAGGATGGCTGGAAGGCAAGAGCAGCCGGCACCCTCAGGAGGTGGAGGAATGCAGCAGCACAGCGTGCCCGGGGAAGGAAGGGCTGCCCGGGGCGGGGGTCGTAGGCGGCGGCACCCCCGGCCCCGCAGCCCATCCCATCCCATCCCATCCCAAATCCCGCAGCGGCCTCGCGCCCGCTGTCACCGTCCCTGTCGCTCCCGCCGTGCCCAGCCCGGGAGCGGCAGCGGCCGGAGAGGGGGACGGGGAGGAGGATAGGGAGGAGGATGGGGCAGAGGAATACGCGAAGCGCAACCGGCTCCACTTACCCAGAAAATGACATTGAAGCCGAAGATGAAATATTTGATGCAACAACTGACTTCAGGCCCCTTGTAGTGCTTCCCGGACATCCTCTGCGCTCATGAAGACGCTTTGCTCGCAGCCAGGGTGAGAGCCAAATGGGGGCAAAGGTGGGGGAGGGTGTGCAAAAAAATAAAAAGAAGGGGAAGGAGCAGCGAGCTGGGAAGACTGGAAGGAAGGTGGAGGTAAGTCTATGAGGAGGGGTCCGGGCCCGGGCCCGGGTCGGCGCGGCGGGCAGGGCTCAGCGCCGGCTCCGCGCCGCGGGGAGATGCGGCAGGAGCGGCGCGGCGGCGGGTCGGCTCCGACTTGCCGGGCGCCGGGGATGGCCGGCGAGCAGCTCCCACCTCCTCCTCCTCCTCCTCTTCTCCCGCATGGAGGAGGCCCCGACTGCTCGCGGCGGGAGGCAGGGAGGGAAGGAGGGAGAGGCGGCGGGCGCGGGGCGGCCGCGGGAGCGGCTCGGCCGGGCAGGATCGGCCGCGCTCAGGC
>JAWWEV010000134.1:22180720-22284494 GCA_035583235.1 Hafferia zeledoni
GGAGTCCAGAGTGCTCTCCTTTACACCATGGGACCGTGCTGGCATTAACAGCATAATTAATAGCATTTCCTTGCTATTATTTCAAAGTATCAAACCTTCAGAGTTTCCTGGTCCAGCTCTAAGAGAGAGCCTGGGCAAGAGGAGGCTCAGGAGAGATCTTATTGCTCTCTACAACACCTGAAAGGATGTAGCCAGGTGGGGTCAGGCTCTGCTCCCAGGCACCTGTGACAGGACCAGAGGTCTCAGGCTGCACCAGGGAAGGTTTAGGTTTAGACAGTAAGGGAAATTTTTCACAGAAAGAGTGATTAGACATTGCAACAAGCTGCCCAGGAGGTGGTGAAGTCCCTCTGCCTGCAGGTGTTTAAGGGAAGACTGGACTTGGTGCCATGGTCTAGTTGACAAGGTGGTGTTACATCATGGGTTGGACTAGATGAATTCGGAGGTCTTTTCCAACCTAAATGATTCTGTGATTCTACAATCTGCAACTCTTCTAATTTTAAAAGATGGAAGACTTCTTTGTAATAAATTATATTTCGCATCTCTACAGGACTGCAAGATAACTCACTTCAGAAGCATGATAGTATTTGAACTACAGAAGATAGTCTTGGTTCAAGATTGTGTCATATCAGTTATGAGACCTTCTCATGTGTCTTTTTTGAGAGAGAAGGGAATATTTGTAACATCTGGTAGACATTGAGAAGAAAAAGCATCTGCTGAAGTGGATCCATGAAAATAAACAATGTTATTAGTAAATGAGAAATTATTGCAACATGTCTATACACTTTAACTATGCCTGTATAGTTTTATATATATATATATATATATATATATGTGAGCCCTGTGTCTGTTGTTAACACTGTCTTTGCAAGACCATCCAATGGGAAGAGGATAGAAAAGGGTGAATAACTAGTAATGCGTATGTTCCATACCAGTGGATAAAGGCACATCACCACTTACAGTGGGGTATGGTAATAAGTGGCTTCAAATATTGGTGACAACCTGTACAAACATTTCTAATAGTACTGTCATGACACGCTACTAACATCAAGTATTGGTACCCTTTAGCATTTTAATTCTTCGCAGGCAGGAGGAAAATATTGCAAAGTAATATTTATTACAATAAAGTCAGTAACAATCTCAGATGTTTTACATGTTAATCCATTCATTCCCAATCAACAACTCCCAATGAAATGCAACCTACATAATTCATAATATATTACATGACTTCACTTGCTTTTTCAATTAAGCATAGTGTTATCATTACCAAGTACCTTTTTAAAGCCAAAAATATTTCACTTTGTCCCATCATCTCATCAGCTGAAGGGGAACTTGGGATGTCTGGTGTTAAGGGTCAGACTGTTCACTCAAAGAGGGTCTTGAACACAGAACCCTGCTCTTTTTAATAGACTTTGTGTGTTTGGCTCCTGTGCAGCCTCAACAATACCCAACCAGACAGCAAAGGCAGCAGAACAGCTTTGATGTAAGTCATTGATCTTTCAGAATGCCAGCTGTAACAGAGTTCTCTGCACCTGCAGCAGCCTCTCTGGTTTACAAACATTTTGTCTCCTCCTAAACAAACAGGGATAAAAAAATCCCCACCTTCAGCTTTGTGCCATCTCTTGTGGATTGCTCCTTACCTGCTTTGGCCACCTAGGGAAGCTGAGCATGATTAGTTACCAGTCAGCATTGAATTCTATTGTGATGTTTTGGCACAAAAGCCTGAGGCAATACCAAGCAGGAGCAACATTACCTTTCCTTGCAGCAGGGCAAGAAAGTTATTCAGTTAGTTCATAATTCATCTGAGGAGTCACAGGAGTACTAATGGATGGTATTTCACTGACAAAGCAACGTTTCTAGTAGCACAGTGCTTCACAACACTAGGCAATGCTTTGATGTCCTACTGTCATTGGAGAAAAAGTCCCATTCCAATGACACAATCTACTTCCCACCTCTAAGATGTAGATATCAATGGATTTCTTCTGACTAAAGACTGGCCAACTCTAATGCTAATAAGTGTGGCAAGTTTGAGAAGTTCATGTCTTAAAAGAAGTATAGTTGCAGACTGACATCCCTACTATCCACCAAGTAAAGAGCTCTCATCCCAGTTCCTCAAATCAATCATTTCTTAGATCCAGCACCTCTGTCTTTGCATCAGCGCCCATTTTTTGATCTATGAATTCTTTGACATTTTCCAGGGCAAAAGAAATGCAAGTATGAGTGACTCGAGAAGAGAAATGGCAGAGCAGTACATTGAACACTGTGGTTCCCTGAGTTATCTCATCGCCAGTCGCATCTCATACCACATGTAGTGAGATAAAGAGTTGCAGTCTAAGGAAAGTTCAGTGTCTGTGTCCGTAAGTCTGGGTATTTCCTAGATACTTTATTTCAGTGGGAATTCATAGGATAGCAATCTTTTTCCAGGAGAAAGCCATAGAGCTTTCTGACATATACAAGATTTATAGTCAGAGGTATTACCTGTCTTAGAATATTTTTCAATCTAAATACTGTACTAGCTTGTATTGCCATTTCTGTTCATTTGATAGTTTTGCAAACATGACAACACTTTTTTTCTGCTTAGCAAATGAGTGACCACTGATGAGGGGACTATTTTGGGTTTAAAAGGAATTTTGAGCTAAGAATTTCATAGGTCTAAACTCAAGTAGTCATCCAGGTTGTATTGGTCTTGGTGGAATTACATGCTGAGTCCCAGGTGTGAACATGACTTCAGCTTTCCTGAAGAATAACACAAATATATTTCATTAATTTCCAAGTGCAAGTACTGATTAATTACTGTTATGGGTAACACTGGTGAGTAATGACCTGCTTTTTCATATGAAACTTAACTCTCAATACTGGATAATAATATCATCTTGCAGGACCGGTCCAACATTGTTAAAATGTGATAACAACAACACTGTTGTTATGATGATTCAGGAAGCATCTAGCGTGTCTATACATCTGCAGGGTTACAGGGCAGAATCTGAAGCTAAGGCATACCAAATAACAGCCAATAACCAATCACATTTTGTCTGATTTTACTCTCTCATAAGAATGTGTATCTGAGCCATTATTATATTTCTCAAAATGCTGTCCTTTTTCAGCCAGGCACCTCGAGCTGCTACCTCTGCTGCTTGTGAAAGGAAAGGATGGGAGTGGTGGCACACTTCCTCCCCACGCTGTGTGGTCAGAGGCAAAGGAGCAGGTGGGGCTGCAGCTGAACCACAGTGCTGCTTGGGGCAAACATTGACACACAGCTCTGTTTCTGCAGTGTTGGGCCTCAGCAAGCCCCTGCTCTGGGGTGTTTTAGAGAGCTCGCTCTTATCAGAAAGTATCCCCTGGTGAGTGTAAACAGGTCACTACCACACGGTGACTGCAGGTGTGGTTCCAAGTGCTGTTACAACCAAACTGGCTCCAAAGTGCATTAATTATGAGGTACTTTTGCAACCATTCTATGCACAGGGCAGTGACAGGGCATAATGAGATAAAACACATGCATTATTCTACAGAAGGAGACACAGATTTGCAGGCCTGAATTAGGGGTGACTAATCAGAGTATGGGCAGTCACCTCCCCTTTCATTACTGGAGCTACCAGACCGTGCTCGTTAATACAGAGATAAACTTAGTCCAGTAAGTGTCAAATTTATTCTTCTGACTTTGTATTGCTAAAAGCACTGGACAAACTGCAGATTTGGAAACTGTTCACTTCCCACACACAGACTATTTCTTGTGTATATCTGAAATTTTAGGTGTAATTCTTGACAATGCTCTGTCCAAAAGAGCAACCAATGTTTATCCTATAATGGAACACCACATGATTTTCTAAAGATCCATTAGGTTTTTCAAGGCCCTCTCAGTTGGTTTCAGTGATTCTTCATCATGAAACATAGGACACCCTCAATTCAGAGGTTTAACAGCTGTTTCCCTTGTAATACCACTCAGAAGAACAAGTATTACCCCTGAGAGTGTTTTTAATGGTGGTAAGATTTTCTGCAAATCCACCATTTTAAGTCATCTTTGATATGGTTCCCTTCAAGGGTTTCCTTTACTCAGGCCTAAACCACCTGAGCTTCCTCCATTGCACCTGTGCAGATTTTTGTTTTTCCTGGAAGCCTAGATCAGAGTTTTCCACATGAACATTCCCTCAGGAATCATTCTGGCATTCTCTCCAGGAAGATCCATAAAGCTGTCAGAAGGTCAGGGAGTGGAAGCAGAAGGCAAAGTGAAAGAGTGCACACACCTGCAAATCTGGTTGTTGTAGGCTTTAACTGTAAGTTGTGGCCAGGTGGTAGAGAGGAGGCTGGCAGAGCAATTAATCTCAGAGCCCAGCTTTTAGAACAGTTTTCCATCGTGGCCTGGCCTATAATTGAGCGAAAAGGCATTGGAGTACATGTTTGGCCATCTTGGTCAGGGGTTCAGCCCCCAGACCTCTGTGGAGGCAGATCCTTAAATCATCTTGCTGAGAACAAAATGTGAAAAGCCAACCGTGCAACAAGCTCTCATTTCAAATCCCAGCAATGCTTTTTCCATTGCTTTTTGATTCAAATGGCTGTGGAGATGCTGTGATCTGAAGGGACTGTCATTGCTTTCACAGTAGAGAGCTGATCCAAAACCCCCTAGGGAGAGTGATGAGGTGCTCAAGGGAGTCAGTGTCTGCTGGAGAAGGCCCTGGATATGGAGAGCAGCCCAGCTTGGAGCCACCTCCTAAAAACTCTGTGGGGAACACTTGCTCATCTGAGCTATGGCAAGAGCAGTGACAAAAGGGCTGCCATCTCAGCTGTGACATTGGTGTCTCCTGTCTGTTAGGCTACATAACAGGGTGTATCCTGGGCCTCTAACACTTTATTAGGACTGTACAAGAATTGCAAGTGACCTGATAATCCTAAAGGAAGGTTGTTGATATGTTCAAGCTTATTTCTTCACCATTTTGTCTGGTTCTTCATATGTACCTTTGTTATTCATATCTAATGACAGTTACCACATAGTTGGATCAAAAATATCAGTTTTCTTTACCTTGGTATTGACACTTTGATTTCTCAGATGTTATACAGAGCTGCCACAGTAAATATAACATCTGTAATAGCACAAGTGAACAGGTATTTTACAGCAGAATTCTGTACAGCTTTTATCACTGGACCTGCTTAGGAACAAGGCAATTAAAATAAGATTTTTTTAAACATTCTCAGTAGCAGTACTAGAGTGATTACAAAGTCATGCTGTGTTTTCAGGGCATTTTACTTCCTATAATATCATAGGACGACTACATGGTGCCTGTGATAATGTTACATCTTAGGCAGGCAGTCTTCTGTGTGCAGCGATAACAAGCTGTTTATGACAGGATCAAGTACCAGAACTAAGACTCAATCTAGCCATACCATTTCTCTACTTACTTTGGAACTTCAGTATTTTGAAGAGTTCAAAGAGCAAGTAAACTGGGTCCAGACTACTTCTAAGCGTGAGGTTGCATTTCATAAATAACCTGCACATGACCCTTCAGGCACCTTTACAAAGAAACGCTTCAGAAAAACATACAATTTACTTGTTTGCAAGTCCAGTAAGTGGAAATTTCCAAGCCTTTCTTACCCTCATCTGTTGCATTAACAAAACCGAAAACCTTTCTGCAGGTTAGAAGAGAGTAGCTACCAATATTCTTGTTGGGTTGGACAATTACTTTTGAAGTCTGTTTTTTCAGAGGCTTGTCACTTGCTCTGTGGTTCACTACCTGTGGTTCTCTGAGCCTGGATGGGTGGAGTGCATGCAATTTCCTGTTCTTCTTCTACCACACTAATTATACCATCAGCTTTTTTTTTTTTTTTTTGTCCATAATATTTTAAGAAAATTGAACTCTGAGAGACTGATACTGATATGTGAAGAATAAAAGAAAACTCACCCTAGACCTATTTCTAGATTCTTCTCCATCCTACCATTTCATGTATCACCTTCTTTAGTTACACCTTCAGGCTCTCACAAAGCTCTCAAAGTGCCCTAAGGTTTCCAGAGCTGAAATTTTAGATTATACTACCTTGGAGGCAGGGACTATTACTCCTCTTTTTTCCTGCAAGTGGCAAGCATAAAATGCTAGTGTTGTCACAGCAAATCAACTGAAGTAATTTTGATTTAAAAAATATACCTCTGTGTTGTTTTGAACTCAAGACACAAATACATCTATAGACATACAATGTGAACCCCGTAAACACAAGTAACAGAGCTGAACATGTGAAGAGACTGATAAGGGAAAAAAAGTGCTATCTTCAAGAAACACATGTTTACCTTGTCTATTCCTCTTGTCTTCTTTCAGGCAAGAGAAATCTTCCTTTTGAAGTGGGCCTTCTTGCTCTGTATAATGTATCATTCTGCAATCATCAGGAAAGTTGACATTTTTCACCCAGAGGTATTAATCTTTTTGAAGAGCCTGACTGTGAGCAAAATAATTTTTCTTAAAAGAAAGACATTTCTGCCCCAAATCACAGTGACATATATGTCAGTGTCTCAAAGTTCTACAGATTTCACATCACCAAAATTCAGCAGATCAAAGGATGAGGCTGTGACTACTCAGGATATTATGCTGTTATATCCCAGTCTGAGTGACGAACTGTTAAATGTGTCCCACTTGTGCATACACTTACAAAATTAAAGACTCAGTGAAAGTTGTATTACACATGTAGTGGAATGGAAAAAAATAAAACAGGACCTAGGAAGCTTTTCCTTTTTGTCTTGCAAAAATAGCTGTAATTTTCTTAAATATTACCACAGCTTTTTCAGTATGATTCAAAAGTTTGAACTATTCATCATGAAGGCAAATCTGCTAAAAGCATCAGCTGTTTAAAAATGTTAAGCCATGAAGTGGGTGGGCAGAGATCTTACAATGAGACCATTGTTCTGTACCAAGCACGGTCACTCTGAGCCGGGAACAAAACTGAGAGCTGGACAAAAAGGAGGTCCAGCCATCTAGTGGTAAATTACCCCACTGTGCAGCCTGCTGGTGTCTGCCTTCCCTGGGGATGCTGACAGGGCCTCCATGTGCTCTGGAAAGGGAGAAAGGTATAACGTTGCCCAGATTTTAATAGGTGCAGGACACAGCAGCAGTGAGACAGCTGGGGAGGTGCACAGGACCCTGCAGCCAAACTGGAAGATAGGCAGGAGCAGGAACAAACACGAGGTCAGCTTTGGCTAGGTGGACAAGGAAGAGCCTGCTGTCAGTGTTCTACACTGGAGGTGTGACAGTGAGTGCATCTCTTAAGGAAAGCAGTTTAGAGTTCTCCCTTCAAGAGAAGAGAGCTACCTGGAGTGTGTGTGGTGTCTTGTAACCAGTGAGATGCTTTGGTGAATGTGAGGTGAATGGGCTAGCCAATAATGTCATGACTCTGTGAATCTATCTTGAATAAAGTCTTGTAAGCCTTTTGATGCCTGCTGTGGCTGAGCTCTTCAGACCGTCATTCACGCTGCACCCTCGCTCGGGATAAGCGAACCCCAATGCTACACCATAGAAGTACACCTGTTTACAGGTGCCTGCTTACACTGCTTATTCAGTCTTTCTTTCAGAGTACATCTTTGTCCTCATGAGCTCACACTTGCTACCCTGCCTGCATCTGTATAGCAGCATTCAGAGAAAAATGTGGACATTTTTCCATAGTCCCATAGCAGAGAATAGCATGCCCAGTGGATACACACAACAGAATGGTGCCATGCACTTGGGTCCCACTTCACACAAAGAAGAGAAACGTGGAAGCCCAATTGCCACCTCTGAAACAGGAATGATGGAAACAAACAGCTAAGCAAAGAAAGCCATATGCTTAGTACTAGCTGGGATAAAACACCCATAAATTTATCGAGAGTGAACAATTTTATAGCTTCTGTATGGTTACAAAGTAATAGAAAAAGCTTCATCTTGGCAAAGCCTCAAAGCCTGAAGAGATATCCAAATAGAAAACATTAAATACTTCAAGAAAAGTTTTAAAAACAAACAATTTATATGCCTGAACACCTTTCAGTATTCAGCCTGGTATGCCAGATCTCCCATTCCAGAAGTGATGTCAGTGCTTAGTAGCCCATAGCTCCTTGCATGCAGTCAGATGCAAATCCTGCAGGGCCTGGTCTGCACCTTACTCGGGCACTAAGAAGAGGTATCCAGTGGGATGGCATAAGCAGTCTGGACATTAAATGACCATTATTTTCAATATGAACTGAACCCCAATAAAAACATAAAGCAAATAATTTGTTTCCCTAACTGTAGATTTAAGTGCTTTACTTAAAATAGCCAATATTACACACACAGCCTCTCTTACATAGTGACCAGCAATTGATTTCCATCTCTGTTACAGAGTAACAGCATGATGTTAATTTCCCTGTTGCTACATTTTACTCCAAACCAATTTGACTGCTACTCAACATTTCTTGACATATCAAATTTTGTCTAAATCACATCCTTTTCTTGTTTTACATACATGTGAAACTACATTGCAGGTGGTACTCAGCTACCAAACACTGGCCAAAGTACAGTTGTGGTTATACCAGGTATAGCCAGGTAAATATGGAATAATTCCGTGAAACTCCAAATAGTTAACTTTGTGCTGTGAGAATTTTTGTAACCAAAACCAAAGTTTTGCTCCAAGTAGTTACTACAGAATGAACTGATTTTAGCATACATGATTTTAGCATTTGTTCTTTATCAGAAAACACAGTGCTGGAGGGAGTAGAGAGGATAATGCCTCCCTTGAGGTAGGGGATATGTGAAGTCAGCTCAGTGTAACTTGCTGACAGCCACTAGTGCAGAAAAGAAATACAGCTGTTTCCTACTAGATTGATATCAGCTACTATATATCAAACTCTCACTTCTATTTGTCCAATAAGTTACCCACAATGAGTAGCTAAAAAAGCAGGAGGGAAACATCTGGTTGTCTCTTTGAAGTGGTATTTGCCATTGATTCACCTATGAAAAACTAAGAAATAGATAGGGATGCAAATTAATCGTGAATCTTTTGTCAAAGTTTTAAGGAGCGTTTGGCCATGGAGGGGTCGAATCTCCAATTTTTCATCTGCTCTTTACCAAACATGCTCTCTTACCTGGTTAACATGAAAAATTAACTGCCCGAAGCATTGTGTTCCCCAGCGGGATGGCTCCTGCCGTCTGGCTTTACCCCTTCTCATTTCACCAGTGGATCACACCTGATATTTGCATTGAATCCTACACCACAACACTTTCAGAGTTGTCTGAGACCACAGACTTTAGAAAGAAGATGACTACAAAAGTTATGCTTTTCAGTCCTCTGTTTTACCTGCTGGGAAGCTGAAGCAACAGGTAAGCTGTACTGGACTTCCTCACAGCACCTCAGTAAATCAGAGGCCAGGTTTGCTGCCTGTTCCTATGCTGAGCACTCAGTAAGAGGCTAGGGCAGAATGCTGGGCATGAGCATCTTGCTTCAAAAGTATTTCAGCCTGCTTTTCTTTTTTTCCAGGTGAACAAGGCCCCCTCTTTGGATGGAGTAGTATCCAAATCTGCATTCCTCTGCCAAACGTTTTGGATATTCCTTGAAATGGGGTTATTTTTCAAAGACTTGAAACTGGAATTTAAGAGCTGCTGACTTAAGAAAAAGAGGTCAAGAAGGAGGGCAACAGAAAAGGGATCAATGTTGTCAGGCAGAAAACATGGAAACAGCACCTCCCTCCCTTTGTAAAACACCCACAGGGGTCAGGGTGGGGTGGTTTGATAGTGAGTACAAATGTACACAATCCTGTGGACATTTGGGGCTGTCTGCACTCAGAGCACCACTGCTGTCTTACTTTCCACTGCTCTGCAGGTTGCCTGCTGCGCTCTGCAAACACACTGCTCTCCTGGGGTTATTTTTGAAGCAGCTCCTTGAAACAGATGTCCTCATATGTGTCTCTTCCCCAGTGTACAAATAGCACTTTGCATCATGCTCCTGCGATCCTTTTGAAATAAATTAAAAAAAAAAAAAAAAAAAAAAAAGGAGGTGGAAAGAAGAGTATACTTTCCCACTGGTGATTTCTGTTTTAACTTTCATGGACTGTTCCTCTGGGGTGTGTGTTACCTTTGTGCCCTTCACAGAGTGACCTACAGGTGTTTTTTCTTTCAGGCCACCTTCTTTACCTTTCTGCAGATTCTTCTCTCTTTAGTCCATTTTCAACTCCCTCCCACTTCTCCTCTGACTTCTGGAAGCACTGCAAATACCACAGGTCTCACAAAAAATTCCTCTTGAGTAATACTACCAAGGAAAGATCCACATGTACCAGTTACAATTTTTCCTCCTTCCACAGTATTCCTGCAGGTAGCAGTACCATTGTTTGGCATCCAGGCATGCTGGCTTTGGGCATCCCAGAATTCCCTTGGAAGGAATCATTCTTCAGTACTTTGTTCTTCACTTCTCCTTGTGATACTACCTTTGGTACACTCCTAAAGAAGCAAACTGAATGTGTACAGAATGGACTAGCTTGAAATGCATGGATGCTGACATGTTCCTGTGAACCTGACAGAACCAAACCAGTACCACCAATAAGATCCAGCTGATCATATCAGTGGAAAGAGCTGAACCAAATTATGATGCTCTCTTGATCTTTCTTTAGAAATCAAGTCAGGTACACTGTTATCAGCTTTCAGAGGATCCCCTCTGCTCTCTCAAAGCAATAAGCCCTGACTTGGACCTCTGGCTTCCAAAGAACAGAGAGCAGCCTTAACTCCAAGATTATGTAACTTTTAAACATTTACTTTTAGGTGTTGAATGTAGAGGAATCAGCCAAGCAATCAATCAGCCTGTCCATTCTAATGATTAAAGCATGTGCTGAGTTGTGGAAAAATATATGAAGTAAAATATCCTTTATTTGGCCTAAATGTCATTATCTGGTGCCTTTTGTGCACACAGGGACTGATTCTGCTAGCCTTGCTCACTGAGTAGCCCAGAAGTATCCTTCTGGGTTTAAAGATCAATAAAGTACTTTTCGTGAGCAGCGGAAGCAAGCACAAACCAGTAGAGGTAGAAACAGAGAAATTACACAGGCCTATGAACTTTGAGCCCACATGTGAAATCCCTGCTCTGGGAAAGCCATTAAAAGTTTGGGCATTTTGGCTGGGGGCAGAGAGGTTTCACCACACAGCTTATTGGGCAATGTTCCTACCAAAGTGTGAAACAAAATCAATTTGCAGAGCCAAGGGCTTGGAACAAGACAATATTTTGCCCTGTAGCCAAGGCCCGATGTACAGTCAGCAATGACACCACTGGAAGCTAAAACAAGAAATTATAGTCTATAAATTCCCAAAGAAAGTCCTGGTGGTATAACAGCATTCCTGAATAGCTGTTGTAATGTTGTCAACACAGCCTCTGGAGCACCAAGAGAGGTTACAACAACTGTTAATGTCACTCAGTTTTATTTGCTTCTTTCTAGGGGACTGAAAAATTATCACGCTGTTCATTTCTACTCCTCCTCTTTGCCTGCTGTCTCTGGGAGCAAGGTCCTACAATCCTGGGTGCCTGCAGAAGCTTTGTTATTGGTGGCACAGGGATTATAAACAAACCATTGTGTAGGGACAGGGTTTAAATTCAACTCATAAAGTTCAGAATTTTTTTCAGTTTGTATCTTTTTTTAACATCTGTGCTCCCCCTAATGCTAGAAAAGGAAAATAGCCTTCTACTATTCAGTGCTGTCTAAGAGAAAACGCAAAGATGCTTGACACACAGACAGGCCTCCCACACCCTGTGAAGGTTTATTAGCCCTAAGTTACATCTCCCAGCATGACTTGGCCAAAGAAGAAACTGAAAGTGCGAGCACAGCTCTGTTGTGAGCTGTTACATCATCGCTGCTTGAACACAGAAAATGGATTGCAGTTGTGATTTCAGGAGGAGGTCATTGGCCCAAATGCTCAGTAGTGGCAAAGGGAAAACTTCAGATGCTACTCTGCTAAAAAAAAAACCAAGACGCCAGAAAAAACCCCAGCTTGGTGTGAGCCTGGAGATACACACTGAAATTACATACATTACAGGGTTCCAGATAGTAAGGCTTGTTAGAAAAAACCACACCCATACACAGAACCAAAATAAAACTTAGAGAAGATAAAGTAAAAGCAAACATCCTCAGCCCCACAACACAGCTATTTTGGGGAACACAGAGGCTCCAGCCCCCTTTTGCTGGCATGTGGAGCACAAAGGCAGTGATACAAACATGGCTACACAGAGCTAAAGGACACACTGACAAAGGGTCAGGTCATATAACAAGAACATGGGCACACAGTGATAGCAGATGGTAGAATAGTTTTCAACTAAAGGACAAGAGGCTCAGATTAGATGTTAGAAAGAAGTCCTTTACCATGAGAGTGGTGAGGCAGCAGAACACACTGCCTGGAAAAGCTGTGGATGCCCAATTCCTGAAAGGCTGGATAGGGCCCTAAGCACCCTGATCTGGTGGGTGATGTCTCTGTCCATGAACCAAGAAACACTCAGCCTAGTTGCAGTACAGCATCCTCTGTCAGAAACATCGAAGCTCTCAGCAAGTTAGCAAGGGAGCAAAGGAATAGAAGGTGGCAAAGGCCTCTCAGTGTTGTTACCCCTTGCAGTGGGGGCAGGGGTTTAACATAACTATTTCAGTTACGACTCAAAACAAATAGCTCACCATCAGCACAGTAGAGGAGAGGGGAGGAGGGTCCCAAGAGGACATTCTCTTTAGGGGAAGAGGTTGAGGCAGTGGACAGCAAATGTTGCTGGCACTCCACCAGCCCCAGGACATGTGTTCTCATCCCCACCAGAATGACTCTCCCTCCCCACACAGTGCAGACTTCACCTCTCTTGTACAGCCATTCTGGCAGCTGGGAAGATAGGCCAGGAAAACTCATCCAGGGTGGGCATAGCACCACACCTCTGGAAAGAGTTTGCTGCAGGTCACATCTCTCTTCACACTGCCACAAAAGCCTGAGCCACCTCCTCCAAACACCTTCTGTCCTCTACTGCCACCAGCTAAGAGAAAAAAGACTAGTGCTGTTCTAGTTAATTTTAAACCAGTGAAAGCTGATTACTGCTTAGTAAGCCTAATCCATGCCCACTCTCTAAATACAAAGGGAAAAGTATATGTTTTCCTTTATAGAGCAAAGAAGAGTAGACTAGGACAACAATCTCTTCAGGAACTATGAATCTGAGGACTTGCTGAGAGCTGTCCAGTTTGATCCTTTTCCTTTCTAACTACCATTGCAGCCAGGATTTGATATTCTGCCACACTGAAGCTCTCAGCACAGCATGGCCAGCTGTGCACTATCAATGCTCCCATCCTGCAGGCTCTCTCACACTTTGGAAAAAATATTCCTGCATGTCAGAAGCAGTAAACTTCAAAAGCAGCAGCCAGTGAAAAACCATGGAAACTTAGGTACCTATGACAGCTGGAACAAAGGTTTAGCAGTTCGTGTCATGCTGACTGCATCAAACCACAGGCAACAGATGTACTTCGACATCAAATCCTCTTTCTTCACATTTAGGTGTATTAACTGTTTGATAAGGGCTTCCTCCCACATACCTATTTTCCATCACCCTTAATGCATGGCATTCTGCCACCCAGAGAGTAAAATGCAGTCACCTTCTTCTTCAGGTCACAGAACAACTCCAGCCATGCTTGAAGCTAAACAGTCTCCCAGCTGCCACCACTTGAGTCTCACATCAGTTGGAGCTGATTTAAAGGCAGCAGACATCAAGCAAAACTGATCCATTTCTCCTGCAAAAATTACACAGGGCAAGGGCAGGCAGTAACAGTCAACAGATCTTCTAAAAGAATTTGGTATAAGGAGCAGAGCTGCACTGAAATGAAGGCAATGCAAGGAGCCTGATAGGTTTTCACACATGCCTGGGAGACAGGGTAAGGTAGCAGCTTCTGCAACCATTACCTGTCTGGGTCCTCTGGCAATAGAACCAGAGGAAAAAAAGGCAACACCTGCACTCTGGCTCCCCTTCTCTTTTTCTGCAGATGGCAAATACTCAGATTTTCAAACTGCTTTTATGCCTTCCCATGCTTCATCACAGCAAATGTTTGCAGGACACACAGTGCTTCTGTTTGAGCCATTCACTCCTTAGACCCAGATTCTCTTTCAGCCTCTTCTGGTTTTCAGTCTTTGCTTTTCTATTTGCTGTTTTGCTGGAAGGATGAAGGTGTTGCTCTCCTTATCCTCACTACAGTGGTGAAAACTGACAGATTTAACCTACAGCCATCACTTCTCTATTAATATTATTGTAACAAGAAAACAGATCTCTGCTCTTTTTCTCAGGGTTTTCATCGTAGATGCACATTAGACAAATTTGGCCCACCTGGACAAGGTTGAGGGACAGTCTTAAAATACGTGAGCCCCTTAGAATCTAATCTAGAATACAAATGTCACCGGCATGACCTCACAGGTCTATGTAATCCCTAACTGAAAAAGCTTATATTAATCCTGCGAGGCTTAAAATCAATTTCAGATAAAGACTGAACAGAGTCAGTGGAACCAGCAGCTCCACAGATCAGCTGCCTCATTCTAGGGTTAGACACCTTTTCTAGTACAGGCAAGACCTATATGAGTAACCCTTTGATAAGCATTACCCGGACTGGCCTGGAAGGAGTTTATCATTTGCTTTGTTGCAAAGCGAGTTTCTTGTGGGCCTGCAAACTAATGCAGGGATTCTGATGAGAACAAAATAATGAGCATCTGGGGCTTGATGACATACAGTGATAGCAGAAAAACTGCAGATGGGTGCCATCACCAGTAACAAGATGTTATAAATGTTGATAAGTTTGTAAGTGCTTTTCTTCAAGGGTAGCCATACACTAGAGTAGTACTAGTCTGCTCCCCCCTACAGCTATCAGCATCTCCTAATCATCCTCACTGCAGTTGCTTTATCCTTATCAGCAGGACCCATAAAATTGTTTACAGAGAAGCAGGCTGGTCAGGTTATCTGGCAGCCTTAAAGCCGTCTCCTTCTCACAAATACCACACTTCCTGATCTAGGAAGAGTCTAGTCCTTACTTGGAATGGTAAAACAAGCCTAGTGGTAAATTAAGCTAAAGTCAGATCCAGTGAATATATCCAAAGGAAAATCTTGTAGTGTCCAGCAGACAGATGAGTTTGAGACCTGAACTTTCACAAAATAGTAACTGACAGAGGCTGCAGACCAGGGCTGTCAGGAGTCATGAACACTTTAAAAGTGGGCTTTGTCTTTGGTTGTGAGAAAAGGTTTGATCTTAGTTTGTATCACCCAAGGCAAGATTACTAATGCAAGGTAGGTGAGAAAGCAAGAAGCTTTGTTTTTAACAAGAACTAACAGAATGAAACAACTGATTGGCATCATGCAGTGCTTAGTCCAGTGCAAGTCATACCAAAAGGGCAAACTGCTCTATCCTTAATAGGATATGAACTATCACACACTCATAATATCTTTTTTCCCCCAACCAAATGTGTGTCCACCAAATCAGAAAACAGGAAGCCCATCCTTCCCACTTTGAATAAACCCACCTGAAGACAAACATCTGGGGCTATGCAACTTTTTCATAGAGCCATTTTCCATGGCAGATGCACATTTGCAAAGGGACATCCTATGACAGATACCACAGGATGATTGACTGGGAGAGAAAACACTTTTGTCTTGTGGTTTCATGTCCCTTTTCCATGGGCACGACTGAGTTTTAACCTGACTAGTTATCAAAAGCACAGTTAACTCACATGTAAATAGTATTTTATATGTGTTCCCAGAGTCCCTTGGCAGCGATGGCAGCTTTCACTGCAAGAGTGCCTAATTGCATTCAAGGGAAACTATAGAGTAAAACTTCGGGCACTATCACTGAAGTCAATGACAATTTGTGTGCACCCCCAGTGATATCTGACAGCAGATATCTGTTCAGATTGCTTTAAGAAGACCCTCTGCACAGAGTCAAAAAGCCAAAGTATTAATTACAGTACCAGAAACCTGAGAATCAAAAGCCAAATTCTTTCCCTTAGTGTCAGCTCAGAGGCACAGCAGGTTCAGCAGGAAATCAGACTGAGCACTGGTAGTGCCTGCAGGACTTCTCAGTCTGACCTCATTGCTCAAGAAGACACCCTGTTCCACTTTGAACCTTCATTAAAGCTAACCAGGCTGAGCTGTCAGCATGACTCAGCAGCAACCACAAATACCTGGTTTTCACATTTAGCTTCTGAATCCTGTGCACTGAGTTTACTGCTGCATTTATAGGTCTCTTCAGAAACTAAGATAAAGACACCAAACACAGCTTATGTTATTTCAATTAAATCTGAAGATTGAAATAAAATGCAAAGTTGGCATACTTATAAAATCTTACATTCTTCTACTTTCTTTTTAAAAAAACAAAGTGGATTATAGCTGAAATTTTCTGTTATTTGAGCTTGTCTTCTACCAGTTCTTGAAAGACTTGTATCCCCTTACCCTTGGAACATAAAAACATTTATCTTGAAGAAGTTATTATGTGGAATGGCTGGTATTTTTGAAAGGTTAAAAAATAAGAATTTTTTTATTAATAAATTACAGCAGAGATGCGTGAAAATTAATTTTATGGAGGCAAGATGAGAGATATTCATTAAACTTCCCTTACTGGTAAAACTTGTGCATAAATAAAGCGTAATTGGTTTGGAAAAAATTTTATCTTCAACTAAATTTGTCTAAAAAGGAGTTAAATTTTTCAGGAGGCAATATGATACATCAAATCTGATAAGACGTTTCTTTGGCAGAGAAAAATTAGCAGTTCTGTATAGAAGAGCTGTTGCAATTACATCAGGGTCAGACCTTTACTTCTTTGCAGACACGCACCTGAAATTCAGGCTCCAGTGACAGGTCAGATACTCTAAAAATAAAATTTATACCTATGAGAGTGAGGGTCTTGAATACATTAGTATGTACCAGTAACAGCAGTTCCCTCCTTTTTGCAAGCTGCACCATGAATTAATTATTCTAGAATAATCAAAAGATGGAGGAAAAAACCAACAAAAAATGCTCAACAAAACAAACAAAACACCCAAAAAACCCACAAACAAAACAATACCACCCTTACCCTTAAGCAGATCCAAGTTTTGCTCTTGTGAATTCACACTTCTGCTACATTTCCAGATTTGCCATTCTGTCATCCAGAATAGAAAAGATCTTAGTCAGTGACAAAGAACAAGAAGAAGAGAAAGAAAAAGTCACCAGGACCTCCTCAAACATCTCTCTCTCTTCAGCCTTTGTCCATAAAGTCAAAGCAGGACACTGCTGACAGCATTTACTCCTGTGAAGGTCAGCTGTAAAAGAAAGAGCTACTGTAGCTACCTCAAAAACCTGAGGCATTTTTTTTGATGGAGGAGGGAGCCTGAACTTTGTAAGAAGGCAGCATGAAGACACAGGCATGTACTCATCCAGGGAAATGCTCCCATGGAAATGCACCCATGCTGCAGAGGGAACTGCTCTGCACACAGGACCCTGCTGGTTGGGTTGGTGTGGTTCCCAGTCTGCAGAGCCCTGACAGAGGGGAATGTAGAAAGCTCCCTCAACGTGACAGAGAAAGATGAGTTCAAATGACTCATCTCTCTCAGTATCAATTTGATTTGACAGAGTTGTGCCAGCTAACACTGACTTTCCATGGCAAAATGCCCGATGTGAAGAGATTAGGCTGGCTTTGTTTATGGCTGTTTCATTTATTAGGTCACAAGGGTCCTGAAGTAATCAGGAACCCAGAGGGCTGTTTGGAAATAGCAAACACAAGAGGCTGGAGCACAGGAGAGAAAGTTCCTTTGCAAAATACACCGCTGGCATTTGCTCACTTTTAAATGAAAGAGCACTTGGAGCAGCAGCAAAGCGAAGAGCACACAGTACCTACAGGTAGCCCTGCCAAGTGACATCTGGACTTAATGATCTGTTATCAGGGTCAAAAAATAAAGCTTGCATTTGAAACAACCCTGGTCCTCTTTATAAGGTAAGGCAGACTCAGAGGGTGGCAGAGAGTAGTACTACTTTGGAAAAGTTTTGCTAATTATCAGGAGTTGCCCTTTTTTTCCCAACTGAAAACAGATTTTCTGCTTCTGTAATTCCACCCTTTTTAAGGCACAACCTGCTAAATTGTAATACTTTTATTTACAGACAATTGTACTGTTTGCATTGCCCTAGGTGGAAGAAATTAAGTTGTTAACCAGGTTTCCAGTATTCAAGAACTGAAAACCCAACAAAATATGCAAATAAAACTGTAAACAAGATTGGTAGAGAGCATAGTTTTTAAAAAAGGTCTAAAGCAAAGACAAGTATCTCCACCTCCCTTTGTTAAGTGGCAGTTCTGACATGTCTGACACAAGACTGAATTGAAAGGGGAGGCTCAATCTGAGACAGGTTGGTTTGTGAGAAGTTGCTACAGAGGACGACACAGGTGGAACTGCCTCCTCCCAGTGCTTTGCTGTGCTGGAAATTCAACTGCTGCGACAACTTCGAAGAGCAACATTATAAATTCAGTCATAAACGGACTCACCAAATTAATGGAGACAGATCAATCAGTAGCTATTAAACATAAAGGTCTGGGCTCAGGGTTTTTTGCTAGAAGTTGACAAGGTGTCCCAACATTACAGATCTTTCATTCCTTGAGCTGTTTCCTAATCATCTGTCATGGGCTACTGTTGGAAACAGGACACAAAGTTCAGTCAATATTTTAACCAAGTCAGTAGATAGGAGGACACCTTTGCTGTCAGCCCCAATTTTAAAATAAGTATGGTCAAGAATACAATATGTGCCAATGGAAGGCAAACAGCAGAGCTCCTGGCTCCCAAGTGAGCCAGAAAACTAATTTTCTGCATGGAATGCTCCAATTAATAAAGTATCTTTAAAGCTCTACTAGGAGTAATGAAACTCCTGCATTTGGGGGATTTTTTTAGGTTTATAAACTGCTTCCAGAGAATAAACAGATCCTCAATCTCAGCACATGGAGAAAAGCAAAGCATATCCCCTTTTTAGTGACATTTTAGCCTACAGAACCCAAGTTCCAGTCATCCCAGTTCAGTGTTATACATAATTTATTTTTCCAGCTTGTACCACAACTCATAGTAATAGATACCAATTAACTATATGAACAAAAAATGTCACATTTTTGTCCTCCTGCACTGAAGGAAGAGGAACAGTCCCATCAAACTGGAAGCTGAAAACCACTTTCAAAAACATCTGCCATGGCTTAAGAGTTGCTTTTCTAATCCAGGCAGCTACAGAGAATTGCTGTAATTATGGCATTTCCTACTTTGGACTGTGGCAAGGCACAAGAATCATGTAACAGTTATTTTCTTCTTGCACATCTCATGCCTCTACATAAAAGAAATAAGCTCTCTCAAAAGCTCAGTGCAAAAGCCAGCCCATTCCCCATCCCCCTGCAGACTGAAGTCTATTCATTTTTCCAAATGTGTTAAGTCCTTCTTGCTGGGGCAGATATGAACAGCTGCACAGTTTTTTTAGGTGATCCTAAACAAAACAAACACAATACCAACTGCCAAGAAAAGGAAAGGCACTGCTGGGTTCTGTCTCACTTTTTATTGGAGATCTGTTTGGGACATGCTGCCTATTGCTTTAGTGCAAAATGTCTCACTCCACACGTGTTTGCCACTTGAAATTTTTTATGCTACCATCTTATTACAGCATAAGGGCAGACGATAGCTGGAGGCAACACCTGGAAAATGTGTGCTTGCAAGTATTTGAGTTAACGTCCAATCATTTCAGCCAGGAAGGAGGTGGGAACAGGCTCAGCTGTTAAACCTTGCCAGAGTGTATCTGGAAACAATACATACACCTGGTGAAGCTCACAAACACTCCTTTGTGTGCAATCTACAGCCTGCTGCAGGAAAATATATGGCCACATTCCCTCAGCAGGCAGCCATGCACAAAGCAGAGAAGGGAGGATGCCAGGGATGGCACTGGAGCCGGAGAGTTTACAGCCCAGCTGGACTGGAACTGTTCTAACCTGTGCCTCCAACACATCATCTCCCTAAGGGGGCAACTTCGTTCTGCCAGATCTTCCTGATATCTTCCAGTTCTGTGCCACTGAGGAGGCTCCTTTCTCCAGGGCAAAATTCTTAACCCACACATTCCTATCCCTGCCCCTTTTTACAGCCTCTGCAGCAAAATCTAGACCACAACAAATTGCCCCCATGCTGCTTAATGACAAAGCACAAAAGAAACTTCCCTGAAAGAAAAAAACTAAATCCAAGAAGCCAAGTTTTTTGAGCTGTCAACTACTGTTTTCTCCATGGGTTACAATGTGGCAAGAACAGAACAGACTAAACACCACACGCCTGGAGTTACCGGAAAACAAGAATTCGGATATTTGCAAGGAAAAAAAAAGTCACCTCCCTCAAAAAAACCCACAAACCTAATCAATAGGTCTCATTAAATGAATAAAATAGAAGATTTAAGTAACAACTTATCTGAATTGTTTCACTTTCCCCAAGATCTCAAACTCAATTGAATTCTTGCTCTGTAAAACATCAGAAAGAGATGGAAAACAGGTAAAGAAGCCCATGGATTACATTTTCTACTCCAGCGGTCCCCACACAGACATGAAGACCAGGATGGACTTTGGCAGACTATCAGGAAGTGGTAAAAACTTGTTTTTCTCTGCCTTTCCTATTTTCATGTTTCCCCAGAGCCATCTGCTAACACTTGAGGTGAACACTGGACTAATGCTGCAGCAAACTCCATACACAGAGCAAAGCCTTGTCTTGTCTCATTGAGTACCAATGTTCATATGGGGACTTGGCTGCACAGAACTGCAAGCTTATTTTCTACCCCCATTTAGACTTCTGCAGCTAAAGGGCCTCTAAAGTCCATTGTCTCAAGGCTCAAGGGACAGTTCACACAACAAACTGAAACATATGAACTGCCTTGTCCAACAAAACCATTTCAGAAACTCCAGTTTCTGTCTGCTGTAATAAGGAAGTAGCACAGGGTAAACTGGACATCCCAAAACATTGCAACTGATAAAACTGTCACATGCACAGTACTCACCTCACAGAGCAGATACCGTATCACAAGCATTTGATGCTGATTGAGGATGAGTTGTAAAACTTGTTCAATCTCTATTATCTCTGATTTCAGATTCAGCATCTGCCCAAGGCGCAGGGAAATGCTTTGGCTCAGATGCCTTCAATTTGTCTTCATCACCATTAGTAATACTCGTTTTCTCACTGGCATTTATGTTGAGGTAACACTTGCTGAATAAATTGGCACAAAAACTACAGCACAAGCCATCCATCCCCTAATGCCATTACCAGGTATGGAACAGCTCACATGCTCTGCCTCTGAGCTCTTCTGAAACTTCACATCCAGTGAAGGACTTTTGATTGCTTGCAGCCCAGCAGCTGTTAAGTATTTTAACTTAGCAAAAAACTACCTGAAGAGAAAGAGCACAAAGGCAACTGGGGAAAGCTGAGTGCTTGGGGCACTCTGGCTGATGTAAACAGTTCTACGTGCAGCTCCTCTTGTGCAGAACAGCACTGAGCTTCTGACCCCCTCACACCAACAGCTTTTGCTACTTCAGCAAAGGGGTGCCAATTGTGTAAGCACAGTTTATACTGGCCAGTGAAACATGCCAAGTGTGAAATGTTTTCTTGGAAGCTTAACATTCTGAAGTATTTAGGCTCAGACCTATGGAAAGAAGAAACTAGAACATTTAGGGCAAAACCTACGGATTTTATTAGTATTTTGGGTTGACCTCTTCAGATCCAGGAGAAGCTGTTTCACTGACCCAGTAGCTCAATCACTTTTGAGTAATAGCTTCACTGTCCTTTGGCACACTCCTGTGAGGCTGCTCCTCTACCTGCTGCTGGCCATCCTCTATCCAAGAAGATATTCAAGGGCTCAACTGAAAGGCTACCAAAACTATGTGCACTCTCCACTTTAATGTTACAGCTCAGCTTCAGGAAAAAAACCCACAACAAACAAAACCAACAAAAAACCAAAGAGATGCACCAGGCAGCTAGGAATCTCTTCTCTCCTTTTCCAAGCCAGCCAAGCCCAGCTGCACTCAGCACGCAGGTGCATTAACCAACATGCTGTTCCAGAGCTGTTCAAAACTTGTAGCACACTGAGCACAGATCAACAATGCTGGGGGAA
Organism: Hafferia zeledoni; assembly: GCA_035583235.1. NCBI lineage: Eukaryota > Metazoa > Chordata > Aves > Passeriformes > Thamnophilidae > Hafferia > Hafferia zeledoni. The sequence continues at coordinate 22,202,798 of JAWWEV010000134.1, forward strand.
TCCTCAGAAACTGTTATAATATAGGCAAAAATAAAGCCTCTCAAAACTGACACAACATAGGGAAGAAACCATGATTTTATGGCAACAGGACAGCCAGCAAATGATCTCAATGCTGCCAGGGTGTTTTATTCCCTCCCTGACACATCAATTATGTTGTAAATTCCTGTAACTGTTTCCTTTAGCAGGCAGGAAGACCTATGCTGCAAATGTAGCTTACCTGTATTAAACAAAGGTATATTTGCTCCAGAATTTCCAAAAAACTGATTCTCCCTTCTCCAAACCTAGAAAAACTTCAATTTTAAACATAAGGAGTTGGACCAAGTCACCTCAAACAAATTTAACTAGATTTGACCCTAAACTAGTGCAATTAAGATGTAGCCTTAAGAGCATAAAAGAGATTGTTGGGCTGCATTCAATCCAGAATTAATCCTGTTCTGGCAAAGCACCTGGAATTTCACAATGCTGGATTGTATCAGAATCTTGAAAACCATACAAGCAACAGGGTTAGTGCAACAACATCAAATGCACAGAACCAGGAGTATGTTCTTACACTGTAATACAAGTACAGTTGGAGGAGACAATGTCGGGGGTAGAAGTGAAATCCTCCTGTCTCAGCCCTGGGGCTCACTGAAGGTAACCAGCAGCACGCACAACAAGAGCTTGCAGAGAGAAGCAGCTCCCACTGCTGAGAGCTGAGTCTGGGTGTCCCCTCAGCAATGCCCAGAGCTCCTGCTGCCCAGTGCGGAGGGATGGCTGGACAGCAGCGCATCTACCAACAAATAATGCCCAAGGAAGAGACTCCCATCTGTTACAAAAAGTCCAGTTCTTCCCTTTGCATCATTTTCACATTTCACACAAATGTGAAAGAACCATCTATTGCTTAAGAAGCCATCCATATCCAAACAAATTTTTTTGCAGTACATTGCCCGAACAGTTACTGCTGTTACAGCTTAGGATTGGTCTGCACCACTTTTACAACCCTCCCAAAACATTGTAAATCACTAGTTTAATGGAGGCAAAATGAGACAAATTTGAGACATTCTTATAGCCAAGTCACACCCAAACTTTAAGAGAATATTGAGGATTTAGGGCTACTTTAGCAATAATTAAAGGATTATCAGAACCTTGCAGAGAATTTACCTTAAAATTTCATGAAATTCTTGATACTTGAATACAGATGTCAATTTTTATTTCTCCCCAAATTACCTTTGAAAAACCCTCACAGCCTGGGGGGAAGAAAAAAAAAAAAATTAAAATAAAATAAAAAAATCAAACCTCCTTTCTGCCCTTGACCCCTGAATCACCCACAACCTCCAGGTGTGTACAGGGAAGACACACCTCTGATGAAGCAATAAATGCTTAGGAGGCCTTTTAAAGCTTTTTAATTTTTACCCAACCACTCTGGATCGCATCTGTCCCCAGACAGCAGTGTGCAGATATTTCTTCCTTGCTTTCAGGAAACAAACTCAAGGACGGATTTTTCCAGGGAAACACTGAAGCAGCATCTCCACCTCCGGACACTGATAGTCACCATTCTTTCAATTACACAGGAGCACTCCCACTTCAAACACACGAGATGAACTGAGGCCAGGTAGTGAAGTCAGTTTACTGTAGTCAATCATCTACTCTTGTATCAAAAAAAAAAAAAAGCCTCAAGCATTAAGTGCACACCTGTGCAATGATACACCTACAGAGATAGCTTTGTTGCCAAAATGGACAGCACAGACCAAAACCCCTCCTGCAAGTTCAGGACACCATCTCCAGCTGTTCAGCATCACTGTGGTGGTACAACTGGAGCTCCTGTTAGGAGTTTACCTGCAGTTCCCTGCTAGCTGGTGCCACTACACCAGCACATTCAGACTACTTCCTACTGGAGGAACTCTGGCAAACAAGGGGAGCTCAGTCAGCAGTGTTTTTGCAATCCTATCACACCAGCTCTGTTCAAAACGATTTGGTGGTGGGTGAGCTGCAGGAGCCCCAGCTACAAACAAGCTCCAAACTGAACAGGGAACACACATTTCCAAGTAGTCCCATACTCATTAATTTATCTTTGATCTGTATTTCTCTACATCCCAGACAGAGTCAAGAAGCTGAGACATTAGTTCCTCAGAAACTTTATTTTCATTCAAGCTACAGAAATAAAGTAGTACCTTCCAATTTCCCATCATATTTTCTGTGTATTTGTACGGCTCAGGGTGAGATGCACTAGGATAAACTACCCTGTACATACGGAGGAAGATAAGGCTCAAAAACTGGCTTTACTTCGAAGAATGCCAAACCTCACCTATGAGGTTGGCTCCAACTCTTTGATAACATTAATAGGCACAACATAGGAAAAAAGATTATCTAAACTAGCTATTGTAAGCAAAATCCAATAATTCATTACAGAAAGTCAAAGAAACCTTTTAGAAATAACAAAACAGTTTTCTACTTTGAAAAAATAGATGAGTCATTTTTGCTTTATATATGATATATTCACACACACTTTCAAGTATCATTTTCACTATTATCATACTTACATGGCTAGAGATAAAAAAAATGAAATCCCATAAGCAGATTATTATGCCAAAGAAGTCACACACAGTCTTTATCTGGGTTTAGCAACACCTGGAATTCTCCATGGTATCACAGTGACTAAAAAAAGCAGTGACTAGACTCAGTGTAATTCTTCCCTTTATTAAACATGTTTTACTAAGGCTTGAAAAGTATCAGGATTTAGAAAAATGGAGACGAGAAAAGCAGAGGCAGTCACAAACCCCACGCAGCCAAAAACCCCACAAGTTCACACCTAACTTGTCACACACTCAGTACTAGCAGGAAAAAATAATAAGAAGTCTGAGTTACGTTTGATTAGCAGGCAAACTGATACCAACAGACAGACTTCAGCTAGGATGTTTTTACATTTAAGGCATCACACAAAACAAGTCAATGCTGGGAAACGTAACAATCATGTGCACAGCCACAATTCACATTTATCTACAGACATCAGAACCTGCTTTACTGCCAAACAGAAAGGCTAGGAGGGAATCCCACAGTCTTTTGGGAAAGTGCCAGGCAGCCACCAGGCAAGAGCAGGAGTGACCATGGTTTTTATCACAAGGAAAGGAATTTAAGTGCTTATTAAAGGCTTTGCTGCAGTGCCAGAGCCAGATGCCTGAAAACAAACTCTGATGGAACACAAAACTAAGAGCTAAAAGGCAGAACATCTGTTCAAGCAGCTGAAGTGAATGGGTGTCCCACAGAGATCAAAATGGCAAGCATTCAAGATTCAACACCTTCTGGAGCTTAGAAGTGATGGAGAGGTCCAGCAAGTGCATTCCATAGGACTGGTTTCACAGTGCTTGTTATTACGCTCCACACTTCTGCTCTGAGTCTAAACTTTGGGTAGACAGGTATGAAATGTCTCAAAGTGAAACAGATATAACTATTTCCTTACTGGTCATGTCATTTTCATTTGAGTGTTTCTTGCCCAATATGAAAAGGCACAAATTCGTCATTAAAAAAACCTCTAAGACATAACCAAAACTTACAAAAAATTTTTGCAAAAACCACAGACTGTTTTTAGCAGGACAAAGTCATCTAAAAGTTAAGTGCCAGGTAGTCTGAAAGCTTTAGGGGTTTAACTAAAACTCAACTATATGATTGAGTACTTTAGTGCAGGACAGGACACAAAATATACTTTTAAAACCATCAGGCCTAGACTCAAAAATAAAGCTTTGAATCGTGGAAGGTCATATCAAAGGGAAGATCCATGTCACTGCTATGGACTGAAGTGCAATGTTTTTTTATTTTTATTTTAGTAAGGGTGCCATGAAGTCAAGAATATTTTTTCAAAGCATTTCAGTAGGAAGATTTTCTATTAGGTAGAATGGAAGTTTTGAGCTCAGTCCAAGCTTGTCTAAAAGCTCCTGTTTCCAGAACTTGTGTAAGATTAAGTTTCCTGACCTAGAGACAGCCTGAAACAAGACAGTGACAGCAAAGCCAGACAAACATCACACAGCCCAAGATTTACAGTACACCCCGAAGCTGACAGTGCACACACATTCCTCATCTGTTACCCCATCTTTACATTGGCACATTCTTACACCTCCTCAAACACAGCAAGTTTCTCCTTTCTTTCCTTGCTCTGCTGGTTTTGTATCACAAAAAAACATTTCTGAATAGATGCTCTGGACTCCCAGGCTTACTAAAACCACACCTTGACAATGGCTACCCCTTTAAGAGTCTACCAACACTGAATGTTTTGCACCAATACTAGATACTTAAAAATTTACTGCTTTTCTCCTCTCATGAGCCTGTGGCTGTTTTATTGATACACAGAATGGAGAGCTCTCAGCTTTCTCCTGTAGCACATGTACAAACTACACCATTATAATCAGAAGAACATTAGTATGCAGCACAAAGTGATTTGCAAGCTGGAGAAGACCAGGTTCATGGTCATTTGCTTCTTTTAGCAATGAATTAGAGGCATAGGTTATATATTTGATAAAGCAACTATGCCAGCTAATTTTCTCTCAAGTCTTCTAGAAACATGGCAATTGCTATGCGAGCAGCCAAGAGGCTGAACCAACCTGCCTGCAGTTTTGATACTTCAGTGCAAGTCACCTGGCTGCTTACAAAGGTTTGTGATCCTGAACCTGAGACCACACACACACAAAATTCACTTTTCTAGATGAACAAAATGCTGCTACCCTATATAATATTTCACTCAGCCTTGCATTGAAATGAAACAAAACCAATACCATGTGCTTCTCCCAACAGCACTTGGGTTAATCTCAGCACTCTTTACAAGAGGGCAGCACTACCAATGTTTCTGGGTGATACTCCTTTGAGTGAGCCCAGCCACAGTGTTCCCAAATTACACACACAAAGACAACCTAATGTCATCACTCAGGAAGTTGATTCATCTTTACATTCCCATGCATGCAAGCATTACTGATGATTAGCTGAAGCTGTAAAACAGGCAAGGACTGCTATATTCTACCATCAATGGTCCTATTAAACAAACCTGACTTGCTTTGCACACTTCCTGAATCAGGACAGGCAACCAGTTTCACCAGAATCCACAAAAACAGCCTTAATAACTCTTTCCACATCCAACAACTATCCTGGTTAATGACCAATACTGAAGGCAAAGTATCATTAGATGTAGATGCCTACTCTCAGTGTTTATATTAAACAGCCATAATAATGATCCAGACATTACTGTAATTAATGATCCAGACCTTTTTGGTATAGTCTGATATGCTCTTTATGACACACATTTCTCATAAAATGTGCAAAAAAGTGTTCAAGTCTATTTTAGCACACATGAGACACTTCAGTGCCTTAATCAGGCAGATTCAACAGAAGCTTCACTGCCACAGTGACTAAACATGCTTTAAGGAGTTACCAAAGATCAAAACTCCAATAAGCACCAGCCTTAACATTTAACTGAAGGCTACATAGCCCTGACAAGATCTTTAAGTATATCACACTAAGAAAATTAGAAACTAGCAATAAAGCACTGATTCCGCTGCATACTCTGCTTTAAATGAGTGGGAAGAAAAAGCTCTCATCTTTTTCTCAAAAAAAGTCAACTCAACGACCCTCAAAATTCCCCCCCATCCTGCAAGTCAAGCAAACTTACAGCTCCCCCACAACTTTCAAACAACAAAGTGAAACTTCAGTTAGCAAGATACCTAAGAGACTATCTAGATCCTCATATACTTTTGTTTTATACCCATATCTCTAGTGTGCTTTACTTGTACTTTACATAGGAATTAATTATATCCTTAGAGCAGAATTACTCACTAAAGCACTTTTAGCATAACTCCTACCTGGAACTAAACAGCTTTCTGTGTACCCTTGAAATTCTTGGTTGGCATAAAAAGTCAAGAGAGAAACAACACAAACCATTATCAATTAGACCAACCACCAAGAAAACAGCAGCCACATTGATTCATTTCACTTTGATTTAGGGTGCTATCTAATAGATTTATTAAAAGTTTCAACAGACTATAGCTTCAGACTTCATCTTTCTTGGAAGACACTACTACAATAGAAGCCACAGGAGAGACTGCCTTGTCACAAGAGGTACAAATACTTGCTGTATAGGTGGAGAAATAAAAGGACAAATCTAGTTGTCTAAAAGACAATTCACTGTACACATTTTATTTACAGTTTTGTACACTGTCTTAATATGAATGGGACCGCTTTTCTACTTGAGCCATTTTAACCAAAGCAAAATAACCTAAGTAATACAAAGTGTTAAAATACAGCATAAGATACAAAAACAGACATACTATTTCTAGTAAGGAATGTAAATTATGGTGTTACATTAAAAAAACCCCACATTCATGTTTAGGAAATCACACAAACAGATCACTGATTTGACTGAAATGCATAAGTTTGTAGCAAAGCTTTGATGTTACAAAAAAAAAAAATTACCAAAGAATGCACAAAATTAATGTTTATTCCACCTTTGTCATATTCCCAGATTCTTCACCAAATGTTACATGAGCAAAAACAACTGAAGAAATCAAAATATCACTAATGTTATCAAATAGGGAAAACAAATAAATTAATCTAGCAGCCATCAGCATAGGTTACAGCAAAGATGATGCTGTATAAAAAAATTGCTAGAAAACTGTATGCACCTTACTTTTTTCCAAACCAGCAAAATGTTACTGCATACAATGCAAAGGTACAACAGAGTAATTTCCTGCAGGTACAGAAATGCAACTTCTTTTCTGAATACTGTGGATAAACAGGGTTTTTTTAATAGTAATGTTTCTACCAAGCTATTACAGAGTGGGCCAGAAACACATTCATGGATTTGGGGGGGTGAAGTGTACTAAAATTCCGATTGGTAATGGTTACTTCGACCAAAATAGAAAAATTGAACACAGAAGTACAAGACAAAGGCGAATGAGACTTCTCACAAATCTTAGCAACATTTAGATGGAAATCAAATTTAAATGTAGTCCACTCTGCTTTTGAAGAGGCTTTGGTTCAGCTCCCAATCTCGATTGCTTGACGCAGTCTCCTATGAAAGAATACTCAGAAGGTGTTGTCTTTAAACAACAAACCTATTTTTAGTGGTGGAGCCGCTCTTAGTAGCTGTGTCTGCATGGGACTGATAACCAATCACTATCTTTGGAGGAAGTCCTAATCTTTCCTTGTATACCCTCCTGGAGAGAAAAAAAAATAGAACAACAGTTTAAGCAAAGTTCTTAGGAAGGAATTAGTATCAGGACACCTGCTTTTAATATCTGCTGACACCATCAAAAGAGTTGCCTATTTATAAACAGTTTTTCAGATATGAATAAAGGACTCAAGATATGATTTTTCTAGCCTATTTCATCTAAAATCCACTTACAGTTTTGTAAAATTACTTACCATATATAATACAACAAGCTCTTACAAAAAATTACCATGCCTACATTAATGTAGAAGGCAGGGATTCTACTGCATTCATATGTGTATCATTCATACCAGCAAGCTGTATTCCCAATATACAAACAAAACAGCTACGAAGCCATGGTCCACAATTCATCTGAAGTAAATAAAACAGCAACTCCCTGGAACAGTCAGTTTTATCACCATGCACATCTCTGTTGCAGAGGGTTGCTGTCTTTCCTCTAACTGATAGAAAGCAGACCCTCATGGTACTGGCCATGGTCAGCTACCCAACAGAAGCTTTAAATAAAATCACCTTGGACCTTGTCTTAAGAACAAGAACCAGCAGTACCTGCCTGAGACATGAACATTGTGCTCCTTAGCACAGGGCAAGTGGGATGCAAGCCACTTATGGCCACTCCTGTCTGGAGTTTATGGCAACATGACAGCTGATGGTCAACACACCTTACCTTGCTCTGCTGTTACTGCCTTCCCACCTTTACAAACTGGCACACTGAACCCACATTATCTACAGGTATCAAGCACATCAAATGAGAACTTCTGCCAAGATTTGTGCCCAATTCTTCATTATCTCTATTCTACAGTGAAGGGAGTGCAGCAGTAGAAAGTAGTTACTAGCACACACCCACACAAAAAACTACACCATAACGATTTGGGGACAGAATTACTTAAACTTGGGATACAGCTCTGCACAGACTATTTTCCTGAAGTGTATTCCCTATCAGGGTAGCTGGCTTTAAATGCATGGTTACACTTCATATATTCAAGACATCAATCATGTTACTTACCCTATATGCGTAACTGCATCCCTGTTTTCACATTCAGTTGTCCATATTGCTATTTTATCACCCTTAGTTCTAACATTAACAACAGCACCACACACATCATCACTGTAGTCATCAAATGACTCCCCAATAAGGCACAGCAGCTGGAAAACAGAAAGCAGCAGTTCAGAATCAGAATCCTGCTCCACAGGAAAGCACTCGGTGTACACAAGGACTGAGGAATACTACATTTTGCTGCCTACAGCCACTTGCCATACAGCATCACTTTCTGATTATTGCAATGTCTTCTTGAAGTTCCAAATTTTACAAATGAACATAAACTCAGTTGTAGTAGGGCATGTTCCTCCTATTCTGAATTTTCCATTCCTCCTCCTCTCCCACCAGCTAAAAGTTCTGACACAGCTGACCATTTAAACAGTGCTGCCTCCCACCACATCCTCCCAATCCAAAACAAGGTAACAATGAAAAGGAATGTATTCTCTCTAAAGTACATTTAACACAGGTAGACCAATCTGAAATTTGAAATATTTCCATACATTACCTAGGAAGAACCTACAACGAACTGTTTAACAAAGTTTAACCTTCAATGCTGAAGTCTATCAAATCACAAGTAAATCAGACTGCAGCCAGGTAAGTGCTAATCAGTCAAGTGTTACTTTCTACCAGCAGTCAGGAAGCTTCAGCATTTCCATAAACTCTCAGTGGGCATAAGGGATCCTGAACAGTGTGTAATGCAAGTGCACCAATACAAGTGTGCAGGTAACACAAGATTCTTCCAGACAGGTTTCTAGTGGTGAAGCTTGGAATTGGCAGAGGTATTATACTTCAGGAACATCAGACTGAGGGGGGTCACATCCCCATGCAGTATGCTAACTGGGAAAGTAGTGTTTAAAATCTTCAACTTGCAGCTTGTAAAACAAGCAATACACATATTCTAAACTTACAGTTTCTTGTGGTTGAGACAGATTCATCTAGTCCATGCTGAATTAAAGATCCTTCTGCACACTGAAGTATAATCTCCAAATGGATGCTTGTTCAATTCACTTGCACAGTACATTAAATACACTGCTATTATATCAGTTTTCCAGAATCATCACTTATAACATTTGGAAAGTCAACACATTTGCAACTTTTCAAACAAATCAGGTTTTACAGTACCCATGAGACCTACAAGGGTTGGCTTCATCGAGGAAATACAAAAAGGGCGAAGTGTGCTAATGAATGAATCAGGTATAACCACACATGCTTTAAATGTTACACCCAACTGAGGGCTCCACACACTCACTGGGCAATGCAAGCCATGAATGGCCAAGATTAAACCACACACAAACATGCAAAATATTAATCAACAGCCTTAGTACCCATACAAGCAAAGATGGCTACCACGCTCAAACACTAGTCAGGTACATTCTTCATGAATATTGCAAAACAGGGAAAAAAGGTCTTCTCAAATCAAGTTTAGGTTACAGTTAAGATCATTGTATTACAATAAAAATGTGTTCCAAAAGGGAGTTTTAATAAAGGGTTTGAATTTTTTTGAGCAAATTGGTTACATATAATTACTGGAATTGGAAGTGACAGGGTTGCTTTAGAGCACACATCAGTCACCTGGGCATTCAGGCTCCCTGCCACTGCTTGCTGCTGAACAAAAAGCAGAGCCCTCTAGCCTTAAGTCTACATAGGCTATCTACATGTTTCCAAGCCACATGTAGTGGCTATTAGGAATCAGGATGCATATACATGTGTAGGCTGAACGCACAGAGCAAGACATTAATTTACTCACATGTAGTCATACTGCCTAGCAGTGTAACGCTCCCGCTCCTTCCTTCAAATCACAACTACAGTGACTAGAAAGATCCTGAAGAAGTTCAGCTATTTTTGACATCTTGGCTTTGATTCTGAAGGCCATTTCTCCCTTTCAAAGGGATGCAGTACTTCTTGCCTCTCACACAAGCAAGGAAAGAGGATCAGAGATTTGCTAAGACTGCTGTGCATTGTCCTGTCTGCAATCCATGTCCCTAAACCTGTATGTTTTAGGCTGTTCCAAGGCAGTTCTGAGACAACACAGTCACATCCTTTTCTACAACACATGTACTGCAACCCACACAATCTCTCAAAACATATTTACCTTTCAGTAAAATCTGTTACTGAGAGATAACAGCACTGGAAAAAAGTACATTTATAGTGTACATACAGGATGAATGTGCTATTACTTGCCTATCCTAGTGTTAAGATAAACACAGAAAGAACAAAAATAGATCTGAAAGTTCCTTGTTTCAGCAAGGCCAAAACCTGAAAACTATTCATTTTTCTAAAGGTATTTGTTAAGAATTTTTATATTTAAGCAGTTGAATCTGTTACACTCAAGACAATGTATTACTTTTACAGTAGTTCAACAGCTGTTCTGTGCATTCCATAGGAAAAGCTTAATCTGTCCTGCAGAATTCTTTCTGCCTGTTACAACAAAGTATTGAACAAAATATAACTATATTAAGGATCACTACTGAAAAATCATGTTTCAAATACAGCCTGTCAATAAAAACTCACAGGGCACTCTGCTGACAAGAAGTTAGAAGACTAGTGTGGCACACAAAAATTAAACCAGTTAAAAATATTTTAACAAACACAAGACTCTTCAGCTGCAACCAGTCAAGCCATAGTACTTACTGTCTCTAGCCAGAAGCGATCAAGGTCACTTCGTCTCTGCTGTTTGTTTAGTGTAATTAGCCATCGTCCTCCTCGCTTGTTCTTTTCGTCTTCCCACATGGGTTCAATGCCATCCTGCAGAGAATGGCCAGAAGTTAAATCAGACTCAATCTGTATTTTGCCTATAGAATAACCAAAAGGTGAGTGATAACTCAAATAGCAAGTTAAGAAAAAAAACGTATCGTTCAATATTAAGTGCACTCTCACACCAATACCAAAGTTGCAACACAGCTTAACAAGTGCATTTCCTGCAATGAATTTTTATTTCTACAGAAGAATCACAGCCCAGACAAAGTCTTAGCTACACATTATATTAAAAAAAACCTGAGGCAACAGGCAAAGTCAATGACCCACTTTGCACTGCATGAAAGCAGGATGCAGCTGCTAATTTTATCTGGAGTCATTTTATGTCTTGGACTGAGTGCAACATTGGCGAAGGGCTTCACTTATGTGCACAGATTATTTCACTGAAACAGACACCTTTGGCAGCTTATCTCACTGACTTCCTTCACACACAAGGTAAGAATAAGAGGGTTTTCACTGTCAGGGCCAAAATTAAAATAAAAAAAATAAAAAAAGAAAATCAACCCATCATCTCAAAGCAAGTACAGATTCACACTTCCCCAATGGCCCTGAATGAATGGCCATGCACTGAATTAAAATTACTCTGGATGTGCTGATCCACCAGTGAGGTTGAACTTTAGACACTTGCTTTTTGAATGACCTTCTGGGCAAGGGAATTTAGTAAAGAGCTGTCCATTAAGAGAACTGTACTACAAAACTTTGACTGTTCAATATGCAAGATGGAGTGGCATCAGCTCACTTTAAATATAACACCCTCACTGGCAGCTGTAGAGCTTAAACCGCTTCATCACCTTTAGGAGTCACTCTTACGAGGTCATAACTGAAGGACAACAGTAAGATATTGCTCATGAGCCTCCAACAGTTGCCAATTTATACCTGTTACATGCAATTATATAAGTTATTACTGCATAATGATAAGCAAACACAAAATAGATACACGTACTTAGGACACAAATTTAGGATTCATGCAAAAGACACAAGCATGATTCACAGACATCCTAAACTCTGAAGGGCCTTCTCAAAATTGCAGTAAGGTTTCTCAGTCACCTAGAGAATATCACTACCTTCCCAAAGCCAAGCATCAGCACCTCTTTACCACATGAAGCTGCTGGGGTTTACAAACGATGCACAGCCTGCTGAGGAGCCCCAGCCCACAGCTGTGCTTTACAAGCAAAGCAGGAACCAGGCAGCAGCATTCAGGGACTGTTCAGGTGTTTGAATACAGAAAGGAAGCGGCACGTTAGCAGCACTTCAAGAGGTAAGGACTTCATTTAGAGCTCCAATTCAGATCTCCACCCCAGCTGAGGTGTGACTTCATGTACTCTTTCCCATGAGCATTTCCTATTCATTACTTTGGACACTTCCCTAGCACGCTTTATGTTCCATGTTGGGCACAATCTTCTCTTTCACACACACGTAATACAGCATTTAACTGGTGGTGTAAAAATTAATTAGAGCACTGTGCATCTGGCTCAGAGTATCCATAAAGAACACTGGAGAACATTGCTGCCTCCTGTAGACATTTTAACTCATGTCACATGAAGGGACAGAGCTGGAAAACTTTTCATATTAAAAAAATTACTTAATTATTATTACTTATATATTTGCACAAATATCTCAAACGTCAAATGGAGACAAACAGTAACAAATCAAAATGTACTGTCTGTGAGGTGTGTTAAAGCAAGTACCTGCATTTTCAGAAGTAGTGACAGCCTGATTTTTCAGACAGCACATATTAGGGACTTTCTAAAAAAATGAATACCTTTAGGATATTCCCACCCATGTTCCTGAATGTCTTAAATGAAATATTTGGACTGTCTCTTTCTATGTCAGGAAGATGATAGATAGATAGATAGATAGATAGATAGATAGATAGATAGATAGATAGATAGATAGATAACTAAAGAAAAAAGGTTAGCAAGCATACCTTAAAGAGTGAGTAGTCACATCCAGGCATTAAATTACTAGAGAGCTGGATATGGTTGTATAAACTGTCGGAGGGAAAAAAGCAGGATTAAAAACTAAGCATCATTTTCATGTACAAAATTCTTACAGAATTTAAGACATACAATCAAAGAAAATCCCCAAATTAAGGAACAATTAAGTTATTTCAGAAGCAACCCTATTTCTTAAGTATTTTGCAACAATATAAAAGCATCAACTTTTAGATGTTCTGGGCTTAAAGTAGCAGAATGGAAACCAGTTCATGAACACTTGTGGGGTTCCTACAGTAACACTTCTCTTAAACCCAGTCCTAAGAAAGTCATTATGAACGTAACTCACTGAGTTTTCACAGGCACAAGTTTTGCATATGTGTGTATTATGTACATATATACACACATGGCATATTTGTTTATCTAAGGCTACTCTCATTGCAGACAGTCTTTTTAAGAGAAAGTTCAACTTTGCTATTTAATACAGTATTCTAGGTATGAATGCTGTGGGCCTGATAATCTGAATTACGGGCTCAAAAGGCAAGAACAGATGATAGACAACAAAACATATATTCAGAATTAAACTTACAACTATGCAATTCAGAGAAAAACATTCAAAGCAGCACATACTACCTTCCTGCTCTAGCAAGAAGACAGAGGACTTTTTCCACCAGCCCCCCACACTGTCAGAAAGCCCTGCACACATTACAGCAACCTGGAGCCCAAGACCAACCAATATCCAGGCACAGTTCAGTGCCAAAAAGGAAATTCATCCCTGTGATGTTCTAACAATGAGAAATCAGGCACAGTTACAGATTAAACAGTTTGCCTCTTGCAGGTTTACTTTAACCATAACATTTTATTTCCAGAACAACACACCTATTTCACACTCCAGACATAAAGCAGGTGTAACTTCTCAGTTGCTTGTGACTGATTTTATACCCTTACTGCAGACACCCAGATTAAGCACTTAATTTCATTACCCAAACAATCTTAGTTACAGAAGCTCAAAACTTACCCTTAACCAACTTTAACAGGGCAGCTAAATTTGTTTAAAGCTCACATCACATATCCCAAGTCTGCAAACTGTGGTTCACTCAGCCATTGGTGACCCCCAGAGTAGGAATGGGAAAGCTGGTTACAAGCCCAGAATCCCACACCCCTCCCTGTGACAACTGTACTGATAAAGTTACTGAAAATGTTGAAACATTTTTCTTCCCTATTGGTGCTAATCACACCTTATCACACTTAGGCACCATCTCTCTCCCTTGCTGATCACATAAAAAAAGTATGTAACAAAACCTTAAAAACCTCAATGTAGCATGAAACACTAAGAAAGGGATAATGCTGTTTTTCACCCTCAATTTAAAGCCACTTGCATTTTCTTTGTATTTCATCATTATGACAAGCAAAATCATTCAACACAGCCACCCACATCTTACTGAAGTCAGTTTGGAAAGCACAGCCCACCTTCAAAGGCTTTGTCATTGCAGTTGCAGCCCAAGTACTTTCACAGACTTTCAAATTAGAATAAAAGGCATTTCTTCTGCAACCTCCAGTGAACTTCCTTCAAGGATGCCATAAACCTGCATGAGCCCCAAGCACTGTGCTCCAGATTCAGGCATCCTGGAACATGGGAAGTGAGCCGGCAGTCTGAGAATTTAATGATGGGGCAAAATGTAGAGCCAAGGAGGTGAATCAGTTGGCCACCAGAACATACAAGTTTATGGTCCTGTGAGATGGTTACTGCACAAATGAGACTTTCTACATGTGTGTCGTGTCCATATGAATGTAACAGTGTTGCAGGATCACAGCAAGACAACGTGCACTGAAAGTGAGAACAACTCCATTCACATGGGATGGACTCCACCTTCAATTCTGCAAATATTTCAGATGACACCCAAAAATTTGTGGTTAATTGTATACTTTATGAGGGTTTTGACTTTGGCATAAGCTTTGCCAACAAATCCCAGAACAAGCAAGCAGACAGAAAAATCTTTACTTACGCCCAAAAATCTTCAACAGTATCAAACTTTGAGATAAGACGAAGATTTGCTTGCCAAGTTTTGCTCTTGTCATTTTTAAAAAACCAGAGTGCCCATCTAGAGGAAAACAAAATAAGACCATCCAGAAATTAAAGTGTCTTAAAAATACACATATATATATAGATAATTATTAGTATTGTTATATCCAAACTAATTGCAAACCTTAAGATATTAATCAGCACAGAGGTCAGTTTTCATCAATAAGTTACATTATAAATTCTTTTCTCAAATACAAATCTTCACAGATAATATTTGTGTTCCCATTACAAGAATCGTGGCAAACTTGATCAATCTGTGTAGCCAAACATTTTAAATATTTTTGGAACTAAGACTCTAAATGTCGTATGTTTCTCCTTGCAGCCACTGCTAAACTCTAACGCACTACATCAAATAACTGATTATGGAATGAAACAACACCAACTATTCGAACAAGGAGCACAGCTCCCTGTCCAGTAATTTCCTTGTAAAGGTTACACAAGCTAATTATATCACTTCAAAGCTATACATGACATGAAAGCTTTCCAAGCACATACAAGGAAAGCATAAATTTTAAAAGGGAAGCTTACTGATGGCAACAATCTCAAAACCCCCACAATTTGATTGTTTTGAGTTTTAAAATCAGCATATATAAAACTAAATTAAAAATTTCATCTCTGCCAAGTACAAATCTCGACACATTATAAACTGAACCTCGCACAAAAGAGTGCTCTTTCTGGATCTAAAAAGCATCATGTAAAAAGCTGGAACAGAATACCTGATGAGGCATTTAACCAAACAGGTTTATTTTTCATTCTGATTGTTCCAGCAGTATTGAAATCACTCAGGTTAGCACCAGAGTAGATTTATCTTCTCACAGCAGAGAACTTTGAGTCAACAGATATAAATCTATTGTTCTGAGACCCTTCCTGCCATTCCAAACCCTGTTTTAAAGCTTGCTCCCTTCCAGTAATAACCTCATTACAATTTGCAAAGCAGTGTCAGCACAAATTTAATCAAGGTGTATTGAGGAAACAGAGGAAGGATGGACTTTGAAAGGAAAAAGGGATTCAAGCAGCACAGAACTCCAGGGTAACACGGTTTTCCACACTTGCTCAAAACTTAGAAAGAGAGCAAAGTGTCACTTGGTAAAAGGTTCACTTTGGGGCAGCACTGACCTACCTACCAACATTAAGTACTAAGCATTTCCCATTAACTCTTCAGACAACTTGGAGAAAATCACTTCCTAGATGGTCTTTTTGAAGCTGTAAAAGGGCCTGGATTTGTCACTAATATTAACTAAAAATTTAACTACAAGTTTTTGCCACTATCAATTTCCCCAAGCACAGGGCAGAATGCAAAGTTTTCCAGTTTTGCTGGGCAGCAACTTCATCTCAGTGCTGGCCTATTAAAACACACCAGATAAAAGCAAAAAAAGCTCTGCTCATCTCCAGCTAAAAGCAAAGCCATTTTCTTTCCAATTACCTGGCTGTATTTTGAAAATTTGCAAAGACCTTCCAGCTTCTGTAACTGCACTATCTGAAAAGACTCTGATTATTAACAACTGGATCAGACTATTTCCTCTACAACCTCATAACAAAAAAATCTTCAAAAAACCCAAGAACTCTCAAAATACTGCTAGAAAATGTAAGGTAAACAACAGCTGCAAAGTCAGAGGCGTTTTTCTGTCTTTGGCAAAACTAAACCCACACTTCTGAACTGTTTACCTGTTTTGTAGTGGATGTTTAATATACTGTTCAGGGCTGGCAACCTCCTGACTAGGTGCTGGCTCGGTTTTCTCCTCTTCTGCAGGTTGGGGGTTAGGAGTGGTTTCCTGTTTGAAGAAAGGAGTTATTTATTAATACATTCCTTCTCAATTTTCATTAAGGAGATTTAGTTCTTTAAAGTAACTTTAGGAAGATTGAAGCTAAGAGTTCCTACAGTTCATTTTGATTAAAGAGCCTGAATCACATCATGGAAGCACAACTTGTATCCCTTTATTCTTCAACACCTGAACATTCCACAAGGAACAGGAACTGCATTCACGTTCTGCTGTTCAGTGATTTGTTTCTCATGTCATTGGTTTCCAGAATAGTTTACTTTAAATACTTGTCTAACTTTGAAACAGTTTCAGGAGTTATTTCAGAAATATACAATGTATTGTGTTATCTAGAATATGCACAACTAAAATAAATTTACAGAGTAATAATTTCAGAAGGAAAATTATTTTTAATTAGTTTCTGACAAAGCATCAGTGGAAACAGGTGTACAGGCCCTGTTATTTTGAAAAATCTAACACAAGTAGGATATACATACACCTACTTTTCTGATGTCAGAAATCCATTCTTGCAAACTGATAGAAGCCAGTCAGTAAGTAGCTATTTTTGTATCTGCTACATCATCATGAACCAAACAGCAGAATTAAAACATGCATTAGTTCTCAAATTTCAAACTGAAATAAATGTAATTACTGGTTTAGCAGACTAGACTGATTCCAGCTGTTATTTTTTCAGCTCCCTACAAACAGGGCTAGAAATGTTAAACATAAACACAAAGTAGCAAAATATATTCTCTTTGCACGCAAACCCCCTCAGCTTTGTCAGCAGTTCGAGAAGAGACTGTGTCAGGTTTGAAATTCTAATGCCATCCCTTCAAACCAGAGGGTACAAAGCTTCATTGTGAGGCCAAGCCTCCCTGCCAGTCACCACTGTCTCTCCCCAGTCTGGCAACCTGTGCTAGAAAATTACAGAAACATGAAATGAGGACTGTGGCTCATTCCCTGCAGCCAACACAAAAATGCCTGCACAGCTGACTCCATGACAGAAAAAGCATGTCAGTAATAAAAACAAAAGCAACTACAGCAGACCCAAAGACTCCAGTCATTTCTAAATGCAGCAGTGCAAAAGTAGTATTTAAAAAGTAATTTAAACTTTCTAGTCTTAAGAGAACAAATTAACATAGGGAGAGATTAAGTAATGGTAAGTCATTTAATTAAAGGAAGAGTTTACTTCAGGTTTCCACACAACTAAGTTTATCCTCACACCAAACCTGCTGAAAAGCAGAATGGATTTGAAGTGATAACACTGTTCAATCTTCACAGATCGAGCTGGCAAACTCCTCTGATAACATCTAAAGAACTGTCTCAACAGGGATTTCCTTTTTATTATCAATATATTTAGCATGATATATATTTTACATCAGAGAATTGACTCCTTTATGGTTAAAAATAATCAAATACCCTTTAGTTAGTAAAAAAACCCCTCAGTTCAAAAGCTGGTTTACATCACATTTCAAACATTCACTTGCATTCCTGTTCACAGCAAAGAGACTGGAACACGAGGGCCCAGTACAAGCACTCGGCCAGTGCTGTGATTTACACAGTCCAAAGGGCAAACAGTACCATTTCCTGCCTCTTTATAAAATGAGATGCTTTCTGAAGATTCTCCAAAGGGATCTCAACTAACAAACCCAAGGAAGAACAGTGCTGAACAATCTGTTGCATCTCCTCCAATGTAATACTATAAAAAGCTAAACAGACCCTCAAAAAACTTACTAAGTTCTTCAAATTCAATCTAGAATAACATTTCTAGTGTTACTCCCATTTATTTTTAAGTTGATGGTATCAAACACATCTTTAATCACACACAACCACCCCACTGAACAAATCAAGACAGTCCATGCATAAAAGCTGTAGGACACACTAAGGATGCACTTTTCCTCCTCCAAGTTCTCATCTGTTTGTATTACAAAGAGCCAAGTACAGACAACTAAAATTTAAGTGTTGCCTTTTCAGGGACTTGTATCTAGAAGATTTAGAAAGATTACATGTGCACATACAGTGACCATACAAGAAAAGCTTGGTTAATATTTAGGCATAGCACAAGGTTTGTGCTAAATCTTGCCTTCATGCACAGCACTATACAATTGTGACATCTAATATTTACAACTGATTCACAAGTGCCATGACACTAAAAAGTTTTACAAATAGATTCACTCTTGCTGAATACAGACTTTCCTGTTTCAGCTGAGAATCTCACATTTGCTCAGCTTTCAATACACAAAACACTAACACTAAGGTTTGCCTGGTAACTCTTCCAGAAGTATCATAACTATATAAACTGGAAGAATCAACACAAAACCACTGAGTACATGCAAGGCTATGCAGTTTCATAACTTCTAACACAACACATCAGAAAGGACTAAAGTAGCATCTCCAGAATAAAAAAAAAAAAATAAAAAAAGCACTGAGCCTCAATACCTGTCTAGCACACCAATGGTTACCCTTCACACAATACATGAAATTGCATTTTTGGATGAACAGAAGACATCTGATGCAGCACAAACATTTTAGCCAAGCTGTGACAGTAACAAGTCCCTTTAGACATTTCGAAATCTACACAGCATTAATGAAACTCAGACTAGCCCTTATTTCAAGCTCCTGTCCCAAACAGACCATGACAGCTCACCTCCAAGGCACAGCCCACTATGACCTCGAACTCAGGACTGGGCCACTCCCCTCAAAAACTACACCAGCTTCAGAACAGCCTGAAGCACCGGGCTGCCCCACCAAGGTAACAGCTCCACACACCAGATACAAAGCTGGAACCAGAGCTTATCACAAAGCAGTTTTCCAGCTGGTCTCCGACAGAAGCCTAAAGCAGGTGGTTTTCACTTTGTTGTATTGTCCACAGCCATCAAGGAGAACAAAAAGAAACATTTTCTGTTTTGACTGGTTAATCATTATCAATTCCTATTTCTTTTCATCTTACCTTTATCTCACTCTTCTGACTCCCTAGTGCAAGAGTTTGTATATGGAAGCACTTCTTGTAATTAGTCAAATAGGAAGTATGTAAGTTCATTAGTTGGCATTCAAAATCTATTCCAGGTATCCAAGAAATTCTACAAGAGATTATATAGAATCCTATTCTATAAATATTACATGAGTTAATGTTACACTGTCCACGTTTTACCAATTCACACCTTCAAACCTTACAATTGCAACACTATTAACCTAAAGTCAGACTGACTCAGCCAGTGCTTTCTGGAATACTGAATTTAAAATCCTTCATAATACTCTGCTATTGCTCACAACTAATGCATTCTTTAACCTAAAATTGACTTTGCATTTGGTATTAAACCAAGTAACCATCGGGTTTGATGCTTTTAAAATAGGGTGGTATTACCAGAGGAACTGGAAAGCTTCATATGGCCAATCCCACTTCTCATACACAGGACAGCACATAATTAAAAGTGACATTTATTCACTACCCACATGGTTTCTGATGTAGGAATCAGCTTGCAGAAATCCATGAAACATCTGCCTACTCAGCATTTAATGACGCTGTATCTGCACATTACTTGGATCCTGACACTTGCAGATTTAATTGGTGTTATTTACTCTTTCTTCACAGCACATAATGACCAACCTATCAAAGGAAGGTGTGCACCGTCACCAGGACAGGAAACAAACAGCATTTACAGTGAAAACTGCTTCATCAGGTTTGTCTGTGGAAGAGAACAAGCTTGACTGGGTTTCACCAACCAAGTGTTTTCAGATGCTGCCCAGACCACGCTCATGCCATTAATTGTTTAGGGAAGTTGTTCAGCAAGGCCAGTTGAGGGAGCAGAACATTTATTGCCTAAAAGGACATAACCCAGCACTATTATGCACTCTTGATGAAGGCAGAGAGAATTAATTGGTGGAAGATACACTCCAGAGTTTTAGTTTAGGGTTTCCAACAGAATGAGAAAACTGCACATCCCAGTATCTGATATCCAAGGAAAAACCATGCCCACTGTCTGCTGGTCCTTCTGCCTCGTGCACGTGACTGCTACACTACAGTCAGGGTAAAACAAGACAAAAAAAAATCAAGAGCTATTTACTTAGAAATATTCTGGACAAAAAAAAAAAAGATTAAAGCCCACCCAACACGTGAGTATTATGTCCTGTAAGAAAACAAACCAAGTGATGATCCAATATGCAACTCTGAGCAATGAATACACAGCAGTAAAACCCCTACACGGTGTATGTAAGAGGTGGCAATAGGCACCTGTTACCAACTGAACAGTGGGAAATGACTTACAGACACCAGGACAGAGGAAAGACCTCGAGATGCAACACAACAAGGCCTCATACAGACCAACTATCCAGCTGCACACATTGTAATTCAGAGCACCACAGACTTTCAGGAGGAGCACAAACGATTTTACCCGAGTGACATCCCCTCAAATTGTAACAAAGTGCAACACACCTACAGCAGGACAGGAACAAAAGACTTAAGCCAAAGTCACAGAGGCTTTATAGGAAACATCACCTCAGCTTTAAAAGATAAAGAATATCTATAGCCCCTTTGAACTGTGGAAAAATGAGTTCCATACGTTTGTAAGAACCCATTTAACTCAACCTTCTGACTATTTATTATCAAACAAGTCACGAGGAGTATCAAAATACTTCAGTATCTCTGATTTTGCAGCTGCCCAAGCAAGCTGCCCTTGTGCTGACACCTCTCACCCCAGTCAGAACTGCTGTTGCCTTCACTACTGGAACACAAAATCTACCCATGGGATGACTTTCCACATCTAACACTCTGTTAGTTCTAAGGCACTCTGACAAGGAAACAAAAGCTTCCCCAAACAAGGAGCACAGTTCAGATGGCTGAAGGGACACAAAGCCTCTAATCCCCCTGCACACCTCTACACAAAGGCACTCCAAACTTCTGTGAGTACTCTGAGTCACGGGTAGAGCCAAGCATAGAATTTTCTATCGGTTGAAAAATTAGAACACATTCAAGCTTCAGAAAAGAATTTGAAACAATGTATAATATATGAAGGGTCAAAAGGTCAGTCTTCAAAAAGTGCTGGACATGCTACTGCTGTGATCTCATGATTGTAAAGGATGCAACACACACAATCCACTTGGATAAACAGCACTGAGCATGAGACACACCACTACTGAAAACATCATTCATATAAACAACTGCTCTGCACATTCAGGAAAAAAAAAGACTTTAAAACAGTTACAAGTTTTCCATCTTAACTCCACTATACAGAATTCAGGACAATGCCACTCACAGGCAGCAAACAAGACATTTGTGTAACGGAGCACACTTAGATCTGTAGATCACACACTTGGAAGCTTCACAGCATGAACACTTTATAGAGGAAGAGGTTTTACAACTTCAAGAAATGAGGACTGTTGTAAGCTAAAACGTTTCTAAACTCAAGTTTAACCTTGACTTTAGAATATTTCAGAAGTGACAGACAAATTTATTTAAGGAAAAAGACGCAATAATTCACTTTTCAAGTCTGCATTTCTCTTTCTCAATGCAGGCTCTCTACCAGGATCCCTTATTTGATTCTCCTCTCTATACCCTCGAATTCAAACTGTCTTAACTTTACAAAGCTGCCAAAAGGGACACATTTTCTCACTGAAGTTTACCAATGCTACTGGCAGGCAGTGAGGTACATGGAAAACAAAACACCATTTTTATGCATTACCTTGAAATAAGCTTGGTATTTGATATATGCTCTGTGAAATGCAGTTTTTCAAAATTGCTTTGAGAAAAATGTTTATCTCAAAAGATTCAGAAGTTGCCCAACACTCTACACCTCTTGGAGGAAGCTTTGTATTCAAACAGAAACGTAATTCACAAAAGCTTCTGACAGATACTCTCAATTATCCATCAGCACGGAAGATACATCTATCCTGTATCATTTCAGAAAAATGCCATGACCAAGCAGCTGTGCTCACAGCGCTGCACTGACTTCAACCACAGCAGGCCACTGACTCTCACAGCAGAAACACCCAGCAACGAGAGCAAGGCTACATCTGAACACTCAGCTTTCAGGCTATCTGTCTGCAATAACACAAAAGAAATACCTTTCAGCCTACCTAGAATTTTAGCAGCTATTTGAGCTTTCCAGAATTTCAAGGCCCTACACCACTACGTAATTCCTCGAGATAAAATAAGTTCTGAGTGCCACCTACTAGTGATTAGTTGCTTCAACAAGCCTTTTTCAAGTTATTGGTAATTGAAACTTCATCCTTGCATCAGAAAGCAAAGAGTTAAACTCAGAAGAATTGCCACTTATAGAAATAATTGCCATTAAGCAAAAGAAAAAATAATAAGAGAACCATGATGCCCATTTCCAATTGGGATGAGGAGGCATCAGACTTGTATGTACCTAAAAGTCACAAGCTGTGTGTGGCTACACTTTACAGCCACCTTTGGCAAACCACTATTTGCTAAAGCATTACTACTGATTTTGTTGTTGACTTTGTCAACTTTTGCAGTGTTGTCTGATCACATAATCCTCACTTGAACAGGACACCCCGGCAAATTCTCACAAGTCAATCTAGAATATTTTTTAGAGAAAAATGTGACTAGTAAAAGAAAAACTGAGTTTTAACCTGTCAGTGTTGCAAAGGGTTAAGTCCTCCCTACAGTGGAGAATTAAGGCCCTGTGCAATAGGTCTGTATTTACTTAGAGCAATCATCCTTTTCTCAGCAGCTTCCATAGGACTCTACAGAAATTTAAACTCAGGTTTCCACATTTGTGAGGAATTTGAAGCATTTTTCAAGCCTCTTGATAATTTGAAAGCATAGATGTACAAAAGCATCACTGATTTTAGCAGGAGCCTACATTCAGAAAACAAACAAAAACACAAAAAACCAACAAACCCGTTCTCAGTCATACTCTGCATTTCCTCAGACACATTTTCACACCAGGGAAGCATCAGTGCTGACATCTCTGCAAACCCATGTCCAGATTTTGAAGGTCAACAACAGCAAGGCTTCCCTATGATCAAGAGGTAATCCCAACCACACCTGCAATTAAACTGTTTGACAGGAAAGCACACGGCATTTTCGTGACATTGCACATCTCTGACCTCAGTCACCAAGCCAGTCAACTTTAAGCTTAGGCAGAAGTGAGTCACCCAAACCAACAATAAACAAAAACCTCACTATTTAGTTCAATCTGAAAATCAGCAAGCACAGCTGGTATCTGACTCCTGAAGCCAAATACACTTCAGCTACAGCAGAACACTGAAAACCTGCATTATTTGAACAGCTGAGTGTTGCCCCATCTTCCACTCCTTCCCCCTCAGCACAACTGCTTGTGGTGAACTGGGAACCAATCCTGCTGGGAAATGGTGTGGCAAGATCCATTGTTTATTTTCGGCTAAACTGGGGCCCAGATCTGCCTCAATGTGCAGCTTAACACCGATGCATGAACAACAGAGAAGACAAGTTTCTGCCAGCAGCACAGAGCAGAAAGCCACACACACCCAGGCTTGAGAGTAATTTCAATTTCTAGTGGCTGAGTATTAAAAATTATTTATCACAATTCCTGTTCAGCTCCACAGCCATAACAAAGCCCTGCACTGACAGGAAGCTCTCATCCATCAGACATGTGGCCTACAGCTCAGAAAGACTGGCTTTTGGATGGAAAAACAAGTGATCATCACTGTGGCTGAAGAACACCCTGTGTGCTGGTGATCTGTCTTGCTGTATTAATAACTGACATTCCTCCTGTTCAGAAATGCTGCCAAGTGATTTACAAATGCTGGCCAACTTCAACCTCCTCCTTGTGGGTAAATTTTGTTTTATTCACAGAAAAAAACCATTAAGAGAAGGAACAATGTCCCTTACAGAGAAAGGTAAAAATTAACCTTATTTAAACCCAGTGATTTTCAAATTGAAGCATTTTTCGTGTAAATGTTACCAATGTAACAAAAATGTTACAAAGCCTCTCCAAAGAGCACACTGGCTATTTATTCACAGCTGGTAAGCGCAGCAGCAGCAAGAGCCTGGCCTTCCTTAATTGTGTTTTCTTAAAACCCTAACACCCAGTTTTCTGCTGTCCACTCCTCATGATACACAATCATGTGGGATTAGAATAACAACTGTACTTGGATCACTTCCAGATGCTTCAGCTCATTATGGAAGCGCAGGCTGGGACAACGTTTATAAAACTGAGCACAGTATCATGAACATAACCTAATACCTGGAAGAAGAAGGAAATACTTAATTATCATGAAAGGTATATATTAAAAACCCCTTGAATAAAAATACAATTTTGATATACGAAGATGACACAGCCTGAAAAGGGCAGCTCCATTTGTCGAGGCTCAGCAGCCGCCCCAGCAGGGCATGTGGGACTCACCGGCCGGGAGTCTCTTCCCCGCGGGGCCCCTTGGCCCTTCCCGGCCCTTCCCGGCCCGCAGGAGCCGCCCCGGCTCGGGCCCGGCGCGGCGGGAACCAACATGGCCACCCCCACCGCGCCACATGCTCCGGGCGGGCCGAGCGGCCGCCGGGGCGACACACAATGGGCCTCGCCGGGCCGCCCGCCCCGCTCCCGCCGGGCCCTCCGCGGCCGTGCCCGCGGCCCCGCGTCCCGGCGGCGGTGCCTGCCCTGCTCCGGGCCTGGCCCGCCCGCCCTCCCCGCCCCAGCCCCTGCGAGCGTGCGCTCCTCGCCGGCCTGCCCGGCCACCCGCCTCCCGCCCACCCGGCCAGTGCCCGCCGGGGCCGGCGGCGCAGTGCCTCGGGAAGGATGAGGAGTAGAAGAAGAAAGAGGAGGAGGAGGAGGCGGATGCGGCGGGAGGAATGCGAGGGGAAGGCGGGCGGGAGAAGGGACCGCGGCACTCACCGGCTCCACCGCCGCCATCTTAGAGCGCTCGGACCGCGGACGCGCCGCGAGGCGGGGCGGGGGCGGGTAAAGGCCGCGAGCCGCACCCGATTGGCCGTCCGGCGGCCACGTGACCCCGGCGGCCGTTGGGTGCGCGGCGCCTGCCGGGAGGTGTAGTCGTGGCGCGCGGGGCACGCTGGGAACTCCTCCCGCTCCCGCCCGGGCAGGAGGAGGCGGGCGGGGCAGCAGGGCGCCCCCTGGCGGCGGGAGCGGCGCGGGAATCGCAGACCTTGGAACCGGCACCGGCACCGGCACCGGCACCGGCACTGGCATGGGCAATGGCACTGGCACTGCCATTAGGCACCAGCACTGGCATTGCCACCGGCACCGGCACCTCGCTTTGGCCGGGCAGAAATGGTTCTCGCTGCCCGCTGCTCCCCAGGGAAGAGCTACCAGCACGGTAGGACTGATGCGAGCCAGTGCTGCGTCCCACTCTTTGTTTGATCCATTTAATTCAATCTTTTGCCAATTCTGCATTTAATTGACTTACCGCTATGCTCACCAGGCAAACAGGGAAATTGCTTCCTCCTGAACCTGGTGGCCAGGAGGTACCCGTGGCTCAGTGCAGGAACACCGGCACATCCAGGAGGTGTCCAACACCGGCACATCCCAGGAGGCACCCACAGCTCAGTGTCCAACACCAGCACATCCCGGGAGCGAGGCTGCTGCTCTTGGGGTACGGCCGCACTCCCAGCAGGGAGGTCACAGGTCAGCAGCGATCCAAGTCCGAAGGTGGGATGCCTCCCATTTGTGGGAAAACAGGAGTTTTTAGGATTAGGGAAGGCACTTCCAGAATCACAGAATCAACTAGGTTGGAAAAGACTTCTGAGATCATCAAGTTCAACCAATGACTGAACCGATGACTCTGTGAACTAGATCATGGCACTAAATGCCATGTCCAGCCTGTCCTTAAACACCTCCAGGGAAGGTGACTCCACCACCTCGCTGGGCAGCCCATTCCAATATCCAATCAATATTTCTGCAAAGAAATTCCTCTTGATGTCCCACTTAAACCTCCCCTGGCACAGCTTGAGGCTATATCCCCTCGTCCTGTCCTCTTTGCCTGAGAAAAGGCTGACCCCCACCTTGTCACAACCTACTTTCAAGCAGAGAGC
The DNA here is from genome assembly GCA_035583235.1 of Hafferia zeledoni. Lineage (NCBI taxonomy): Eukaryota > Metazoa > Chordata > Aves > Passeriformes > Thamnophilidae > Hafferia > Hafferia zeledoni. Next base: position 22,229,533 of record JAWWEV010000134.1, read on the forward strand.
AATAAGGGCTCCCCCTGAGCCTTCTTTTCTCCAGGCTAAACAACCCCAGCTCCCTCAGCCATTCCTCATAGGACTTACCCTCCAGACCCTTCACCAGATCCATTGCCCTTCTCTGGACTCGCTCCAGCACTTCAATGTCTTTCTTGAAGTGAGAGGTCCAGAAATTGACACAGCACTCAAGGTGTGGCCTCACCAGTGCTGAGTACAGGGAGATGATCCCTGCCCTGGTCCTACTGGCCACACTATTCCAGACACAAGTCAGGATGCCATTGGCCTTCTTGCCCACCTGGGCACATGCTGGCTCATGTTCAGCATTGTCAACCAGCATCCCCAGCTCCTTTTTTTTCCACTGGGCTGCTTTCCAGCCACTCTGCCCCCAGCCTGCAGCGTTGAACTCAGCACTTTGCCGAGTTGAACCTCATTCCATTGGTCTCAGCCCACTGACGCAGCCTTCCCACCTCTTCCCCAATTCTGTGGGAAGTTGTATGTCAGCAGCAGTAAAATCACATAATGGTTTTATGTTGGAAAGGACCTCTAATACTGAGTCCAACCATTAACCCAGCACCACAAGGCCAATGCTAAACCCTATCCCTAAGCACCACATCCTGTTTTCTGAACACTTCCAGGAATTGTGATTCCACCAGTCCCATGGGCAGCCTGTTACCCAGGCAATCCCAGCCATGAAATTCATTTTAGTGCAATGATTTGATTTTTATTTAACAAAGGCAGAGGGTTCAATAAAGTAATATTTTATCTGCCACCTCATATCTCTAAAGAAAAACACAACAAAATATATTTAAGTTCTTAACCTTTTATAATACTGTTTTAATAAAATAAATATTGTAACAGTTTTCAAAGTAAAAGAAAGGGGACATATCTTTTTCCCAGCAATAAAACAGAAATTGAAGAAAATATTTCTCCCTAAACTGTATAATGTTAAATGATGTTAAGATGGTAAAATAAGAACATAATCTATTACATTTGTATATTCAAAAAATACATCAAGACATGCAGAAGCTTTTTTTTTTTTTTTTGGTCCAGTGACATACTGTCCATTTTACCCATTTTATAAAAGTTAGTTCCTGGTTATTCTTTATAGGCTGTTTATTGTGAATACAGTAATTTTTAATAAGTCTTCCTATTTATTTGCCTAATATGCTGCCATCTGATATTCCATTTTACTTGTTTGGCAGCCATGCACATTCTTTGACTGCCTGTTGTAATCCTGCCTTTAAGTCTCTTAACATAAAAAATTCATTCAGAATTGTCTTCTTCCTTGATCATTTTCTCTTCAGCTTCTTCTGTGTGTAATTTTCTCTTTATATTCTCAATGAACCAAGTGCACAGACCTAAATTTTATAGTTTTGAATGTCATTTTACTGAGAAGAACTATAAATTAATGTTAACCACCAAATGAATGAATGTCATACAGCATTTGGCTATTTCATTTTTCTTATGCAACAGAGGGATAACAGCATGAAGTTCCCTGTAAGACAGCTATGCTTATTAACAATGTTTAATTAGGTAGAGGAACATATTATAGCTGAGTTCAGAACACGGCCTACCTTACTGCCACACAAATAGGAAGTAAGCATGTGTTGTGGTTTGGTACATGTTTTTCTTTGATTTCTTGAGCTATGGAAGCACAAAGTCTCTAAAGATGACATCAGAAGTTATCCAACAACACTGCTATTACAGTAGCAATGAGAGGATTATGAGCTACTCGAATCTTTTCTTCAAGTCACTAATGCACATAATAAACAAGATGCTCAGAAGTGATGTGGCTGCTTTGCAAGTGATACCATCTTCAAACTAAATGGAAACTTAAGATAGAAGGAGAAGAGGTATCGCTGATACAGCCAGACAATCCCACCCTTTGAAGTTATAGCGGAAAAAAAGAAGGGACTGCAGTAAAGAAATGCTGGGTATCTCATCCTCAGTAATCCTCACACACTTCAGTTTCCATTGTGAATTTATTGTTAAAAACACATGCTTCATTCTGCAACGTATGGCATCCAAGTCAGAGGTGTGCAAGTATAAGCTCTAATTGATCTGCACGCCTCTATCTCACTGATTTGAGTGGAAATGGAGCAGACCACTTACACTGGGGAGTTAGAATCACTGTGTTTTATCTGATTAAAAATCTGACCATCTTAGTTTGATTTTGAAACCTGAAAATAAAAAGAATTTTTAATGTCTCACAGTATTGTCCATGATATCCAAAGTGGAAGTAAAATACAGATCATATTTTACAATTTTAAGTATATTTTTAAGGCCTTGATTCTGATGACACAGCTCGAGTGAAATCCCTGTTGATATCAGTAACATTCCTATTGAATTCATTGGGCCAGAACTTCACTCCATGACTTTTATTATGTTTCCACAGAAAATAATAAATTTCTTCACCATCTCAAGACACATTCACGGATTCTTTCAAATATCACAAGCAGTGAAGTTTCTGTCTTTAAAGCTTGTAACTTACCGGTTGAGTAGGAATACTTTCCATAAACCACCATTTTGTTTACAAAGATGCAGCTTGTTTTCCTTGGATCTTGTCCCATGATAAACAACCAGTTTCATGTGCATATATTGGAAAATGCTAAGATTCTTGGATACCAGAAGAGTGTTCTTGACTGCAGAGGGAACCATGTTTAAATCATAGTGGTAATTTTGGTGCACTATATTGTTACAGATGCTGCAAAAGGCAGAGCAACTTAACAATCAAAACAAAAGAATGTGCAGGATCTTTGTTCTCACCACAGCTAAAGCATGCTTGGAATTAGCTTTAAGGAAGCCTGCTCCAGCCTGGACTGTGGCTGGACTGGGCCTTTCAGTAGTGTAATTTGCATTGGCACCAATGGAAGGAAAAAAAAATACATTGCAACATCTTTTGATTTACAGAACTGGACTTAACTTGAAATCCTTAAAGAGGAAAAAGAGAGACAGGTATTTCTTTAATGCAACTCTGTTCATTTACAAAGGATGTTTACAAAGACTTTTTTTTTCCTCTGGACATAATAAGACTGTTTTGCTTTAAGCACAGGTTTGTTTTTTCCTCTGGGTAATGCTTCCTACAGGGCTGTCTTTTGCTCTTATTTGTTAAGATCATGCTGCACGTATTTTTGTGGCTGTCCTTGAGACATTTGTCTTTCTGTTTGTGATGGTTTTGCAGTTTGTCCTTTTTTACATGTCCGTACAGACACACACAACATACAGAACTGTTGCATTTGGTGTGAGAATCTCAGTGAGTACCATCTGGCCAAGCCACAACAGTGCACATTTGCATGTGGTCTGGCTCCTGGGTGGTATTTTTTCATTGTTTCAGCTATCCTTAAACAAAGAGGCATTTAATTGTGTCTTCAATGAGCCTGAACAGAAGACAGCTCCTACACCCAGGAGCTTCACTGGGAAAGTAGGATTGCCCAACCCCCACTGCTGCAATGTAGAGAAGCGAAGTGAGGAGGGGGAAACCGAGCTAAGGCACTCTCTTAATTAAGTCAAGTCAAATTCAGTGGCCATTTTCTTCCTAACCAGCAGCTGTCTCCGCTGCCAGCTGCTCTGGCTTTTTTGGCAGCAGCTCTCTGACCCATGAGACATCGCTGACCTCTCCTCCTGCCCTTGTTTGCCAGCCTTACACACTCTCCCAGCCTTGCATCACTTTGGAGAAGTTGGGAGGACAGCAGGAATACAGCACGGACATAAATCAAGGATCATGAATGGGCTATAAAATTTCTGACTCATGTGCCTCTGTTTTCGTTTGTCTGTGACAGAGGGGGACAGGCAGCTGGAAAGTGACATGAAAAGCCTGACAGAAAAAAGAGCTCTGCTCAGGGAAGGTCACAGCAAAGATCAGTGAACTTCTCCAGTGAGAATGAGTGTGCCACCAGATCATGGGAAGTGGCAGGGGATGGACCTCCAGCAAGGATAAGTCGGTCCACTTGGTAAATCAGAAAATCAAGGCCAAATTGGAAAACAAAAGCACTGCAATACCACAGAAACCACATAATTTTTACTATGGGGATGATGATATAGGACTGTTTAAAAACCATCTCAACAAGAAATCTTAGGTCAAATCTTCCAGAGTTTATTAGTCTAAGTGGACTAATTAATTGCATCAATTGCAGTCTCTGTTATTTCCAAAGACTGAGGAGGACAAGTATGTGAGTTTGCTAATTCCTCAATGAGGGTGCTCATGGTTCTTTAAATTACATATATTTTTAAATTGTTTAATTCAAATATGCATTCTTGGCTTTTCTAAGGAAGCAGGGAAAGAGGACACTTTTGATTTGCACTTCAGAAATAGAGCAAATAAATGAAACTTAGTAACAGAAGGAACCCTGTCTACTAGTTAGAGTGGAAGAACTCTTTTTTCCTAACCCTCATGGTTGTCAACCACTACAAACTGAGCACAAACATATACTGACATTGTCCCAGTAAGGATATTGAAAGACAAAACCAGGAATAAATTGTGAAGTTATACTCAGATATGAGTTTAAATGTTAATTAGATACTCATAAAATTTAGTAAAGTATCCTTAATTATTAATAACTATAATACTGAAATCTCATCAAGATGCAGAAGATGACATTTGAGCAGAAGACACTGAACTAGACCAACCAGTATGTTTCAGGTTTTTATACCCTGTCAGTGTCACCAAGTACTTGCAAACCCTGCTTAACCAGGTAAACAATGTCTGCAACTCCTTAGAATTCTTTAAATGGCACAGAGGCAACTAAAGTGTACGAAGATACCTGTCCTCCATTGCTTGATAGCTTTGTTAGTCAGTTACTTGGCAAAGGAGCACTGATTTTTCACAGTACAATACCTGCTAGCAACATGGGTAATTTAAAAGTAATTCTGCCAGTTCAATAACGTTTTGCTTTAAGAAGATTAAACTAAGAACTTAATATGTGCCATTTAAAGATATTTGATGGTGTTGTTTGACAGCAGATTGGCTGTCTTCAGAATTTGGACATAAATGCTGTCATGGTATGAGCTGCATGAATCAGTACATAGTTATTTTCACACAGCAAACCAGGATCAGAAACTTTATCTGCTGCATTGGTCCTGTAGTCAGCAGGGCTACTTAGCCACTTTTTGCCAATTAACACTGTCATAAGGTATCAAGTATATTTATATGAATACACTTATTCCGACAAAAGACTAAGATGTGTGCTTTTCTGTTCTAGAAAAGTAGAAAGTTTTCACTTAACATCTAAGACTAGGAGATAAAGAATTTTTTTTTATTATCATTTATTAAAGATGGGGCCAGAAGACCACAGGGAATAAAGAAATTGCAGAAAATACTGAGATTATAGTTTGGATTTTGAATCACACTTTCTGGGGAGTTACCTGCATGCCAGGAAATCAGAATAATATTTTGTGTATTGAGATCAGAATAAGGATTGGTGTAGTTTCATTGAAGCAGGAAAAATTTCTTGATTGAAAGGGTTGTAAAGCATTGAAACAGCATGCCCAGGGAAGTGGTGGAGTCACCATCCCCAGAAGTGTTCAAAAAACACGTGGATATGGCACTTAAGGACATGCTTTAGCTGTGAACATGGAGGTGGTGCTATATTGGTTGTTGGACTTAATGATTTTAAAGGCCTTTTCCAACCTTATCAACTCTATGATTCTATACTGACACTAGACTTGACAACAATACTCAGAGAACATAAGCACACTCAGCTTTACGGGCACAGGTAGTATTTATTTTCACGATCAACCCATGTAAGTAGCAGAAATGTAGTTTACTATTAATCAGACTTATTTTTCTGACAGATCACTGGTATCTAATCTTTCTCTTTCCAGGAAGAAAATCAGCATCCTTCCTATGACAATGCCACTGTCATTCTGCAGCCCATTTTTCTAATTTTAGTTACTGCCTTACTGAATACAGAATTCTTGATGGTTTTACCTGGGCTAAAAATAGAGTGGAAGAATTGCTATAAACCACACAGAGAGCCCTACATACCAATGCTCCATAATAAAGCAGGTATGCTTGAAAAATGTGTGGTATAGCCTGACTTACGAAAAACATGACAAGTTTTTAAGTCACGGAATTGGGTTGGAAGGGACCCTCTGGAGATCCTCTAGCCAAGGCAGGGTCACCTAAGGCAGATGACACAGAATCACAGACTATTCTCTGAGTCGAAAGGGACCCACAAGGATCATTGAGTCCAACTCTTAAGTCAATGGCCCACATAGGGGATTGAACTCATGACCTTGGCGTTATTACAACCAAGTTTTAACCAACTGAGCTGATCTCAGGAATGCATCCAGGTGGGTTTGGAATGTCTCCAAACAGGGAGACTCCACGACCTCCTCGGGCAGCTGCTCCAAGTGCTCTGCCACCTTCAGCGTAAAGAAGTTATTCCTCATGCTGAGGCGGAACTTCTTGTGTTTTAGTTTATGGCCATTGCCCCTTTGGGCACCACCAAAAAGAGTCTGGCACCATCCTCTTGGCATCTGCCTTTGAGATACTTACATGCATTAATGCGGTTCCCTCTACTTCTCCAGACTCCTCTGAACACCCTCTTCGCTACCAGGGGTGAGGTGCCAGCGCTGCTTGCCCAGCGCAGCCGTTGATCGCTGGGGCTGTCCAAGGCCAGCCTGGCCGCGGCTTTGAGCCCTGGGCGCCTCCTCCCTGGCCTCCGCCCCGTCCGTCCGTCCCTCCCCCGGTCCCTCCCGCCCCAGCCGGCGGCAGCTCCGGGCGGCGGCTCCTCCCCCGTGGCCGCCCGGCAGCATGGCGGCGGCGGTGGAGACCCGCAGAGTCTGCGAGACCGCGGGCTGCAGCAGCGAGGCCAAGCTGCAGTGCCCCACCTGCCTCAAGCTGGGCATCCAGGGCTCCTACTTCTGCTCGCAGGTGAGGTGGCCCCGGCCCCGGCCCCGCAGCGCTCCGGGCGTGCGGCAGGAGCTGGATCCGCCTGCCCGCGCCGGCTCCCGGGCCCGGCCCGGCGCTGCCTCCCTGCCCGCCCGGGCCCGGCCAGCCCCGCCGAGGAGGGTCCGGGCAGGGACCCCCAGGAAGTTTCCCCCCGGTGCCTGGAGCCGGGGGTGCCGGGCCGGCGGCTCCGGGCGGGCGGAGTAGCCCCGGCGCTCCTCGTGGCCGCGGACGGTGCGGACCCGAGCGCTGGAGGAGCGGCGGGCACGGGGCACGTGTGTGTGTCTGCCCCAAGGGCTGGGGGTCCCTGTGCCCCTCTTAAAAATAAGGGCTTAGTGGGACAAAATGAGACGTGCTCATCAAATTCCAGCGGGTGCGTGTTTGTGTCTGCATCAGCTCTGGAGCTGCTCGGCTTTGATGGGCACTGGGAGACTTGTTGCTCTGAAAAGAGATTTTCTTTAAATTATGAGGTTGGGGGGATATGTTTTCATACTCTTCCTTGTTTTAAATTCCTTTTTCTTTCCTTTTTTTTTCTTTTCTTTGTGTGTCTTTTGGTGTTTTACTCTAAGGGTACCAAGCAGGGAGTTGCAGGTTAGGCCACCATACAGCCATCAGCTCCTGCGTATAAATTAGAGAATTAAATGTATTCTGTGGACTTCAGCCATCCTCACTTGTTACCACAGTGGTGATGGAGTGATTCTTAAATAGAAAGAACTGTCTTATGACTGTTGAGTGGGGCTTTTTTGTTTGTAGGTGGTTTGTTGTTTTTTTTTAATTAACTTTAAAATGTGCAGTAATATTCATAGCCTAATCCTTTGAACTTTATGTATGTGTAATTTCTGTCAAAATCAGTGAGAAAATGTGTTTAATTCAGAGTTTAACACTGACCTTCCTTGTCACAATTATAATCCAGGGTAAAAATCATTGAAGTTTTGTAGATAAACATAAGAAAATCATTGAGTCCCATGAGCTGGATTAGTGTATTAATTTGGCAGGGGTTTCATGAGTCAGGGTGTAAGCTGATAGTTATGGTTTGCATAGACTAGAGGAAAACTTCCCACGTGCATGTGACACACCCACTGCTTGGTTTCTGGTACTTTCCCCTGAAGTCTCTGTGCCATATGCTGGGAGTCAATGCCAAATTAGAGCGACTGCAACTCAAAATTTTCTGACGATTCTGTATCTCTGGTTCCCATATGGTCCTTAGAGGATTTTCTCTGTATTTTACTACCCGTTTTGACATATCTGATGTAAAACTTGTCATAATGCATCTTCAGTATATACAGGTATTAGTTGGTGAGGACAAAACTATTTGTTAACAGACTGAACAGGCCAATGTGAGGAGTTCTAGTTACATCTTTACTTCCCTCTCTCCCATCTCCAAACCTGACAATTTCATGTAGGATGTAGATACTTTTCTTATCTATATATTAGGTTTTATTCTTTTGAAATATCTGCTACTGTTATAGTGTAAAAGGGGAATTACCTGAAATATTTATTAGCTTGTTAAAATAGGGTGCTGGATAACTGACTTGTAAAGCTGTCCTGCCTAGGAAATTAAATATCAAACTGGGAATCCCACTTCTGAGTGACCTTGGGCATGTTATTCCTCCTCACTCTGCCTCACTGTCCTGATCAGTAAAGTAGGTAAGCACATGGAAGGTGCTTTGAAGGTTTTGGGGTGACATGTTACAGAACAGAGAAGAGTAGTAACAGCAGCCTGTTTTAAAGACATGCAAGAAATGAAATGCATTGAGAGAAGAGTGCCCACGTCCAGCCTGTAGCAAGGACCCTCAGCCGCCCCTTAGTATCTTCTGTGGGTCCCAGCACAGGGCTGTACCAAGGTTCCAGCTCTCCTCTTCCATCATCTGGTGTGTGCCATGGAGGAGATTCGGTCAGTGCTCCACTGGTGTCTGGCAAGCACGGACAGCAGGGGTAGGTGAGGTGCTGTTGGCAGCCTGGCTGCCTGCTCAAATAAGCACATGACAGGTGAAGGAATATTAAAAGCTAGGAAATCTCTGAGCTTCCTGCACGTTTCAGCTGACAGCAGTGGGCTGGTTAGCTAGCATCTGTGGAACTTGCCCAAAGTTCTCTCTTTGGTGGTTTCCTTTCCATTGTGGTCTTACACGCATAACTAACTGTTAGATAAGCTAGTGAGTAGACAGACCTGGGATGTTATTCCATCTCACAGTGCAGCCTGTGTTGTAGCTGGCTTGGTCCTATTCTCCAAGGATGCACACTTCCACCCTGTCCCTTAAGCTGGCCCTGATTCCTTGGTGAACCACTTACTGGATTTTTTTCAGGGTTTTCTTTTAATGGAGAAAAAGCAGCTGCATTAATTCTTTTGCTGGTTTAGCTCCCCAGAGCTGTGCACTGCAGGGTCATAAAGCAATTGAGGAACATTCTGCTGAAGAGTGTTGTGCTCCAGTTCAGCCCAGCCGCAGAGTCAGCCTGTCCTTATGGAATGCAGTGGTGTTAGCTGGGTGTGCAGGCACTTACTCTGGACCGAGGGTGGGGTTGAGTGACAATGTACTGGTGTCTCTTGGAGGGGTAAGAGCATCTGTATGGACAGGGGCATTGCATTAATTATCTTCTTGGAAGCCTACAAAGACTTTTTCATACACCCAAAACTCCAGTCAGAGCTAAAACCAAATTTGTAGTTTACTTTCTCCAGCGCTAAGAATAAACAATAGAAAAGTGTGAACTGCTGTAGAAAGGTAACCAGCATGAAGCAATGTGGATTATGAATTAGTAACATATAGTTTCCTAAGAAAAAATAATGCAGGAGGTATAGGACTGAGAATCTCAATGTAGTATGGGGATTGATTAAGCATTATTTTTCATTACTGCGCACAGAGACTTGAACTTTTCAAGTAGATTGCATCAAGACAATGATTTCCCCAGTGGATTTATAATTTGTGTTTCTCCTTTTCTTGAGAAATGCCATTATTCTGGTAATTTATTTTCCCCCCTCTCTGCAGCAAAATGTATACCTCGACAACATGCCCTGAAAATGCTTATGCTGAAGTACTTCGACATTCTCTGAGTCTTCTTTGAGCCAACACTTTTTCCTGTCTGTCTGTTGGGCACTTTGGAAACTGGGTACAGCTGTTGAGTAATAGTTGTTCCTGTGGTCATGGCTGGAAAGGGGGCTAAGGAAACTGGGTTCTGGCCTAGCAGAGAGGTTTTAAACTGGTAGTGGAGATATGGTAAAGATGCCTTTTAGCAGTGGAGGAGCTCTGAGGTGGTGTGTTGAACCCTGGCATAATTTTTTCTTTCACTTCAGGGTATAACTGGACTATTCTGAGGGATTCTGTCTGCTGTTAACCCTTAATGATATTTTAGACTAGTAAATCAAGTACTGTCACTACTGGCTACCTTATTTCACTGTCTTGCCTTCTGTTTTTTAAAGTTGCTGCAGTGTTGTGTGTGTTTATCATCTTATAGTTAGATACAGTAATTCAGCCTGTCTTCTGAATGTGGAAATAATACAGATGGCCAGCATCATGTCTCAAGTGTATTGTTTCTCTTGCTAAGATGAATTTGCTGTTGTGAAATCTGCCTTATAGATATAGTCACTTGTGTGTAAATGGTGTGTAGTTGACATAAACAGTTTGTATTTAAATAGACAATTTACATTTCTTGTATGCCTCCTCCAAAAAAGGCTGAATGATGAAGAAAGGGAAAGCAGTGACTGTTCTTGAGATCTCCAGTTACCATTTTTATATGAACCTTCCAGTGGTAAATGGATCTCTTATTAATGGATTTGTGTTGCTTTAATGAAAACTTCCTCTCTCATATCTGTGTAAGCGTCTTGGACAAAACAGGTTTTCTGTAGTATGGACTGGATGCTGGTGCAGGGCTATTTCTCCAGCCAAATTAAAAAATAACTATTTCTAGACACTCACTGGAAACATTCCCTTACTATAAAGTCAGTGGCCAGTGCCATTTTTCTTTCTCTGAGAGCTGAAGGCCATGAATTTTTATCAGAATAGCAGTCGTAATTTAAGGAGAACTTTGTCCCTTCCTGTTTTGTGTGCCCATGTGCTGTCAGTCCCAAAGATGCCCATGTATATGAAGTGTTCTGGTTATAGAGTCAGAAGTGAGGACTGGGGTGATGGTGAAGCTGCCACAGGAGTGCTGTGGTTGGACATGTGTTTTAGGTGTTTGAATGGAAACAGTTTCTCTGATCTCTATAGGAGGCAGCAGCATCTCTCTCACAACAGTGGGTACTCCTCGATGGAGCTCTTTCCATTTGAGATGGGGTGTGACTTGTTGAATTCCAGTGACAGGAAAGAAATGCTGTTTTGATTTCTCAGTGGGTTTGTGTATAATTCACTCCTTTCTGGAGGGCACATTTTCACTGACACTGAGACCTGGGCCCTTGGCAGCTTTGGATGCCCAAGGTCACAGTAACTTGTGAAAAACTCTGGTCCTGGAGAGAAGACTGAGTGGTGTTTCATCTCCCAATTTGCTGTTTCCTTTCACTGGCAGCGTGTTGGGCATGAGGAAAAGTGGACCTGAATGAAACTATTTTTGCCCTCTCTCACATCAGACTGTAGGACAAAGTGCCATATTTCATACTTGCTTCATTGTTCTTTGCTGCACAGAAAATAGGCTAAAACCTGCTGCCTGGATCCAACTGCAGCTCACAGGGATTACTTCAGGTATAAAAGGCACTCAGCAGATACTACAGATTTCCTTCATCAGGAAGTTGACATTCTTAATTGCCTATAAATCACCATGAATACCTGTGTGTGAGCTAAATGCCTGATTATTGTTGAGGCACAAAAGCCAAGCCCTCATAACTTTCTGAGAGTAAAACTTCAGACTCCCGTAGGTAGGATTTCTGAGCTGCTGTTCAATATACTGAAAGGATAGTTCAGTTTGAATTTCTCTGGTCTGTTGTTCCTTCACTGCTCTCAAAAATCAGTTGTATACCTCTGCAAATCTGAAAAGCTGCAAAATGCAGTCCCTTCCTCAAAGGAAGGGCTCAGTCATGTGGAATCCAGGAGTCTCAGGCTAAGATCAGGCTTTAGATGAAGTAGAAAAGTGATACCAACATGCTGCATGTAGCTGTTTCCATTGGATTTGAATCTGAACACACATATTTGACTCTTCGGAAAAACTAACTATTCATGTATGCTGCTTAGGCTAGTTTGGGAATTTTGTACAGAGTTTTTCAGGCCAGAGGCTGTTTCTGGGGGCTTGGATCACCCTAGAAGGATGTCAGCATGCCGAAAAGAAGCAACTGTTTTATTTTAACATCAAATGTATCAACACTTTCACTCCTCAACATACTTGTTTTTATGGATAAAATGTACAGTTAATCTGTATTGTATGTAATAGATAGATAAATAGATGGATAGATAGATATCACTGATGGCCTGATACTTTTCTTTAGCTAAATGCTGTACTTAAGGGGATTTTTTTGTCTTCTGTTTTGCATACCTTCAAGGTATTTGGTTAAAAATGAGTTCTCATTAAGCAAAACTACATGATCTCATATTAAGCCCAAGACAATTTTACGTTCTAAAGGACATGTGTAAATTCAATTAAAATGATTGCTCAGAATATTTTTAAATACAGTGTACTGCTTGGCACTATTTCCTAGGTGTTTGTCTGTTCAATTCAGGGTATAATGACATGCAAAGAGACAGACAGTCTGTCCCTACAGTCTTGATTCCAACTGTTTTGAGGGGTTTTTTGGCTATAAAATAGTCATTTTCTGAAATTTATCACAGTGGCTCTAAATGATGAGCAGAGAGGATGGAGGGAATAATTTTGTGGAAGTTGGGTGTGAGTTCTCCGTAACTGTACAGCAGGGTGGTTTTTGCATACCTGCTAGTAGGTGTATTGACAGTGCCAAATGCTGGGTTGTGTGAAGCAGCAGGACCCACAGATGAAGGGGGGCCTGAACGGTGTCATCCTTAAGGCTGGAAAGCACTGATGGAGAGTTAGCAGAGCTAACTGTAAATGAGCTACTCCCATGCAAAGGCAGTTCAGAAACAATCTACGAGTATGCCTTGCATTCTGTGCTGTGGTGCCTTCATAGCTTTCTGTGCTTGGGTATCATAGAATCACAGAATGGCCTGGGTTGGAAGGGGCCTTAAAGATCGTCTAGTTCCAAGTCCCCTGCCATGGACAGGGACACCCTCAGGTTTCTCAGAGCTCCATCCAACCTGGCCTTGAACACTTCCAGGGATGGGGCGTCCACAAGGTCTCTGGATAGGTTATGTAAATCAAGTTTGGTTATGTCTGTGCTATGCAGAGGTTTGTGGTGTAGTAACATCCTAATCTTGGTTTATTTAGCATCCTTTTCTCCTAGAATTTGCAGTTGCCTGTACTTTTCCACTTCTTAATCAGGTTGCATGGATACATAAAATGAAAGAATAAGGAACTCCCTATTATTACTGTAAGGATAAATAACAGCATGGATTTTTTTTCAAATTAGTTCAGTAACTGTTTTAAAAGGTTTTGTTTTATTCTTTCAGTGGCCAATTAAAAAAAAAAAGAAAAGCTTAAGGTATTTGGTAGTGATCTTGCATTCATAGTGAAAATGTAGTGTACTGTAAAACAAATTCTGCTGTGCTGAATGATTCTGTCAATATTTCAACCATTAAACAGATTTTGGGCTGCATCCTTAAGATAAAAATCATTTACAGAAATAACAGAGCTTCTACAAGGTGGTCTGACAGGAATCTTTCTAGATGGTAATGCTGGTTGTGCCTTTGGTTACCTTTTGATATATGTGCAGGTTCTGGTGAACACTGGGTTGAGCTTGAAACTGGTGGGATTGTCTTAAGAATGGCTTGAATGTAGTGTTTGAAATGAAAGCCAGGAAGTCGTCCAAGAAACTTGAATCCAAATTCATGTTATTCCTGTGTACTTCCACCTGAAGCTATTTAATATTTTAAAATACAGCCATGCAGTGTTACACCTGGAATTCTTGCAAAGTGATCCAAGAGCAGTCCAGAGTAACACCATCCTGAGATTAGCTCAGTTAGTTCTAACTTGGTTGTAATAATGCCAAGGTTGTGGGCCATTGACTTGAGAGTTGGACTTGATGATCCTTGTGGGTCTCTTCCAACTCAGAATAGTCTATGATTCTATGTTTCTTTTTTCACCGTATTGGGAGGAAAAAATCTTTATTTTCTTAATTTTAGTGTTAAGAATCACCCTGATATTTTTTTCCTGAATTCTGTTTATTTAGTCATTTTCTATCCTCACCTGTATAGGAGCATAGGAACATGGAAGAATTGTTAGGAGACAGGAGTGATAATAAAAAAATTAAAGTGAATGTCTCAGGAGAAGGCTCAGTAATAAGCATCATTTTCTTTAGAAAATTCTCCAGAAAGTGGCCCAGATGGAGAGAAAGGGCAGCTTTCTTCCATAGCTTGTCAGGAAGTCTGTGAGGTATAGAAGGTGAGGGTGCCTGCAGTGTGAGGCGTACATTGGTAGTGCTTTGTTGCCAGGGCTGTGATTCTCCAACCTGTGAGATGAGAGCTGCCGTATTTCTATCTGGAATTGCCAAGGCAGAGCTCTGCAGTCCTGTGCAATGTGGTGCTTGTGCAGTAAGTGGTTGAATATAAGTCATTTGTGTGGACCCAGTGAGTCTGGTGGTTACAGGAAGCACATGACTGATCCTACACAAAATAGATGGGCTGTAGGTGGATGTGCAGTGTATCCTTTGAGTGCCTTGCAAAGGTGCCAGACCGAGGCAGAGACACTCCTTAATTGTACCCTGCATGTGTAGTAGCCCGTGCTCACAAAAAGGCTTCAGGCTGACTGTGTGTGTTTGTTAGAGTTGATGGATGTCCCAGTGTACAGCAGCCCATGTGGAGCTGTGCTCTAGGAATTCCCACGGAGCTGCTGCTCCTATGGAAATAGAGGGCAGGTAAAATCTGGAAAACGTGTTTGGGAAAACTCAGGCATATGGCAGCCTTATGAAGGATCCTCTTAGGCTGTTCACAGCTGCAGGAAATAAAAAGCCAAAATGGAGCCTGTCAGGTTATTGTAGTGTCAGTGGTGCTGGGATTTTCTGGTTATGGGCTGCCAAAGAGGAAAGACTGTTGGTATAGGACAGAGGAATGACATTGGAAAATATATTCCAAAATTTCATGGGGAAAGAGAGAATGAACTACAACCAGTAACTACTACAGCTGATGCATGTCTTCATTCACCAAATGCTCCTTTATAATAAAATAAGTGGATTCTGGGTTTGCAGACTTGGTAGCTGCTCTAAGTCCTTAGCTGTGTAATCCTTCTGCTTCAAAACAGAGACACCTCGTATTTGAAAGGGGATTGAAACCATACTGGTGCTTCCAGTGTCCTTGAAAACATCAGTTTTAGCATTTTAATTTTTTTCTTAAAATAAGTGTCAGTTAAAACCTGTTCCTTTTCTCCCAGCTCTCCAACATAAGACAGTAAACAGTGCATTGCAAGGGTCTGTATGCAGTGGGTTGTACAGTAAAACCTTCTGCTGCTCGTTCAAAGTGACCTTCTCTTCAGTCATCTAAAATGTTGGTTTCGGAGCCTCTTGTTGCACAGACAGACCATTCCATGGCACCACAGAGCATCTTGTGCTGCTCCAGAGAATGTGGTCACTCCTGGCATCTGTTGTAGGAAGCAAACGACAGCAAGCAACTGGTTTGGGTAATGAGGAAAACAGCACCCAGCAAAGTCTCTTTGAACACAGGGGTGCTCGTGCATCACTTTACTGTGTTTTTTGGGTGTGGTTTGGTAACTACTGGTTGCAAGACTAAGGAGGAACTGGGGAGAAAGTGGCTCTACAGGAGCAGACAGCTAAGACTGCTCAATAGCAACCATGAGACAGGGGTAGAATGCTACATTCTGGGCTTAGTTTACAGATCTGTTGTCTTGGACTGCTTGAGTGTTGTGCACATTAGGTTGAATCAGTTGTGTGCTCTGGATGGTAGTTTTACAATGTTGATTCAGCATTAGTATTGTCTTTCCTTATAAAAGGAAAACAGTTTGCTTCCTGCCTCTTTATTGTAAATGATTGGAATTAGCTGTTTCCTACTGGTTGTTTTGAGTGCACACAGTCATTGATTTAGAATTTCTGCTTCAAAACCAAGTAATTTAATAATTAGCACCTTAAAGGATCACCTCTAATGCTGCCTTCTGCAGCTTTTCTACTTAAATCTCTCTTGTTTTTCATGTATTTGCTTCAGCTTAGTCTTTCTTTTTTCTTCTCCAGCTGCCAGCCCTTTCCATCTGCCCCTTTGCTGATTCATTGTCCATTGCATGAACTGCACTATTTGTGCTTGGGAAGAAAAGAAAGACAGACTCCTCCATAGTCGCTCTTTTCTTGATTTCTATTTCAACTTTCTGGTTTTCCTTTTTCCATTTCCTCTTTTCATTCAATAACCCTCATTTCCCACCCTTTAATCTCCTTCATTAATTCCCTCATGATTGTGCTGATTGGCCTCTGTTGCTTTCCTGAGCTGGACAAGGAGGCAGAAGGGATGCAATTATCAGGAGGAGATGTCTTCTTGTAGGAGCCAAGGGAGTACCATCCTGCCCACTGCAATGCTGTAAGATCAGGTGCAGAGATAGACTCTGAGTTTCAGCCAACTCGGAGCAACCATGGTGTTTAGTTACTCATTAAAATGATAAGGGGATAATATTTAGTGTATAAGATTAGATTAGTGTATTCCACTACCACAGGTGTGTCTTTTTGGCTGTACTTTCTGCCTATTCTGGTTCATAAACTTTGAATGTAGTATTTTCCATTGTTAAGACCAGCAGTTACATACATATTGCTACAAGAGTTAATAAAATCAGTGTTGTAGTTTTCTTTTAAATACAGTTGCTTTTCTGTTTTGTGAGGATGACATGACTGTCCATGTTAATGCTACTTAAAACACATATTTGTATATTTTGTTTGCAATTCTAGGAATGCTTTAAGGGAAGCTGGGCCACTCACAAGTTGTTACACAAGAAAGCAAGTAAGTTCATTCTTTTTTTAATCCATTTTAATATTGTTTTGAGTTGGTTTTGTCCTGTGCAGTGAGCTCTAGGTGGCCCTGCTTGTGCAGGGGATTGGACCAGATGACCTTCAGGGGTCCTCTCCAACCTCAACTGTTCTGTGCTTCTCTGCCTAAGAATGGTATTGCGTTTTTTTCAAGATATCTGGCACTGGATTCTGCATATCTGAAATTTTGTCCAGTTTGCAGTAATCTAAAGTGCCATGTAAAATTTCAGAGACAGAAGTACATAGGAGTCTCTGCTTCTGTTCACTTTTCTGTTTGTATGAATTATTCCTTGAGCTGTGTTGCCAGGTATATGAACAGAGAAAGAGGCATGCTGAAATAAAGGGCAAGGAGAATAATAAATCATTATTGCCAGGCTTGTTCCTTCATAGCATTTTGGTGTCTAATGTAGTAAAAGACAATAAAGTGGGAAAGGTCTATGCAATGTCTTTGTGATTAGACACTTGCTGGAATGGAAGCAAGTCAGAGTACAGCTGTTCTGTACATTTGGGGTGTACCTCTCTGGAAAAAGAGGGAAAATCTTGTGTGTGCTGCAGCCATTGATAGGAGGATGTATTGTAGCTAGGATTTTGCTGAGTTTAGTTAAAGGTAATCAGAGTATCTGTATGCCTTAGTTACAGCTGGTAGCTCTGGCACACAAATACAACTAGACCAGGAGTTTCTGCCCCACCTGAGTAGTGAAAATAATCCCCGAGTTTCAAACCAAAGAGATAGCAGACCTCAGTTCTGCCCCTCTTGCCTCCTACCCCCTCATCACCCTGCCTATCTTCATTAAGCCTATCTTCATTTAAAGGGAGGTAGGATTAAAAAGTGGCATGGCAGAAATTCAAATCTTCAAATAAATTACCTCCTTCCCTCAAACCCAATAAAGCTCCTTTTTCCATGATAAATGTTGAATGATAAGTACGTTGGAGTAGTACAGACAATTACAAATGTGTTCCTTCTTTCTGCCTTCCCAGTGTCATAGTTCACACTGGCGTTCTGTATTCTATCACTTTGCACGGATGTGAAAAAGTTTGGATTTTAAATTATTATTTGTCAGTGGTTCATCTATGCTGAATGTCATGTGAGCAGATGGCTCAGGTGTCAGCCACAGAGACTTTGAGGAGTTCACATTAGGGCTTGCTATGGGAGACCTTTTGCCATCTCTTCATCCTGGTGAGATATAAAAAGAGAAAACAAACAAGTTATCATGTTAAAAGTTAAATATTAATGTTACCATGCTCTTTCTTAACCCTTACCTCCTCTTTCTGAGTAAATATTCCTTCTTTGCTAATGCTGGCAATCTGCTTGCCTTTATGTAAACACCTTCAATCTGCCCTCTTAGGACCATGTTATTTGTGGATAAGGTCAGTGACTGGACCACATCAGACATGAATTTCACAAGGTTGAGAGAGCTGGGAAGGCACAGCAGTTTGTGACCGTGTTGTAAGGGGTGCAGATTGCCTGTCCTGAAAGGCAGAAGTGGCAGCACCTGCACTCTCTTTATCAGATCTGGAGGGGTGGGTAGCAGGCTCCATGTATTGAGACTGGAAGCTGGATGGCTTCATTCCCACCTCAGGTCATTTCTGTCACTGGGTGCTGAGAGAGGTCACAGGAAAGGAACATTCATCTACAGTGCAAGAGTGTTAATTGAAGGGATAGTGAGTGTCTCTGTAGAAATACGCTTTTTCCCAGGAATGAAAACAAGCACTACGTTATAAAACTACAAATGAAGAACAACGTAATTACTGCACTTAATTTGTGCTTCATTCCTGACATTCCTCAGTTTACTATTGAATAGAGATAGAAGAATATGACTTGTGAATGTGAAGAATTTAAGGGCAATACAAAATGGTAACTGCTACTCACACTTTCTTGTATCAGTGTCTAAAATGCCAGAAAGAGTCAGATCTAGACTTACGTACTTCTAAGTCACTTTCTAGACCCCACACTTCTTATTCTTAGTAGGACTGATTTTGCTGCTGCAAATTTTTTCCCTCCTTTTTCTTGTGTTTTCAGAAGATGAAAAAGCTAAGCGTGAAGTTTCCTCCTGGACTCTGGAAGGCGACGTGAACACAAATCCCTGGGCTGGTTATCGATATACTGGTAAACTCAGGCCACACTATCCACTGGTAAGCAATAGGTGCCACTCTTTATTCCAGCACTGCTACCTTCTGTGGCAACTAATGGACCACCCACATTTTAGCTGAGAGAGGAAAACCTCTTAAACCTGATGGCAAGGGCATGTATGACTGTCCTTACTGTGGTTCATTTTGATTTGACTTGTTCTGTCTCTTGGTATATTTAAAATTAAAGAAGTGCCTGTGAGTTAACGTGCATCAGTAACAGGCTTAAGCTCATACCTTTTAGCTGTATATTTTGACATTTGTTCTGCAGGAAAGCTACTGTTAGTTCAGATGAGTCTCCTGCCTGTTTACTGTCCTTGCCAGCTATGGAGCAGTCTGGTTCAGAAAAACACAGATGAATTAATTTAGAATTTAAATAAATGGCTTTATATTATTATATATAAATGGTTTGAAACTACCTGGTGAGTGAACTGCTGTACAGCTCTGCTGAAGGCACAAAGGTTATGGTAATCTCCAGCACTGGAATGTAAATAACAGAGGACAGTGAGATCTTTGGCTGTGAAAGGTGGTTTAGAAGATGATGACTTCAGTGTTTTTAAATTGGTACGAGTTTGTACATGGAATAAGCTGAAGCTTTTTTACAGGAGTAATATTGTTTTGTTTATATTGGTCTTTTCTAATTGGCCTGTGCTAGAAATGGTGTCTCAGTGGCATCCTCTCTGTAGTCTTCTCCATCTGTTAGAGGCTCATCAGACAACAGATTAACAGAGCCTGAGCCCATGCGTGTTTTTTAGTGTTTTTGGAGAAAATGATGTTTTGGATATTTCATCATCCAAGTAATTTAGTGGTGTTATTGCTGAACATTGGCTTTTTTGTCTTCTGACTGCTGGAGGATTGATGCAAACAAAACTAGTGCCAATGAATATGGTGATGATTAGAAATAGCAATCTTGCTAGAGAGAGGAAGGATGTATTTGGGACCAGTGCATTTGCAGCTTGGAAAGTAGCAGAAAGAACACTACAATGTAACAGGGATAATATATTATGATAGTATGTTGTAAAACTAGTTGGATTTTCTTGACACATTAAAGTTTGATTTTTACAAAGTTGTGGAGTTGGATATTCAAAGTTGTATAATATGAAAGCAATAACAAGAAGAATGTTTGAGAAATTAAAATCTGAGCTGTTCTGGAGTGTTTGCATACTTTACAACCTTTTCTAAGTGGACCTAGCCATATTCCACTGTATTTCATTTTGCTGTTTTTGTGACTATAAGTATTCTTGCAGCCTAACCAGTTTTGACTTATTTATTTAGACACCAACAAGACCTGTGCCAAGTTATATTCAGAGACCGGATTATGCTGATCATCCATTAGGTAACTTGAAACAAATCACAATTATGGAGTGTTACGTTTGCTTTCCATTTTTCTTTTAATTGAAAAAAACTTTAAATCGTGATGGAGATACTGGAGAAGGGAACCTCTTTTACCTGTTCTTTTCACTTTACTTCTACCCCTTGTTAACTTACTGATTTTTCAAAAATAAAGGTTTACAAGTATTTTTTGGAAGTCTGAAATTTGTAGCGTGTTATCTTTGAGAGGTGTTCAGGGAATTAAAAAACCCCCAAACATACAAGTCCTGGTCCTGTTGCTAAGTTCAGAACAAGCAGCAATTAGTTGACTGTCACAGGTGAATTCTAAGCCATTTTCAGTAGCATCAATGTATCTGTAGACAATGTATCATAAAATAAAATGAGAAACCCCCTGCAGTAAGCAACCCCCAAACGAAAACTGATGTATGAGTTCCAGCTATTTTTGGACACTGAATGCATTCAAAATTACTTACTTATAGTTTTGTTTTGGTATTTTGCCCTTTTTATATCCATTTTGGTGCTTTGCATTTCCCCAAAAAGCAGCTATAAAGTCTGTTAGCATTATTTTTTAATCTTAAGCTGTTCTGTACTCATTCTTTACAGATGTAAGTATTGTTATTAACAACACAAAATACTATATTTTAGGTCATTCATCTATAAAGCTGAACTTGCACAGAATTTGGTAGGAAGAATTTACATGTTTTTGCCAGATGATGATTGCAATAGTGTAGCCAGATATATTTGCAAGCTCATATAATCCTTTATGGCTCTTTTAGAGTATTATTTATTACTATTTTTTTTCTAAAAGCAACTAAAAAATACTTTTCTATGAATAAAATAATTTTCCTGTAAATCTGATTCTTAAGGCTGTATTTATGCAGTAAGTGAATGGGCTTCCTGAGCACATGTGGGCATTACAGTATTGTGGAAGGCTTATGAATTCAGATTAGTCTGGATAATGATGATAATGCAATGGGTTTGGTGGGTTTGTTACTTTAGTCTGTGGTGAAGAAGTCTGTTCTTCATTGCCATTGGTAAGCTAAGTGAACTGCTTGATTGGACATCTGTAGTAATTAATCACTCTTCTATATAACATGGGGTTTTCCTTTTCCTTTTTTTTTTCCTCCCCATCCCTTTTTCTTTTCAGGAATGTCTGAATCAGAACAGGCTTTAAAAGGAACCTCTCAAATAAAAATACTGTCATCTGAGGATATAGAAGGGATGCGAGTAGTGTGTAGGGTAAGGAGGCTCTGATTTTTGTTACTAAGTGCCTTTGTTCTTTAAAAATCTGTGGTGATTTTACCAGTTTGTGACAGCACATTTGAAAGTACAAAGCGTCAAACCACTTTAGAGCACTGAAAAGTAGTTCAGGAAACTTGATATTTTCTTGCTTTTTCTCTTCTCATGACTCCCAATTCTCAGTACACTGTTTTGCCAGCAGAAAGATCTTTTATCTTTTCCTGGCTTTGTTATTACTAGTGAGACAATCTGTGGCTGAGACATCGTTATTGTTAAGAGTATGTTTTATGGTGCATAAATGAGAACAGACCTTTTTGGTCTCCTAGAGCTAGTACTAAGTGTAAACTAGAAAAGAAAACCAAACCAAAGCTCTATCCTAACAATTTTTGAAAAAGAACTGTTCAGCTGTAATAATTTCCTTGTGCATGAAGTCAAACTTTGAAATGCATTTAGGTAGTCTGATTTAAGGTTATGGTATTCAGGGAAATTGTGGCCAGAATCTTAAACGGAGTATTCTCAAATCTCACAGAGGTGGGTTACTAATATAAACTGGAGACATCTCAAAATCTTTCTAGAGCCCAACTCCACGCAGGTTTCCTGGTAATCTCAGTGTAGCTGTTAAAATGGGCTGTTAATCTTCTGGAGAGTACTCCTGCCCTATTTTAAATCAATTTAAAATAGGTTGATAGATCAATTTTAAATCTATTTTAAATTTTAAATTGTTTAATTTGCAGCTTGCTAGAGAAGTATTGGATGTTGCTGCCATGATGGTGAAAGCAGGAGTAACTACTGAAGAAATTGATCATGCTGTCCATTTAGTAAGATTATTTTATTAATCTTCTGGTGTTTCTAAGTGCTTTTCTTCTGTCTTTTTTTTTTTTTGAAATGACTGTTGTGTGGTTTTCTTTGTTGCATGAATTCCTTTACTTTGAACTGTTTTCTGGTTTGAAGTTAGTGGGTAGTGCAGGTGGTAGAAATGTACTCCAGTGCAATGGTGGGTTCAAAATCAGTTGGGAACTCCTGGGCCTTTCTCTACCAGCTGCATCCATGATTTCTGGCTTCAGATTTCTCCTAAGTCTCTTCACCTGCTTTCTCAGTTAACATCATATAATTTTCTTTCTTCTAAACCCTTTTTGCTCCACAGATACTGTTATATAAAGAACATCATATGTAGGCCATGGAGTTCTTGTGCTCTGTGTTGTTGGTTAAGACGTACAGAGGAGAACTTTCAGTTATTTATGGTTGGGAATCAGAACTGAGATGCCTCAGAGAGAACTGAAACAATATTTTTGGTACAGTCAGACAAAGTAAAGCCACAGTGCAGTGAAATATTTGAAATACATGTTCAAGACTTTTCCTGGCTTAATGGTTCATAGATATTTGATTTGCGTAATTTTGTTTCTTTGCTGTCTTCTCTATGAATCATGTAATCTGATAATTGAAGATACTTCTGTCCAGAGAAGGCAGCGACTTTGTTATAGTTAAGTTTGTTAGTGAGCTTTGTGGTTCTTTTTATCCACATTTGCAGCTGTTGAGCTGAGATTGTAAGGAACTTACTCTGGTTTCATTAGGCCAGAGATTTCTGTTGAACTGCATTAAACACCAAATTACTTGCTTAGGCATAATGTCTGATATGAACAACTAGTAGATGGTGCTACCCCTCCTGAGCAGTTTCTGGAAACTTTAGCTTGGCAGATTGTTGATACTGACTGATATCCTTAGTTGGCACTTTGCAGTTTTGAAACAGTATTATTTTTTTTAAACAAACAAAAAGTCCACACAGTATTTTTTTTTCAGTATTTTACTCAGTATGTCACAAAGTGTGTGTATGTGTATGTAAGTGTATATAAAATGTGTCAGTTTTATAAAAATACCAAAAATGTTATTAGAGTGCAAGGGAAGCAGCTTAAGGTTTCAAAGCTGGGGTGAAAAGAGTGGTGCTAAATGTTGCTTTGTCTAGCTTGTGTGTCTGCAGAAATACGAAAGAGTCTTAGACCAGGTGCTTAAAGACAGTAATTGAAAATTACTGTTTTTTTAACTGAATAAATATTGCCATGCATTGTTTTAAACTTGGATGTTTCAGCATTCATATTTGAACATGAAAATGAGCAGGAACAAAATTAAAGCAGTTTTACTTTCTTCCTGGTAAGAAATACAAAGCATAAAAAAATACTGTAATGCCAAGAGATGCTTGAAGAGTCTTATTTTCAACTCACTGCTTTTCAGCCTATCATTCTTGCTGTAAAGCTGGTGTATGCTTTCTCTATATTTTTTCTTTGTTCAGAACTTATTAAAGTGTAAATTGTATTTTCTCTGTTTAGGCTTGTATTGCAAGGAATTGCTATCCTTCCCCTCTGAACTATTATAATTTCCCTAAGTCATGTTGTACATCAGTGAATGAAGTGATCTGTCATGGAATTCCTGACAGGAGGCCATTGCAGGAGGGAGATATTGTTAATGGTGAGTGCTGTGAAAATTGACCTTCAACATTTCTACCTTCTGTCCAGTTAAACTATGCAGTAAGGTGAGGTTTCACAAGCAGGCAATGTAATTGGAATAGGTTCTTAAGAGAGGATTTTTTCCCATGTACCGATTAACCTCTGCTCTTTGCATACTTAAATTCATGAGTTTATTTATTAAAATAGTTTCAAAAGTCTGGTCCACTTTAAGAGCTTTATAATTCATCTGCCCTAATCTGTGCATTAGTACAGTGCCTGACTATTTCACTTGTGGGCTAGATTCTAGTTATTCCAGACTGTATATATAGTGAATAAAATGTGTATTGAATTATTCAGCTGGATTAGTTCTGTGTGAATTCTTAGATGGTTCTACATCCTTACAATTTTGCTATGGACATGACTATTAAGGTGACTGTAAAGGTCATGGTGAGGCATTGTATAGGTGCATATTGAAAAACATCCTTTTTGTGAGCTTCCTAACAGTACCAGGTGCTTTTTGTTCATGGTACTTGAGGTACTCACACCTTCTTGGATGGTGAGGGATACTTTCATAAATTACTTGACCGTTTTTTGTTTTGACTTTCATTTCTTCTTGGTTTGGCAGTATAAATACTTGTTTTGTACAAACACCTGCACCTTTGTTTATGGCATTGGTTTGCTTTTCTCTTATCCCTAAATAAATACCCAGCACATCCTAAGCTTTGGCCTGCCTCTAGAAGCAGGTTGGAATAATTTTAGATCATCAGGTATTTTATATATTTTAGCATGTAATAATAGCTACTAAGTCTACATCTCAGTGCTGTGGGTACCTTTTCAGAGCAAGTCTCATGATTACTGCTGCTTTCTAGGGGTTTAGTCTGGCTGATAGCTCTGAGCTTGTATTATACATGTAAGAATGTGTGCCAAAGCTCTTTTATCTTTTTTTTAATTACAAAAACGATGCCTTTGCACAGCTCTCCATTCTTGTCATCTTTTCTGGCATTGCTGGAGTCCAAAGAAGCCGAGTTCAAAGAATCACAGAACCATAAAATGGTTTGTGTTGAAAGGAGCCTTAAAGACCACCCAGTTCCAACCCTCATGTTGTGGGCAGGGAGGGACACCTTCCACTACACCAAGGGTGCTCAGAGCTCCATCCAACCTGGCCTTAAACACTTCAGGGGATGGGGCAGCCACAACTTCTCTAGGTATCCTGTTCAGTGCCTCACTACTCTCACAGAAAAGAATTTCTTCCTAATATCCAGTCTGAAGTTACTCTCTTTCAATGTGAAGCTGTTCCCCCTTGTACTGTCACTACATGCTCTTGTAAGTGGCCTCTCTCCCTTTCTCCATCTTTCTTATTGGCCCCACTCAGGCACTGAAGGCTGCAATTAGGTCACGCTGAAGCCTTCTCTTTTCCAGGCTTAACAATCTGAATTCTTTCAGCCTTGACATGCTCCATCCCTCTAATCAGCTTGGTTGGCTTCATCTATATGGTGCCTTGCCTCTCTGTTAGTTGTATGCCAAGGCTGCACCTCAGCCCTACAGAACACCTTCTGTAGGAGGGTTTAGTCATACCTTTGTCCTGCCCTGACTGCACTTGCTCAAGGTTGGAGCCTTTGTTTTGATGAGAAAGAGCTAGGCTTCCTTTTGGTAAGGTAGTGGCTCAGAAGCCTCTTTAAAAGACTGAACAAAACAGGTTACAAGGAGGAGATAGAAAAAGTACCCTGGGGAGAATGTACACAATGAACAGAACAGGAAAGTGCCCATCTTTCTCTTTATTTAAAACTTTAAGCATGCTGAAAGCCATGCCAAAGTCCAAAGCAGGTTTTTGGAGTCACAGGAAAATGTCATCCAGAAAGTACTGACAGGTGATGTCTAGTCCAGCCCCCTGCTCTGATCTGGGCATCCTAACATTTTGTTATCATGCTGTTCCCTGGGAGCAAATCTTCAAACAAAACCCATCTGTCTGCAAAGTGAGATGTTCTGGCCAAATCTGGCAGTGTCAAAGAGAAAGTCTTGTAATCACATGACTTACAGAGATAGACTCTTTGCAACAAGTAGTCTGTACTCTATGCCTGGGAGCCCTGATAAACACCCTTATCTGCATATGTTACCAGGATGTTGGTTTCTGTGGAATTCTGTTGTTGCATTACCATATCTGTACTGGGTAAATATTCCTGGAGTCCCACACAGTCGTGCAGGGAGGAGAGTGTAATCCTGCATGTGTGTCCATCCACAACAGGCAGTTTTGTTTTCATGGCGTATTAATTTAATTCTTAAATGTTTGCCAGCAGTACAGATTTACTGTTGACACCAGTGTGTGTTTTCCCACATTTTCCTATTGGGGTGGCACTGGTCTCTCTCAGTGGCTCACATGATATTCTTAAAGTATTATTGCTAACTACAGTTTTCTTCAAGACTGTTTACGTGTGACAGGGTCTGTGTGTTGAATTCTTCATGAATAGCAGTGCAATAACTATTCTAGTGGGTTTGGTGCTGTAGCAGCTATTAGACCTAAGACTTAAAAACACCAAAGTACCCATTCTACCACAGGAAGTCAACTTGTTACGGAAAAACATGATTATATACCTTTTAAAATTTAATATCCCTGATTAGTGCTGGAATTAATTCTAAGAAAGTATTTTAACTAGGTAAATCACCATGGAGCAAAGAGCTTCTCTTTCCTGGAATACCAGTTGTAAGCTTGCTGTGTCTCTTGCATTGGCGTGGGATTTTTTTCTCCCTTCCCGCCTTTTTTTTTTTAAATGAAATCAAACAGTTGACCAGTGAAACACTACCTTAGTAATTAATTCCATAGAATCTACAGGATAAGCATGAGAGAGTTGATTCTTCTGGAAGAGTTTGCACCTGGAATCCTTGCAGTTAGAACACCCCACTCTTATGTGTTTGTTTTTTCACAAATCAAGAGGCAAGGAGTGAGGAATACTCACTGATCTCACCACGTGTCTGGTGTTCTTTGCAGTGGATATTACTGTCTACCGCAATGGCTATCACGGAGATCTGAACGAGACGTTTTATGTTGGAGAAGTTGATGAGGGTGCGAGGAGGCTCGTCCAAACGACTTACGAGTGCCTAATGCAAGCCATCGATGCAGGTAAACGCTTTGACCACAGCCTGAAGCATTAAGGTTTTGGTTTTCAAACATGAGTGCTCACATTTGCCACTGCCCAGAGTGACTCCTGTTGCAGCACACAGAAGCCTTGGTGTGTTGTCAGCAGCAGATGATGGATGTTGTGTAATACAGTGATCCTTCAAATGGCACAGTTCTGTGGGCAGTGGTTGCAACTTCTGTTTGGAATGTGGGTTGATGAGAAAAATGTACTTGATGCTGAGCTGATCCACAGATGATGATATTTACATGGAGACAGCCTTTTTTGACTGTTAGATATCTGAGTAAGACATCTTGATCTGAGTAGTTTAGAGAATGTGACAAGCAAAGTATGTTTTGGAAAACCTTATAACTTTTACAATTTGGTGTTGCACAGTGACCCGGTAAGGTAAAACACATCTCTTTACCTTGCCCCTGCCAAACTCAATGGTTATTTCATAAAGCAAAGTAGGAACTCTTGATTTTCAGCTGTGGCAGTGTGCCAGAGAAGACAGATCCCTATCTTTCAATACCCCCAGAACTTTAACTATGCGACTTAGTTGTAACTCAGGACAGCTGCATCAAGACGTACAATAAGATAGAAAGGTAACTAGAGAATGTCATGTTCAGCTTCAGAAAACAAAATAAAAATCTCCCAGGTCCCTGGAAATACTTGTGTCATCTGTATCTTTTATACCCTGCAGCTTCTTAAAATCCCCAGTAAAATTTACTCACTTCAAGGTGTCTAAGGACTGGAGTATAAGGTGTGGTATAGGAAGGCCTAAAATTTGCATTAAATAAAAAATAAATGAAAAAAAATTATAATAAACATAACTTTGGTTAATAATTTGGAGATAGCTAACCAAGCTGAAAAGACAGAAATCCATAGGAACAATGCCTTGTGTATCCTTTGTATGATCCAAAAAACGTACTGCATAGTTGAGCTGTAAAGAAAATAGATTATCTGTTTATGTGGGATTACTGTTCTGAAATGACTGCTTTGTTTTTCAGAGCTAAACCAGAAGAGTGTTTATCTTTGCTCCTGTACTTTTATTTTTATAGCAAATGTTACATGTGTTCTCTTTTAATTTTTGTATCCTGGCTTTCATAGATAAACTATGACAGAAAT
This sequence comes from Hafferia zeledoni, assembly GCA_035583235.1. NCBI lineage: Eukaryota > Metazoa > Chordata > Aves > Passeriformes > Thamnophilidae > Hafferia > Hafferia zeledoni. The sequence goes on from JAWWEV010000134.1 coordinate 22,257,784, forward strand.
TCCCCTTCGTGTTCATTATAGTGAGATTTAAATTCACAATATAACTTTACAATCTTTTTAGATGCTGTAACAGATTTTTAATGGATTTTAGACATTGTCTGCAAGTAGGGATTCTGACAGCAAGTGTTTCACCTGTTAAAAAGGGTCACTTCTCCCCTCTTTCAATCACCTTAATTTCTTGGTGTTAGACCAGCAGAGCTCTGACTAGGAGAGCTGTGTGAGAGCAGAGGGCTCCTGGCTGCATTGAAATGAGTTGCTTGTACTGTCAGGTTCCAGGGGCATGGATGGTACAAAACTGACAGATTAACCTCTTGCCCAACCTGACTTTTTTTTTTTTTTAATTTTGGGAAAAGCATGTACATTCTAGTAATCTAAATTGCTTTTTATTTTCTTTAAATTCAACTTAGGGATTTCAGTTGTAGTTGCTTTCATTAGCAGAGAATTGAACTAATGGCTCCTTCATGTAAAGTTTTAGCTTTATGTGAATTCTGCTTAAGATGGCTCCACACAACCACAGGACCTCTGGCTCTTGAGGGAACAACATATACTCAGGGAGTTGTAAATGGTCTTGGTAAAGCATTTACATGATTTTTTTATTTTAAGTGGCTCAAGGTTGTGCTTGGTATGAATCTTCATTAGCTGATGTATGAAACATTGTTGCTTTTATGATATTATAACTCCCTTGTCCAAGTGCTCAAAGTGAATTTCTCACACCATTTTCATGTGTTTCAAACTCTTTAAGGCTTCCTAAGGGCTTGTCAAAAAAGTTAGCCCTGAATATGAACATACTTATTTGCTGTAATGTTGCCACCGAGAATCTTGTCTAAAAGTGGAGATCCCACTTTTCCTTCCCCCCCCCCCTTGGTCCTTTGTGTACATTTTCCACAGAGTAGTAGAGGGATAAGTGTATATTAAAATATAGTTCATACATTCCTTGCAAGAAGCATTGCAGCTCAGGGTATGAGAGCTTACCAAGTACTTTGAATGTCCTTTGTTGTTTTTAATTTCAAACTTCAACATCCTTTTAATGAGTGTTTGCCTCCATGAAAGGAAGAAAGTAGTGTTCTTGTGAAAAAGAGTTTTCTTCATTGTCTCTTGTTTTTTCTTTTATATGAGACCATTTCCTTGCTCTCTCATGTTATTGCACTCATATACTTAGTGGATTAAGCAATCATAGAACAGATAGACACACAAGCCATGAGTGCTGCAGAGATGGTGTTTGATGGTTAGTTATGTTGAAAGAAAGCTCTCTAAATGTCCATCTGTACCTCTTTAATTTTGCAGTAAAACCTGGTGTTCGGTACAGAGAACTGGGAAACATCATTCAGAAACACGCTCAGGCAAATGGATTTTCAGTGGTTCGGAGCTACTGTGGGCATGGAATCCATAAACTTTTCCATACAGCCCCTAATGTGCCACATTATGCCAGTGAGTATTCATTCCCTTTGTGCTGTTCCCCAGTCAAGAAGTGGTTTGCAATGAATGCACTCAATTTACTTCTTGGTTATATTCTATTAAAGTAGCATGTTGCCTGACAGCCATCAATTTAGCATTTTGGCACTTGAGAAATAATTTCTATTTTAAACTCTGGACTATAGCATCCTTTGTGAACCTAAATAAGGTGAATATATTATATAACAAAGTCTGTGCCTACACCAAAGGTTAGCCTTGGCTTGCATCCATACTGGTTAAGTGCTCGATGTTTTTGCCTGAATTCTTAACTGAATTCCCTTGGACATTCTTGTCTGACATGAACAGGCAAATGTTTGTGTCCTTAGAAGGTCTAAGCAAAAACTTATTGCCATTTCCAGATGTAAATAAAAAGCTTTTTGAATAGTATAGATGGCTGTTGTGTCTGAATCTGGATCCTGTTTTTTTACTTCATTTGTGTGTTGTGATCTGGTGCTGCTGGAAACTTCTTTACAGTGTGTGGCCCAGGAAGAATGACCATTCCCCCAGCAGTATTGGCTTTTGGAAATGCTCATGGCCCAGTAATAATTCTTCCAGCAGGACTAAGAAACAGTATCCACAGAGGCAAAGGAGGGAAGCTTAAGTGCCAGTGGACAACTAGGAATAGAGTAAATACCAGTGAAGCTGGGATGAACAGTTCACACCCACTTCAGCTCTAAAGCTTCCCTGATAGGACACTTATTTCCTCAGACATGATAGGTGCTTCTATCTTCCCATCTCCTAATGAGCCACGGTTATGGTTGTAGCTTATTGATTCCTGACTTTCCATGTTTTTGTTTCCCCAAGTTATTTTTTCAAAGAACAGAGAAAATGTTATTTATGGGGTAAAGGCACATCAAAATTCCTGGTGTTTACTTTTTGGTGTGTAAAATTAAGAAAATCTGGATTCTTTGGAGATGGAGAGCATTTTATACCAATTAAAATTCAAGCGAAGAAAAAGAAAATTTCTCTATTTCCTGGCTATTTGGAACTTGAACTTTTTTTCCCCCCCCATTGAGCAAATATGCCCATTCCCGGAAAAAAGATGCTGGTGTTTTTTTCTGATATTTTTAAATACAGATTCACAGCAGAAACAAAGTGGAAAGATCTGAGGGACTTAAAGGCTCTTGAAATGAAAAAAAAAAGAATGATGCTGCTTATTTTTTTTGCTTACTATGAAATGAGTTTGAAAAGTAAAAAGTTCATTTTAAAAGCCTTTAAATTATTTAACAAAAGCAAGAAAAGTGCAGGGAATAAAGGACAAAATTTGGTCAGATGCAGAAGACCAGAAACTTAAATGTAAGTATCAGGACAAGAAATAACAGCAGATGATTGAGATAAAGATAAGACCCTTTAAGTAAAAGAAAAATATTCTGGTTGCCTTTGTGGCAGCTTGATGTCTAAGATTTTTAAAGCCTCTAGGTGATTTAGGCAGTTTTAATAGATTTACAAAATTAGAAGTTAGACAGGGGGATGGGGAATCTGTGTGTAAAAATTGATGCAAATCGTCTACAGCAGCAAAATAGCTTGGAGTTAAAGATTCCTGTGTAATGCTGGAGTCTGTCCCAGCTCTCAGGCTGAGTCACATCTAAGCTGCACTGCTGTCCTAGGTGAAACAGGGCAGTGGAAAAGGGCTGAAGCTTTTCTTCAGTCAAACTACACTCCTAGAGTCATGCTGTGCTTCAGTTCATGTACTTCCACATAAACATTTTTGGTGCATATAACATCAAAAAGCTCCTGTGTTATTGTCCTGGGTGCCTTGAAATTCTTTGCTATTTTATGTTGGCTAAAGAACACAGCATTATCACTCTGACACTATTCTGACCCCATTACCAAGAGTAATGAGAGGGGCAATGTGTCTTTCATAAATGGAGTCATGGGATTACTTAACTGCTATCATATTTCAACCATTTATTGGAGCTAATGGCTCAGTGGAAACAAATAAGGATGTTTCAAGCATTCTCTGAGTATTTTAAGTGCTACTTATTTTTATATGGAGCTTTTTATTGATGTTTTTCATTATAGAAGTGTGCCGAAGTTCCTGTATTACATTTGTTCAGTGTTTTTATAGAGCTAGACTTGAAATTCTAGTTGTTGGAGAGAAAGACACCAATTAATTTTAAGCTCCTTGAGTAAATGTTGCAGTGTTGGAGGATGGGGAGAAGGAAACAATTAAAGGAAATCTCAATGTAGAAGTAAAAACAGACAAGTGAACACATCACCTTGGAAAGGCTTTTCTGACTTTACAGTATTCCTGCTGTATTCTTCTAAGGCAAGGTTTCATTCATTGACTAAGATGGTATCCCTTTTTCTAACTCGAGTGTTTATTTTATTGCAGAAAATAAGGCAGTTGGAGTCATGAAGCCAGGTCATGTATTTACAATTGAACCAATGATCTGTGAAGGTGAGCAATTTAGCAATAGAGTAAAATGGTTGCTCTTGTTTACTCTTAAGTAGTGATGGAATTGCGTGCTGGTTATGCCCTGTATAGTTGACAGATTTTTTTTAATTTCTCTTTGTGGAACTGATACCTGTTACTTAAAAACTGGCCAAAAGTGACCATTTCTGTCTTTAGGTGGTTGGCAAGATGAGACGTGGCCTGACGGCTGGACTGCAGTGACGAGGGACGGGAAGCGATCGGCGCAGTTTGAGCACACGCTGCTGGTCACCGACACAGGCTGTGAGATCCTGACCCGGCGGCTGGACAACATTCGGCCCCATTTCATGTCCCAGTGAGAGTCCAGGCTGAGCAGGGAAATCGGAATGGTGCAGACCTATATTTTTTGTCTCTGTACTATGCATTTTTTTAAGAGTACAGAATAGAAAGGTTTCATCATTTACTTTGTTCTCAGTGATTGTAGATAAGAGGAATACCTTGAAGAACCTGACCCTATGTCTGGTAAAGCAGAGAAGAATTTAAAGAGTTTCCTGCTTTCCTCCTACCTACAACACTCACGCTATATTTTTATTTTTCCTTCAATTATCTCTTTAGCACCTTTCTTCCAATTAGATCCACAATTGCTTCTGTTGCTGCCATGATACTAGATAGAAAAGCGTGGGTAACCTTTCCCACCAGGACTTGATATTTTGGGATCCAGGTTTTTTCACCACTTCAGTGTGCCCTGTTGCTCTTGGTATATGAGTGGCACCTGAGATTTTAAGCATTTCTAGTTCCAAAGACTTGCTCCTGCTTCTGCAGATACTGTCCTCCTGGGCTGGGCCTTGTTCATCAGTTGGGAAGGGGCAGAAGGGAGAAAGACACACACGTCCGAGAGCAGGCTACCTTTACTTCTGTCCCCATCTCTCTGCTGATGGTTGCTGGGGTGATTGCAACTGTAGGTGACACTGTGTTAATGGCAGAACTTGTTTCTCTTGCTGGAGATTTGACAGTATGGGCTTCCTACAGAGAAAATCAATAAATTCCATTTTTTATGCAGCTCCCTGGAATAAGCTGCTTCTTGGGGAAGCAGTACTTCCAGGCAGCCTCCTGCTCCAAAATCTGGTGAAGCTGATGTATCAGACTTGCCTAGGTAAAGGAATGAAACAAGAACCAAAAAGGTCCCATGATCCATGGGATCCCTACGTGTGTTAACTGTGGGGCGTTTTTTAAAGGTACATCCACAGTAGCTGTGGGGGATTGGATTTGCAAGACTTACAGTGAAATGAGTATATATCTCAAAACAAGTCTGAGTGTGTGAAAATGAGACGTGTTCAATGCTGTATATTTTTTCTTTTGGCAATTTTTAAACGGGTCATTTCCCCCCCTCAGCTGAGTGAGTTTCATGCTTTTGGAAAGTCTTAGCAGGGCAGCTAAGAAAACTGAACATTTTTTCCTCAAACTGGGTATGGAGTGGGCAATGTTACTATAAATATCCCTTTTATGGGTAATGATGAGCTGGAAACCATTATGTTAAGGAGAGTGAATTGATTAGGCCTCTCTTCTCTCTATCCTTTTTTTTTCCCCCATGCTCACTTCCCTTCCATCATCTTTGGTGTTTCTGCTGAGGGGATTTATTTTTTCTTTGAATTGCAATGAAAAATTTTTCACACCCCACTGCAGACTTAGTCTTACACCACTGTAATGCAAGAAATAGTTAAGCCAAGGCAGACATTAAAAATAATACAATCATGGGCATAAAACACACCTTTTACAAGGTGTATAGTGGATTTGTTGCCACAGACCCAAGAACACGAAGTACTGCATACCCTTGGCTCCCCTTGGCACTGAGAATTTAGGTGGGGGAAAGGGGTTAGTGCTTCACAGAATTGGACTTGTGTACTCCCAAATTTGCTGGAAAATGTCTTCTCTGCCCTCAGTGCCTCAGACCTCTGTTGCTGTAAGAGTATAATTCCGATGTTTTCATTACCTTTGTTTTTAATTATGCAGTAAAGTGACCTGAAATGATGCATACAGAGTGTGTGTGTGTGCATGTGTGTGTGTGTGTGTATAGATTTTTAACAAAACAGACTGTAGTACTTGAATGGAATTACCTGTGTTGAATGAGATGTACTGGGGAGGTGACTGTCCTGGAGGTTTGCCCACCATATAATTCACTTGAATGGCTACAATGGTCTTGCCTTTTCTATGTGTGTGTGTATGATGGTGGGGGGGCTTCATTTTTGGTCTATAAAATAAAAGTTGCAGCTGCTTTTAACAGAAAGAGCTTTTTTTTTTTCCCCTTTTTTTTTTTTTTTAATCCAAAACTGGATATAGAATTTTCAGTTATAGCCAGGTTTGCTTGCAGAAGTGCAAGCCTCAGTGGTAGGTGCATGCAACCAGTTAGAACTCACCCTTAAACCCACACATGTGCCACTTGAATACCTCCTTGTTGTTGCACCAACACAACCAAATTTAGTGCTGCGCATTTTTAATACAGGCAATCTATGATGCTATGCATTTGTGCCAATAAATTGAAACCACAGCATGGTAACTGCTTATACTGAGTCCATACTACTGCAGTATTTTTAAATTTGTGGAAAGCTTAGTTAGCATCTACACCAGTTTTTTTAACATGAGATGGTACATCAGCCTCAAGAACAGAATTTATTAAATAAAAAAAAATGTGAAAAGCTATTTTCACCTATCTGTGTCTTTGCTTGAACATGACGTATTAGACTCATGCTGACTGGATTGGGGAAATTAACTATTTTTGATTCTTATAGAAGTTACTGTCCACTTACACAAATAAAAAACCCAACTTAAATCTACTTTCTAATGCCATTTAAAAAAATTATATACACTTTGACCAAAACCACAATCCTGCTGTTAGTTCAGAAACAATATCTTAAAGTATTTGCCCTTTACTGTAATGTAAGAGTGTGGAAATTCTTCATGCTGTTTCTGCAACTTGACATGAATATTTAAGGAGAGAAGGTTTGATAGATAATGTTGAATAAAAGTAACAAAATGAGGAGACAAACTGTATATTTTACATGACAGCCAGCAGAGTCCATGCACATTTGATGTACAGTCACTTGGTGAAGAATTTTTGTCCATTGAAGTTCTTACCATTGTCTAGATGGTGCAGTTCAGTACAGTACCTTCACCACCAAAAATAGGGTATAAGCTCTTGTGTTTGAGTGCTGTTGTTTGCTCAACAACTTCAGAAAAACTATTTCAAATGCACTCCATTCAATCAAGTGCTTTGCAGGATGAAGTAGTTTGGCAGCTGCGCTCCATGGTGCCCAGGACATCAATTCTTCAGGCTGGGGAGGAGCTGCATGTCTTTGAGCCACGTGCTCTGGTATCACTAAATGTTTGCCATTCACTTACTTTGGTATTACAAGACTAGCTTCCCACAAACACTCCAGATGCTCTGAAGTGGTAATGTAATGCAGATGTGGTTGCATGGTCTTGATCTAGCCCATGCAGCATAGAGGAACAACTGTTCAGTATTAAAATCTGTTAGATCCATCTGGGGGCTACTTTGCCAAGATGTTGGGCTAATATTGTATTGATACCATTTTGTATTTTATAAATAGAATACTCTTGCAGGAACAGCCTAACAGCAAGTTTTTGGCTGAATTTTCTGATGTTCAACCAGCTTTTCTAGAGCTGCAAGGTACTGAGAATCAGTTCACTGCTGTGTTGGAGGGCTCACTTTCCTGATACAAATTCACTTTTTATTTCTTCCTGATGCTCAAAATTGAATGACATTCATATTCATTCTTTAGTATCTGAAAAAAAGGTAAAAATGCAGCTACCTCAACTATTTTCAGAATGCTCTAGGGACGTCTTTTTAATGACAGATGGATGAAAGGATGTAATGGTCCCCATTGCATAGCAGTGTCTTGGGGTAAGGTAGTTGTTAGTGGTCAGAGGGAAGTTCTTCTAAGATTGCAGTTTGCATTCAACATTCTCTGTAACAGTTGTTTTGACCAGGCTTCTTTAAAACATGAAACTTCTCTCTTAATCAGTGTCCTTGGTTCACTGAGAAACACTGAGTTTTCATGTATCTAACTTCTCTTTAACTGGCTAGTCTTTCTTCCTCTGTTTTGCAATCTGTTTTCTGCTGTTCCTCATTGTTTTTCTGGCTCTGAAGCACTGCTTCCAGGTTTCAATACAAAGAAATTTATCCAGTCAGATCACTTCCAAAGTGAGCTGCAACTCCAAAATTGAGACTTAACCCCTCCCCTCTGACAGAGGAAGAAATTCCACAAAACCCTGAAGCCTTCATCACACAATGCTCTATACTGTTGTTCCCCTGCACCCCTCAAGAGTAGATTCTTGCTTCGATAGTAGCATTTCCTCCTTCAATGGCATGGATCCTGTTTCTGACTAGAGGGAGCAATTCCACACTGTTTGTTTTTGCAGTGTTGGCTACAATGTTTGCAGAACTTGACAGAAATGGCAAAACTGTGCTACTGAAGTTTTGGAGGACATACTAGAGCAAGTGACTAGAGTAGTGTATGCTATGATCTTTACAAGAGACCTGCCAATGAGACAAATGGGAAATAAGGCAAAATGTAAACCTCCCAAGTGAACACTGGTACCTTGACACTGAAGTCATATATCCAACCACTCTGCTCTACAGTTGGCTTCAAGGTTTAGCTGGATGCTACATCCACTGTAGTTCCAGAATAGCCTCAGAAGCTTGAGAACTGCTGGAGTTCTGGCCACTCTCAGCAGTTGCAGCAAATCAATGCTGCTTCTCCCCTCGGCTGTGCTCAGCAAACTGCCCTGTGCAGTGAATCCCACATCATTTGCTACTGATTCTGAAGAACTCTCTTCCACAACACACTGTAAAATCACTTGAGAAAAACAAGTAAGACACAACAATCATAGTCACACTCTCAGTGCTCAGTAATTCCAACACTGTTTAGAAAGAAGCTTTTATTAAGTAGATTGAGTTAGCCACTATTGAATTTGAGGAATGATTACAGAAGTTCCACGATCAGGACTAATTCTGTAATGCTATTCAGTAGTTAACCATTTTGCGTAACTTAATTCTCAGAATGCTCACCCTAAAATACGTAGTCTTCCTAGTCCCAGTGAGTTTTCACTTGCTTGATTCTATCTTCTATCAAAAGTTCCATTATGAAAAGGCAGTTACTGTGTTGCTGGGCACTCAGTCCACAGTTGGCTCTAAAGTTTTAAGACCGTTCGAATGCTTAAAATGGAAAAGAAAAAAAAGTTACAAGTCCATTTTCTCCTCATCTCTCCCCTGCCCCTTTCATTGCTGAGACATATTTTAACATGTCTTTTTTTAAGAATGAAGTTACACATATGCCTAATATTTATTTAAAATCCTGGTTAAAATGGGTTTGTAATGCTTGTTATCTTTGGGGTTTTTTTAGTGTCTCCAGTAAAATGCACTCAAAATGGATGCTTTTTCAAACTATATGTCAGTTTTCAGTAGCTAGCCAAGAAGATTGATCAGGAACAGGAATGTTTACAGGCATTCCCTCTTGGCTGCTTGGAAAATGTTAAGTAACTTTCATTCTTAGTTTCCTAGGACATGCTCATGTAAGAATAAAGCACTGAAATGATACAGAAGTTTGTAACAGGGAAAGGGGATTAACTAATGGATGAAAATGCATATATGTAGTGTTTCCAATTGTAACAAATGCAGTTACTGTTAACCAATTTATCCAAAATAGGAATCACAAGATTAAGCACATAAAGTTACTACTTTTGAGAAAGTTATGCATGGTACATAGATATAGAGATTAAATACAAAGACCATGCTGGTGTCTGGAGATAATGCTTATAACTATTTATCCATCTGCAGATGAACCTAAATATGGATAAACACAGTTGCCTGCATTAGTGCAAACGTATCCTCTGATCAGAATACCCTGCTCTGCACTGCTCTTGCAGTTGATCAGCACTTGCAGAGTACACTGCTCTAAGTGCAGCAAGGCTCATCACACACCAGCACGTTTTTTAACCAGCAGTAGGGTCACTTCAATATGTAATAGAGTTGGGCTTCACTAGAAAGCTTTATATAGGTACGGTCCAAGTTTGCAATATAAACAGTCCAAATCGCCATTTATCTTAATAAAGGCAGGAACTGCTGTATGTGAAGAAGTACGAACCCATCACATGAACCTTCTACCCCAGTTCCAACTAGAGGGGAAAAAAATTTTACAATATAGCATGTTAAAAGATCATTTCAAGTGACTGTGCTGGTAATCTACCCTAAATAATTTGAAAATATACCAAAATCTACTATTTAATTAAAATAGACTAATAGATTTATTTAATTAAAATCGACTAATAGCTTAATGACTTGTAGAAGTGTATTAACATGAATTCTCCTTCACTCTCATTATGTTTCTTTTTGTGAGGAAAAATGTTCTAGCAATGTTAAAAGCATGAGACTGATTTATCCCCTTTATGAGCTTTAAACAATGTGTATGTCCCTTTTACACTGTTGCTTGCTTTCTACTCTCTACCTGTGTTTAGCACATGCCTGGAAACTCAGAAAAAGTGTCGTTTTCTCAGAAGGAAAGTGCATGGTATATGTCATCCTTTAGCCTCGCCATTTAAAATGTGACAGTGGACAGGGCACCTGTATTTTCACAGTAAGAAATGTCTTCTACACCTTTCAATATTATGAATATTACCTCTTTCCTGAATGCATCAGCTCAAAAGCCTCATTAATTTTGTCGAAAGGCAGGGTGTGAGTCACGAACTCGTCAACCTTGATCTTTTTGGACATGTACTCAGTCACCAGTTTTGGCACATTGTCTACACTCTTCCAGCCTGAAAGAAAGAAAGCATGCCTTGGTTTTTCCCCTTTCCACCCATCTCAGAAAATTAAAAATACCCTTACACAGGAACTTGTGTGATCAATACGAAAAGGAACTGAGATGAGGGACATGTTAGTTCCTCCTGCCCCAGGAATGCAAGAGGACCACTAGGTCTGGCAAAAGCGCACCTTAGCCAAACATACAGGTATTTCAGCATTCAATGTAACAGCAGCCCTCACCCAGGAAAGCATACACTTGGCATTTCTATCAGGCCTCCTGTGTATCTTTATAACCCAATTAAGTCTGGTATTACTTGAACAAAGATCAGTGTAATAATTCCAAGTTTGAATACTTTTGTGAACTTCAGCAATTACTGAATTCCAAGTTGCCAGCGTCTGTAAAAACGTCAATGTGTTTTTGCGTTGCCAGCAGAAAACGTGTATCAAGCACTTGTTACTTTTTATTTTAAAAGTCTTTATAGCACATTCTCATCCCCACAATTTGCTTAGTGGTTAAGCAACACAAACATGCTGAATTGAGTTCCCATCTCCCCAAAGAGTAGGTCTTTTCATTAGACCAAACTGAACCAAATCTTCACTTGGTAATAAAGCAGTCTCTCTATACCATTTTTTTAATATTGAATAGCATATAGATATACTCTGTCTTCAAAACATGTGAGATCATATCAATGTGTTAATTTGTATTCTGTCTGTAGGAATAACAGATTTTAAAAGTGTTTTAGGACAAAGACTTATTTATGAATAGCCTCTCAGTAGTACATTTCTTGCACAAGCAAAAACGAGGTAGTGTGTTCTTCCAAGCTTTAACCCATAGGCAGTTATTTTTATCCCCATACCAAAAGAGAGTTACCTCCAAATGCAGTCCCTTTCCATGTCCGCCCAGTCACTAGCTGGAATGGCCGTGTGGAGATCTCCTGGCCAGCAGCAGCTACTCCAACTATCACACTGACTCCCCAGCCTTTGTGGCAGGCTTCCAAGGCAGCTCTCTTCACAGACAGGACAAAGCAGAGCATTTAGTGCTAATGTCTATGCTGCTTCCACAGGTTGCACGTCCTTTCCCCCAGTTAATTAATACCACATCAGTATTTAAGGAACAATAAATACACTGAAAATTACATTAAGTTTTCCATTGTTTCAGATTCCTTATACTGTTAAAGGTTCACTTTGCACTTTTTATATCCCATCTGGCTTCCAAAGAAGTCACTCTGAACTCCCACTGAGAGTTGGGATAAACTGTAATCACAGACCATGTTACTGACAGGAATGCTGTTGTAATTCCTGAAAACATAGCCTTCCATTCAGTAATACTTCTGCATTTCCAACGGTGAAATGAATTACTTGAGGAATTAGGGAAATATTGAGTGGTCCCTGAGATTTTACTATTCATTGTACAATATAATTCATGCAAGTTTTCTTAATTTTTCAACTGTCAATTTACAAAACCTCAAGATTTCAAAGAAGTCCCATTAAGGAAAAAAATTTGTAAATTATATGTGCCATTTTTGACCCAAGAAGCAGCAGTTGCTTTCATTATGTAATTAGGATTGAACACAAGTTATCCTTTTTAGTCATAGCAGTTATCATTACTACTTAAAAAAAAATCAATGAGCATGGCATGTTTTCTGTAAGAAAGCAGCTCATTTGCTATTTAGCTGAGCAGCCAAGTGGCAGCTGTCTAGTCCCTCCCTCTGGGCACTCCTGTCAGGCAGCACTCACCATGACTCCGACATTGCCAATGCACTCAAATGAATAGTCCACACCACCGTCAGTCATCTCAACCAGCACCTCCTGTATGGGCTTCTTGCAGTCCTGAGGGCTGATGCACTCAGTAGCTCCAAACTCTTTAGCTTTGGCATACTTATCCTTGTTAATGTCGATGCCAATGATCCGGGATGCGCCTGCTATTTTACAGCCCATAATAACTGCCAGCCCAACTCCTCCTAAACCAAAGACAGCACATGTAGAGCCAGGCTCCACCTAGGAAGTAAGAATAGAGTCATGAGCAGCAGAAAAACTCCATCCTTTCATGTGAGTGGGAAACACAGGTTAAGAAGTCTATAACAAAGGAAAAAACTGGAAGGAAATATATATGGCTATGACACTTTATCACTTAGATAAGGGAAACTATATAGAAATTACATCCAGAAAGGTCTTTAGGTACTGAGCTTTTCTTTTTGCCCAAAGACTCTGCTCCTGCAACCTGCCCGAGACTCATGTACAGTCTCTTACCAGCTCTGTCTCACTGTGAGCTTCAAACGATCAGAATGACTTGCAGCAAGAGGAAGACAAATTGGAAAAGTAATTTATAGATACTTGGTACCAAAAGGAATGCAGAATACTCTACCTATATTTCCTCTAAAGGGCATCAGGTTCTTCTAACCTGATCTGCCCTCTATTGAAAAGTTAAAAATTCTTAGCTAAGCTTCATCAGTTGAAGAAGAAACACAAATTTGGTCCGTGATGTTTACAGTCCTAATCTAGTCCCTAAGGTATGTGTACAACAAGCACAGCCCTTACCTTAGCAGTGTTGATGGCAGCCCCATAGCCGGTGGAGATGCCACAACCCAGCAGGCACACTTTATCCAGAGGTGCTGCAGCATCTATCTTGGCTACTGAGATATCAGCTACCACAGTGTACTCGGAGAAGGTGCTGGTCCCCATGAAGTGGTAAATCTGCTTTCCTTTGCAGGTGAATCTGCTGGTACCATCAGGCATGACTCCTTTCCCTTGAGTAATTCTTAAGGCAAAGACAGAAAACTGCAGTCAGCATTTTAAGCAGTAAATACTCTCACCAGAAAGTACCCACTCAGCAGCACAGAGAGGAGCTGCATATTTGCACATTTATATTTTAAACATTTCAATAAATCTAGGAGTTCACAGAAATTAGATGCTAAACTCCTAACACTTCGTGCAATTTATTCCTCCATGGAAGCAGTGAAAGAAATGGATTTTATTAACATGCTGACCTTGTTAGCTACCAATGCTAACTCCTTGTGCCTTGATACCACACTGTCATCTCCACCTCCTTCAGCACCCTTCCCTTGAATAGCACCTGTCAGTGATGTCACTGAGGCCTTTGTTTGGGTTTGGGAGACTTTTTCAGAATAGGAGCTGGAAATTTATGTGGGAAGCAAGCGTTAGGGAAAAAAAGAGCTGTCTGTATAATTTTACACCACTTGAAAGCTTTGGTGTTCATTCCCAAGAGCTAAATTCCCTGAAGATCTTCCCTTAAGTACGGATTAAATACAGGTTTTCAAACCTGGGGACAAAACTAGCAGTTTACACCTTCACATACATGAAAACAGAGAAACAGATTTATTTAAGGGGAAGTAAAGAAAAAAAATAAAGAAGAATGGAAAACAGTGTATAACTGCCTCCTAAACATTGTCATTTTCAAGTCATTAAATGATGCATTGATGCATCAACATTTGTTCTTCGAAGAAAACTCCTGCCAATTACTTCTGATAACTAAAACAGGTATTCATTGAACAAATACTATATTGTTAAAAATATAAAAAGCCATACAGACCTTATCTTCTGGCACAGGTTTGTTTTAGGATTCTTGCAGAACTTGCACTCTCCACACTGGGGTATGTATAGAGGGATAACAGTGTCCCCTAAGAAAAAATACCATGTGACTGGTTACTGAGCCAAGTAAGGCATTCTGAAAATGAAGTTACTTGATTGTCATTGTTTTTATGTGAACTTGTGTTCACTTAAAACCTGTGTATTAAAAATTGTTTACAATATACAGTAGTATATAATTTATAGAGTACTAGATATATCACTTCAATCATATCCGAGCAGACAGCCCATCAGAAATTCATCGTTCCAGAACAAATAGCAAAGTTACTATAAATCAAAACAACCCCAAATCAACAGTGAAAGACATAATTAAACTCTGTAAGTCCTTTAATTAAACCAACAGATAAAAACTATCATTTGAAAAAATAAAAAACCCCAACCCTCTTCTAACTACATATTGATCTGATTTGGAGCAAGAAATTTGTACACTGGGCTCTTTCAAGCATTAAACCAAGAGCATATTGAATAGATTAGTGTTGTAGCTCACAGACAAAGGAATCTACACATGCAGAAAAAAACATAATATTAACTCCTACAATGCAGCATTTTAGAGGCCCAATTTGACAGTTGGCTTTGAAATAAAGTAATACTTTTAAGGAAGGCAGAAAATTTTTAAGGTATTTTCTTACCCTTCTTTACTTTTGTTACTCCTTCCCCCACACTCTCTACAATTCCTGCGCCTTCATGTCCCAAGATCACAGGGAAACATCCTTCGGGATCAGCACCACTCAGAGTATAGGCATCAGTGTGACAGACAGCAGTGGCAACTATCTGTGAGAAAACATATAATCTGAGACACCCCAAAGAACAGAACAGTAGCACAGATCTAAGTAACTCCCTTTGGTCAGAAATTCAGAACTCCCTGGGTCAAATTTACCAGTTCTGGCAGCTTATATACTTTAAACTCTTGGCAAAGCACTTTTCTTGCTTTGAAAAACTAAAGTCATGATAGTACATTTCCATTATTTCCATCAATTGAATTCTGACATTGAAAGGGGTAAGAGATGTGATTTCCTAAAGCTAGGAATGAGTACTCCAAGTCATCTCAAAGTAGGTTAGCATCTCAGATTTGAACTTAGTCTCTCATAGGTAAAATTACCAAGGAGACCACACAGACCTCTCAGTACTGCATTAATCCAGCTTAACTTAAATAAATAAATCCATAGTCTTAGGCACTATGCAGAGAAATTTTATGTGCTTTGCACAGAAGTAAGTTTCACCTTAATGTACACTTTTTGGCAGATATAGGCTACTGGGAAATCCTGATGAAATCAGAAACTTGGGTATAGGGAGTCCAAGAGACCAATTGCAGCTCAGCAGCTGTAACTTATGGCCAGACTGAAGTAAAATCCAGCATGTTACACAGCTGCAGTAACTCACAAGCTGCTGTCCTTCCAACAAGATCAGAGGTGTTCCCAATCCAGATGTTTTGTGGGAGCTTAGTCTGTAACAACTGGAAGTGATCCCTGAGATTAGCCATTATCTGTAGACCAGACTGTGAAGTGAAACCAACAGAAATGAAAAGTATTTTTCATAAACAGAAGATTTAAATTCCATAATTTTCTTCTTTGTAAAGCCAGCTGACATATTAATGAATTAATGCTATCTATTTAACATTTTTTCTATTGGCAAACTGCTCAGCTTTAATACTTAGTCTCCCGAAATACAATATATATAGCTAACAACTGATTTAATTACCTTGATACGAACTTCATGAGCTTTTGGCGGAGCAACCTCCACCTCCTCAATAGAGAGAGGTTTACCTGCCTCCCAGGCAACAGCAGCCTTGCATTTAATAACCTAGAAGACAAAACCAAAAACAGCAAAAAAGAGGACATCTGTTGTATGGTTCATTTAAAGTAATTCTTCTTCAGCCAAGTGAGAAAATGAGAGAAACACTACTGGCTTTTGGAAAGAATCCCAGATCTGAAATTCGTAATTTCAACACAAAGGTTTAATTGCCCTACATTTGCTTTCAGGAAGCTAAATAATAATGAGCAAACCAAGACCTGAATTTGGATGTCATTCTCTTATTGAGCAAAAACTATACTAAGCTTGGGAGTGCTTAGCAGACACTCAAATACTGCAGTGAAGTGAGCAACAGGAATGGAAAGATTGCATAATAAAAATAGGGGTTTAAAGTAAGAGACTGCCATTCATTTCAGATGTGTCCTTAAGCACAGAGTGTTTGAAGTTAAGAAAGTTCATAAAGGAAACTGGAGGTCATGTAGTGGTCCGAGACCCACATCAAGAGTGAATTCCTTATGATTTCTGAGTAGGATTTTGGCAAGGAGATGCATGTGCATGTAGCTGACATGCAGAGCCCTCCAATGATCCAGAGGGACCAGAGAGACTTTGCTATAAGGCCACTGTCAGTGAATGACTGTGCACTAACAACTCTGCATGGATTTACTGTCACCAAGTCTCTGCTGCTCGCAGCACCCACTGTGATAAATCCTGCTCTGCAACCGTTCCAAACATCTCAGGAAGCTTTTCAGGCCAAACGGTGCAGAGTCTGGATGGAAGTGCAGAACTTCTGGATTTTTAAATCCTATTAACAGGTTCATATGCACAACCAACTGAGGAAATCTGCAGGTGTTACAGCCATACCATCTAGAGCGGCTTCAGGTGCTAAAAGGATAAGTATTTGGAATATACTCAGTGGTCAGCTGTACAAAGATGACTCCAGGTCTGTCCTTCAAGATGAAATGGGACAGTGTATCAAATAATCTGTATTTTATTTTCTGACAGAAACAACATCTTTCAGCAAGTATGGTATTGAATAGCTTCCTAAATGACACATAGACAAGTTGTGAAATCGAATACATAAAACCTGATGAGGAATGTTGTCACAGAGTAGACTGCTTTGGAACACTTTGCAATCTACTCCAGGACAGTGTGCAGGTATTTTAGAATAATTCAGTTATACCAGACACTTGCACTAATTTTCTTCCAGGCAAACAAGGTATAAGCCATTGCTACTGGAAATATAAAGCATTTCATAGCATGCACTATAAACCAATAGAATAAAATGATATTTTGTGTGTTCAAAACAGCTGTGGTGTTCCCATAGTATCACTGAAAGGAGATTAATGCAAATTCCCAAGACCAGACATACAGTCACACAGCCTTTTTGAAATGTCACTCTCTGGAAGAAATAACAGTGCTAAGATCACCTGTTGCACTCTTCAGGTCTGATTCACTACCTGTGATCAGGAGAAAATAATGGCTAGTTTATAACTTTCTGTAGTATTTCTGTTGTACAATAAACAATATTAGACTTTGCCAGAACCAGTTAAAATCCTCACTGTACCTGTAACAGCAGAACTGCAGATGTTTACCTTGGCTTAAACTTGCTAAAATAAATACTGCAGACCCTAAAAGTTTGTCCTACTCCTACAGCCAAGAGGGGTCTAGATTAGACAGAAACACCTTTAACCTAGAACCATGAAATCTTGTTCTGCTTTTCAATACCAGGATAAAAATTACAAAAATGCACAGAATGTACCACAGTAACTGTGGAATCACAGTGTGAGCAATCAGTCACAATCTCTAAATCTAACAAAGGTTTTGCCAAAAACCCTAAATTCAAAGCACAAAGTGCAAGAGGAGCCATCATTTGGTAAATCATTTACTGGTTTTCAATCCATGCCTCATCCTCCCCTCATTAAGTCATCACTTGTTGCACAGGACACTGTGCATTCCTACAATCTTTATTTCTGCAAGCTTAGTTAAACACGTAATTGAAGAGGGGAGGAAAAAGTCTCCATATCTGATAAATTCTGATCTTCCCAAAACTAAGAGTACACATCAGGAAGCACAGTTTGAAACGGTAACTTCTGATTCAGAAACTTTTAAAGAAGATGGCTTTTGAAACTGCAGTCACTTCACACAGCCACAAACACCCCTGGACTATTCAGAGTGGGTATCAGGAAAGCCCCGTCTTCTGCCCTCTCATTATTCAAAGCTTTCTGCTCTTGCTTTGCT
Source organism: Hafferia zeledoni (assembly GCA_035583235.1). Lineage (NCBI taxonomy): Eukaryota > Metazoa > Chordata > Aves > Passeriformes > Thamnophilidae > Hafferia > Hafferia zeledoni. The sequence continues at coordinate 22,276,020 of JAWWEV010000134.1, forward strand.
GAAAATCTTGAAGCCAACAACTGGGAAAAAAACCCCAAACCACCACCTTCCACCTATTCTTCAATTTCCCGATTAGCACACTAGTCCAGCAGCACAGTATTGGGTTGCTTACAGCCATGCACACCATCAGCTTCCTCACTCGGGATGAAATCCAGCTGCCCTGCCTGCTCCGAAACCACTGCCTGGAGCAGCCCGGAGCGCCTGGCCCGGCCATCCCGGCCATCCCGCTCGGGCCCGGGCACGGACCGGGGGCAGCACTTGGGCGCAGAACCAGCATCGGTCCGGGCTGCTCCGGCAGCGAATCCGCCAGGTAGCGGCTCCGTGAGCGCGCAGGGGCGCGTTTACCCCCTCCTTCAAGCCAATTCGGCCACACCTGACCAAACCCATAGAAAAACACAAAGGCTCAAGGTCTCCTGTTTGTCCTTCCATCGTCGCCACCATCAGATCCACAAAACTCGCACCGACACACAGCGGAGAGCAACGCGTGTTTGTGTGCGCTCCCAATCCTGCGAATACTCAGCAGGAGCCTCCCACGCGTGAATAGCGGCACCGCCGCACGCGGAACACGCGTGTGGTGGGAGCGCGGACCCGCCGGGGCATCCCCCGTGTCCCGGCCCGTGTGGTGGGAGCGCGGACCCGCCGGGGCATCCCCCGTGTCCCGGCCCCCGCTGGCAGCGCCAGGGCGGCCAGAACGGCCGGAGCCTGCAGCCTGGCCGGGGAGCCCCTCGGCACGGCAGGACAGGGCTCGCCGCCTCATCCTGCCCCGCGCCAGACCTTCCGCGCTCCCCCGGGCGACATTCCCACCGCGGAACGCAGACGCCCGCCACGCTCCTCACCCCGCTCGCCATCGCGCACGGCTGCGACGGAAGGACAAGGAAATCCCGCCTCCTTCTCGCCCTCCTCCCGCTCGTCGGGGCGGGCGAGGGAACCGGCTCTTCCCTCCTCCGTTTCTCTCCCTGGCTTTCCTGCTTCCTCCGCTAACTTGCGTCTGCCCCTCCCTCCCTCCCTCCCTTGCTTTCCCGCTTCCAGGCCAGAAGCGCCCGCGGCCAGTCAGGATTCCCTTGCAGCGCTTTTCTTCCCGCAGTGCCCGGGAAGGTCCGTGTGTTCCCTGGCGGTGGCCACGCTGTGACAGTGCGATGTGGCCGGTTCTGTGGCTGCGCCAGCATCTCCCTCCCTTGGGTCCCGCAGGCGGGTGGATGTTGTTGTGCCTGTGAGGGAGCAGCACCGCTGTCCGGGCTAATGGGTCCACTCTTCAGATCCTGCCCACACCAGGTTGTCCACTTTTCTTCCCGAGGAACGGGAGGTCATGGACGCCTCCCGCGCCATTCCCTGCGGGACGCAGCAGTGCGTGGTGAGCCTGCCTTGCCTCTGCGGGGCTGTGTCACTCGAGGTGCTCAGTGCCTCCTGTATCTCACCTGGACACAGATGGGCACTGGCCACGTCTCCAGCACAGGCCCTTTGCACCTGGCTAAACCGCAGTGGTGGAGGCTTTCCTGGGCAGCACTGTGCTTCGGACAGAGGGAAGGCAGCCTCTTTCTGAGCCAGGCCGGGTAGTGGGATACAGTGGGATGGAAGTTTTGGCTGGGCCTCTTGACGTTGCATCTGTCAGTCTCTGAAGCAAAGGGGTATTTCTACGAGATGAGGTCGTTAACCTGCTCACCCTCTTTCTCCAGGCAGGGTAGGAAAGGCTTCTTCCTAGGTCTGCAGAAATGTGTAAAGATGAAGCAAAGGGTTCTGCCATGGGCTGTTGTGAGAGGTGCTGGTGCTTGAGGGACTGCAGGGTGTAACTCGGTCCCCCTCAGTAAGAAATGGAATTTTTATTTTCCAGTGACACGCTAACAACACTTAGCAAATACCACAGTTAGACAATAGCAGAAAATTAATAACATGACATAAACAACTATGGCATTTAATAAATAACATAATTTTTAATGACATAACTAAAATTACAAACTAGATCTATAGGCTTGGGATAGCTGACTCTGAGCTGGAATGTAATTTGGCAATGAGAGTGCTATATAGGTTTCATATATGGTGAAAGATGTTGAGAAGGAATGAAAATATGTGTGATCAGGCTGTCTGTCCATGGCCTTCTTGAGGCTTTCTGCTACCTTCTTCAGTTTGTGTTCATGGGCTACTACCAAATCTTTGCTGTTGAAATCATAGCAGGCCTTGTCCATTTCCTTGGTTAAATTCAGCTCTGCCAACCTCTCCTATGAGTTTTGTGCTCTTGGCCACCCCTGTTTGTCAGCGCTTCCAAAAAGCCTCCAAGCATTTTATGTTTAGCTAAACTCTGCAGATGCTCTGCTTTTTTAGTATCTTTGACATTCTGGAAATTGCAGGCTCTAATTGTGGTAGGCAATGGACAGATACATGAATCATAACTCCTTAATGCTCATTGTCCAGTTTCAGAGGTTAAAGGAGTTGGGTTTTTTTTTCATTTTCCTTTCTCTTACAATTTTGTAATGCTGCCTCCAGTGTTGCTGTCTACTATTGGAAGCCCCTGGACATGGTAAGTGGATTTGCAACTTTCTGTTCTCAGCACCATGCAATTAAATCAAGGTACCATTCCTGCTCTTGACTGAACTATCTATGCTTTGTCATGCATGTTTCAGGTTTATGTACATAAGTTCTGTAGGTGTGGGCTCTCAGTGCTGCTCTGGATTTGACACTGAGTTGGTCTTGGTGTTGTTCTAGCAGATGTTATGTGCTAATCAGGAACATCAATTTGGATTGAGAAAAGAGGGTGGCTTAGAAGCACTGTGAGAGCACATGTGGGAGAGAGACCTGGCAATCATGTTCTTGCTCAGAGGATGTTGTCCATTTTGTCTGGCAAGCCAAGGGAAAAGCTCAAAAAAACTAGGGATCTGTATTTTTTTTTAAACCATTTTTTAAAATTGTACTGTTGTGTCCATCCTAGAGGTATTACTTTCTTAGTGAGGGTTTCTCTGTACCTTAGTTTGACTTTGAAGTACAAGACAATATGGGGCAAGAAGTCACTTGCAACCTTGGCAGCCAGTACATATATGCTGAATGAAGATACAGGTGGTCTGCCAGGGTGTGTGTACTGGTGCAGTCTGGGAGGCAACAGCAGAAGGGCCATGTGCCACCACCAGAACTAGGAGGTGATGGTTTGGCACTTGATAGTGAAAGTGCCACAAAAGAACTGCTAAGAGGAAATTTGAATTCCGTTAGCAGCAATTATTTATTTCTGCACAGGGAAATGAGGCAGTTTGCACTACAGAAACTCACTTCAAAGCACAGATGAAAAGCAGGTTAATTTATACATCTGCATCTAGGTGATTGCAACATCTTCTTATACATTATTCATGTAATTACAATATACTGGTGATAGGCAGAGTCTGGGTGGTGTCTTCTCTTGGCTTCAGTTTTGGGTGGGTAGTTCCATTCTTCATCTTCACTTACAGGGCCTTTTTGTAGGTCTTTCTCAGACTGACCTGACTAATTCCCTTTCTTAACTGACCCAGCCAAATTCTGTGCAAAAAATCTTGGCTTGTTACTGTCTCACCCTATTCATGTCTACTTCTACCTGATTTATAGCTTCTAGTGCATGAGACATCAAACTTAATCAATAGTCTAGGTCCAGGTAAAAGAACAGAGCATGCTATGTTTTAGTTGGGTAATTTTGCCTACAAAGTGTCCACAAAAACGAAGATCTTAGGGGTCTTTTTGGAAATTCAGGCCTTACTCCTTCTCACACTGGAACTGCCGGCTGCAACCTCACACACTGGTGACCAGATGGGCAAGGCATAGGGAGGCTGGAGTGGACTGACAAGTCTGCCCAAAGGCAAAACTGAAATGCATTCACACAAATGTTGCCTGATTTATTTTTCCCAAACAGAAAAGGTGCTAGATAGACCCAGAGGTTATTTTCCTCCCAATAATACAATTTGCCAAATAAACCCAGTAGTTTTGATAGATGTATTTCATTACAGCAACCCTGTTAAAGTTGGGATAACCTGTGCACAGGTTGCAGCTGTGGATGCTTGTGTGTAGCCATCCTTTTGTAGGGCATTGCTCTCAAAGACATCCTTTTGAATTCTGATTTAAGTTTCCTACATTTTTGTGTGAAGTGCCAGAGGATTAGACTTGCATGGCATTAAAAACCCCTAGAAATTCTTATTCTTCAAGTCAGCATCAATTTATTTTCGTAAAGTACAAATATAGCTGGTTGAAAAATGGGAACATTTAAAAAAATCAAAATAGTTTTAATTTAGAGTGACAGAATGAATTTGGTTGGAAAAGACCTCTGAGATCATCGAGTCCAGCCTATGACCAAACACCACCATGTCAGCCAGACCATGACACTGAGTCCCACGTCCAGTCTTTCCTTAAACACCTCCAGGGCTGGTGACTCCACCAACTCTCTGGGCAGCCCATTTCAATGTTTAATCACCATTTCTGTGAAGAAATTCCTCCAAAAGTCCAACCTAAACCTCACCAATGCAGCTTGAGACTATGTCCAAAAATGCTTAAAGCTGGTTGATATTTCCTTGGATAATTCTTATGTAATTAAATACTCTGATTTTGTAAATGCAAATATAAATTTAAAACATTATCTGGTAATCCAAGAAATGGTTGGTTCCAAAGGAAAAACTTTAGGAATAGTGCCACTAATTAATCCTAGTATAATTCTGAAGTATACTGAAGTAAAATAACTTCAATACAAAGGCCCATCTTAATTAGGTGTATTCAAAGTAAGTGTGAAGGTGACCACGATGTTTTGCAGTAGACACATGAAGCTGGGATACTGAAAGATTTTTAATATTTTATGTAGGGAAATTAGTAATTTGTGGAGTTTTGTGATTAAATATTTTTAAGGTATCTGCTTTCATTGGAATCAAATAAAACACACAACGCTGATCTAATATATGCTGATTCTAATATAACAGGGATCGGTGACCAGCAGGTGGCCCTGCTGTGTAGCCACAGAGCTCCTCACTGCTCAGGAGAGCTCACACAATTTTTCATGTAGCAACACTTCAAAATAATTGATAAAGTTCAAGTTAGAATTGACTTAAGACAGAGTTATTTTACAGCAATCGGATTTTGTTTCATCTGGGTTTAGATTTTTTTTCAAAAAGGATTTTTTTTTTTTTATCTATTGATAAGTGTTTATATTTATTACACAGATACGTGGCTAATTGATTACCGGTTTTGAGACTTCTCAGTCATATAAAATTAAAACTCTGGAGATGCACGTGCAGTGTCATGGAAAGATTGTTTATTGGAAGGAACTTCTTGTAGTGTTTTCTCAGTAGGTAAGTGCTGTAATTCAATTAATTAACGTTTATTGAATTATTTTGATGTTATTTCCTTGCCTGCAGTCTTACTGTTTTGTGTTTAAAAAGTAGCTAAGTGAATTACAGGTAACTGTCATGTCATGCCATGGCAAAGTGATATGTCCAAAAGTTACTATAAATTGGCAGACAGGATGGGATTTGTTAACCTTTGAAAACTCATTTGTGCATTTATGACATGCTGTGTAATTGCTGATTGTGCTGAGGGGCTTCCAGAAGTTCAAAGGGCTATGGGCTGGGATTAAGCGTTGCTCAAAATAGGTCAAAAGGCATTATAGTGTTACGGGTCCAGTGTTCAGCACTGAAAGAAAGGTCTGTTTAGCAGAATGACCAGCTTGGAATTGCAATCCTGTTCTCTGGGGAAGATTTTGCAGAGTTGTACTGTAATATTCTGTGGGAGTTGGTGCTGGAAATATATTAAAAATACAGCGGCATTTCCAAAATGAAACCACATCCATGTATGTGTGTTTAAGTTTTACATGATAATATGAAAGTTATCTAATGCTTTATATAATATGCTTCAAATAATATAGTGCTAGCTACTGTCCATTATTAATTGTCAATGCTAATCATTCTGTGTTTGTGTGAGCTGCACTATCTTAAATACATATTCATTCTTAATCCATACTTATTAAGTTAAATAGTAAGATCAGCCAAATATAAGGCTTAAATTCAAGTGAAAATCTTAAAAAGTTTGAGCTCAATCCTTAAAAAACAGAAACAGTTTGATTGCTGCAACAAAGAATATCAACCATGTGAAAACTTGTTTTAAACATAAGAAAAAAGCCCAACCCACAAACACAAACCAGTGGTGATATGGAACCTGAATATGTGTAGTATTCACTTACAGTTTTGAGATGTTCCTGTTACATTAAGGCTTTGGGTAATCCTATCACTGTGGGCTGTTCATCCGTTTAGTTGCATTGCTCTCCTTTGGCAGGCTTTGAAAGTATGAGGTTAATTGTTTGGCTCAGTAGCTTTTTTTTGTATCCCCACAGAAACTTCCCTTATGCAGAAGAGAAATTTGGGAAAGTTTTCTTCCCTTGCTTTTTGCTAAACTGTCCTTGACACAGATGAAGTCATATTAAAGGAGAGTATGACAAAAAACATTTATCCAGCAAAGGGCCATGAAGATGATTAGCAGCCTGGAGCATCTCTCCTATTAAGAAAAGTTGAGAGAGCTGGGACTGTTCAGCCTGCAGAAGAGAAGGCTCAGGGGGATCTCATCCATGTGTATGAACACCTGAAGTGAGGGTGCAGAGAGGACAGAGCCAGATTCTTTTCAGTAGTGCTAAAATATAACTTGCATAAATTTACTGATGTTTTACTGGTTGTAGCTTTAGAGTGGTGAATCTGCATTTATATTCCAGAAGAGATGATATTTTTGTGATTTCAATGAAACTGAGCAGTAGAATGGATTAAAATAGAGTTGTAACTGAAACAAATAAGCTAAATTATAGACACCAGTCCAAAGAGCAATGTGTCCTTCCCATTGCTATTCTGGCAAGAAATGCCACACATTAAATATTGAATGCACATGGTTGTTTTGAGTAATTTGGCAACCAGCTAGAATCACTAGAGAGACACTCAACTCTAAACTGCTGCCAGGGAGGCTGCTGAAAGGAACAGAAAGATGATGGATGAAAAGGTTGGAAAAGGAGATGATACAGTTAAACACCAGTAAAGAGAATCCATTTTTCCTAGTCACATATATGAACTTGACACCAGCATGTCAGAAATCGATGCTCTATATTGATTGTAGCTTTGAAATTCTGCATGTACTTAGAAAAAGCAATGCAACCTCTTTTCAACTTAAAATAAAAATCTTTCCTTAGGTCTTACATCCTTCCTCTTTAGACCTCTGTTTTCGCCCTAACTCTTTGCTCCATGCTTCCACTTTTATTCACCCTTAACTGCTTAGCCCAGCACTGACAGCCAGTTCATCCTTCTTCCAGTCCCTCTCCCATTCCTGGCCCTGCTGTTCAAGAATCTGTGTTGTCTGTGGTGACAGTAAGTTTCTGTGTGCATAGCTCAGCCTTGACAACCTTTAGCATCTCACCAGCTCTAGTCTAGAAGAAAATGATAGGCTAGAAGAGGCCAGTCTACTAGAAAGAAATCCTCCTTCTGTGTGGCGTAAAGGATGTTTCTGTAGACCTAAGGAGTGGGGTAATTTCCTAGAAGATTAACACTAATGAAACAAAAAGCAGTCTTGTATCAGAAACCATTTAGAATGCTATAGTAAGCAGAACTTAACTCTTTAGGTTTTGAACAATATTATACATACATTGATTTTTATTTTTTAAAGCAAAAGGCATCTGTTGACATTGGAATGCAAAAAAGACATGATCAGAAAAAAATGCAGCCTTCATGAATCAGGAAGGCTTACTCTGTACACTCCTGCTTAGGACACTCAGCTTTACACTTGATTCATATGTCCTTCACAGAAACATAGAATAACAGAATCATAGATTGGTCTGGGTTAGAAGGGATCTTAAAAATCAACTAGTTCCAAAATTCTTATATTTTACCCGGCCTAAGGTAGTTGAAAGCCTTCAATAATTTTAAATTAAAAGACAAAGACAGATATTACTGCTTTTATTAGAGACTCCACATTAAATCTTGGCCTCCAGTGTAGCTGGGCATTGGTTTCAGAGACAATTCTTTCATTCTACTGAGAAGGACAAAGTAGATCCTATGCTAGCAGCTATGGCTCTGCATTTGTTAGCAGGATTGATAATTCACTACTCTCTATGATGCTCTGTTGCTTTTCTCGCCATTAGGACAAAAATATTGCATACCTGATACAAAATGAAAGGGGGATGAGGCAAATGTGGTAAGGAATGTAAGAGTTACATCCACCCTGATGTACAACACATTAGAGAGATATAACAAAAATATTGGTAGAAGTCTGTTAAAAAGATCGATTGATTCTTTTCACTCTAGTGAAGGGAAATGGCTGAGGGGAAAAATACGTTAAGTGGAGAACAGGACTCTAACAGCCATTCCTGATTATGAATCCAAGCAATCACAGAATGATGGAATCCTACAATATCTGAAATGGAAGGAATCCATAAGGACATATCCTTGCATTTGATTTTGTGCACACAACAAATTTAGTTGCCTGATTGGAAAATTTAGGAGAGAATAGTACAAA
>JAWWEV010000134.1:22294618-22328547 GCA_035583235.1 Hafferia zeledoni
CAGGGAGCTGTGCTTTATCTGTGTTGGATGCCACACACTGAGGAGCACAGCGAGTGCTGAGGGGAGGAGCCAGATAGCGGCAGGGAGATGGATGGGGGCAGAAGTCATCTAGGAAGGCTTTTATCAGTGCCCCTGCCCTTGGACCATTCTCTGCCCTCCCTGCCTGAAAGGCATAGAGAGCAGAGGAAGATTTTTTTTTCTTCTAGTTCCTTCTGGCAGGTGTGGAAGGATGAGATTTAGATGCAGTGCTGGCCTTTCTCAGAGTCCCCTTGGTGCCAAGGCAGAGCATTTGACCTGGTAGCTGTTCACACCAAGGTATTAAACAAAGGATTAAAAATTCAAGAAAAAGAAAGAAATAGGCAGTGAAAACATGGTGTGGTGGACAAACACACGTGTCCTTCTGGATTGCAGTTTTACTGTCTGTGGTATTGCAGCTGTTTTCATTGGAGTAGGAAGGGGAGAATGTGTTAGGAAAGGATTTTTTTCCACAGAGGTGTTTGCTTCACTTGTGTAACCAGGTCTGTGAGTGGGTTTACTCTCCCTGGGCTCTCTGGGTTGCCACAGAGCTTTTTCCTGCAGAGGCATTGGACAAGGTGATTTATAGGGAGGATTGGATGAACAAGATCTTGTTGGAGAACCAGGCTAAGATGAGCACGGTGTGTTTGGGAACTGCTTCTGCATTTGGGAAGATGTCAGCCCCATGGCCCACGGAGTTTTGTGTTGGTGCTTCTGCTGTTTGTCCTAGCTCTGCTTCACCGGCTCAGGGGGAAGGTCAGCAGCAGCTGCAGCACTTGGTGTGGGCAGGTCAAGCCCTCAACTCTCAAGTTCTCTGAACCCATCTCCAGCTTCACTGATACAGCCCAGCTGCACTACCATGCCCAGCAGCTGGCTGATCTCTATCACAGAGCTTAGAGGCCCTGTGGTGTGATGGTGGTTCTAGCCACATGGAAGTGCTTCTTGGCATCCAGATCCCCAGCACTTGTGGTCAAGCCCAACACCTAGGTGATGATGGCCAGGTGCTGCCATGCTCCTGTCTTGGAGTTGAGCAGCTGGCATAGGAGCAGACATACACCCGTTCATCATTTTGATCTCTATTTCAGGTGAGAAGGAATATTTAGCAATTTTTCCCATGAAATTTCTACTTTTTCATACTTTTTTTGCACGTCTGCGGTAGCCTTAATCAGACCATGAGCGCTGGTGGTGTATGATTTCTTAGGAATAAAGAGTTTTAGAATGAGAGATTTTAGATTTTCAATAATCAGCCTGGTCTTCCTTCTGCATTAAAAAAAATAAATAAATCTGCATGACTTACGATTTATGTATCTGTTAGAGAAAAATTTTTTCACTTTTCTGAAGATGTGGCAACCCTTGAACAAATCATCGGCTTGTCTTCTCCCAGGTATCTGCGTAGCACAGTTGTTTTTAGTACTTGGATTTGTGTTCTCCATCTGATAACCCAGAAGCAACAGAGATTTATGCTGTGTGGGAATGATCATTTGGCTGTGATGCACTGTCAGGGAGGGTGATCTTACAGGCATGTTGGAATAGAGCTGCACAGTGTGTGTCTCTGCACACTGGAGCATGTGCTGCTGTGCTGTTTCCTGACAGGGGTGGCTGGGTGGATGGGATGTGGGGGGAGAGCAGACAAATGGGAGTGCTCAGCTATATGCCAAGCCAAGTGACAGTCAGTAAACACTGGCATAGTTTAAGGTCTGAGGAAACACCATTTGTGCATTGTCAGATAGAGTTTGTTTCTTGGGAAATTACTGGATTTTTCATGTCTTTTGAGGCTTTTTCATAGCGTCATCATGTGCTAACAGATAGCTGGTGCTCCGATGGGGAGTGTGGTCTCTGCCCACTCCCAGGAAAGCTCCTATATCGAGGCTCACATAGAAATGCTGTATGTTGCCCTGAATCCACCTGGAGCACTTCAGAGTCAGAGACCCGTTAGGAAGGTCTGTCAGAAACCTTCTGTCCACACTGTGCAATCACACAAACAAATTTATATTCAGCTGAGTGTTGATAAGGATCTGCAGGGCAAAATACTCTAGAGAAATATGAACTTACTGTGTTCTCCTGTCAGAAGGCACTTCATTCTTCCATGTGAAGACAGAACTAGATGGCTGCCTAATGAAAACCGACCGAGCGGAACGGCTTCTCAGAGAGCACACCACATGCAATGCAGGGGTGAAACCAAAAAGCCTTTATTAAAGGAAGGAGCCAACTTATACGGGGTCGCTTCGGGGAGGTCTGAGAGGAGGTTTTTGGAACTTGGATGCAATAGGGCAAAAGGAGGGGCAAAGTGGTTAACTGACAACCATGGGAAACACCCATCAAGTGACAGGAGAACTGACCAATAAGGGCTCGAGGCTCGGGGCTGGATGGGCAGAAGAGACAGGTGCATTCCTGCTGGACCACTGGCAGTGTGGGCAGGAATGGCATCCCTGGGAGGTGCCGCCCTGGCTCGGACCTGCTGGCAGGTCCTGGACACTGTGGCCTCGACACACCACCCATGGCTGCCGCCCCCGCCGCCCGCACCGCATGGTGCAGGCATGGCAGCACTCCCCAGCGGTGGCGGAGGGGCCGTGGGGCTGTCGCTGGGCGATGGCGGCAGCAGCAGCCGGGCGCGGTGGCAGCCGGAGTTGGGTGGCCCCGCGTTAGGGGACATGCCCGGGTGGGACCAGCCCAGCCTGGGAAAGATGGCACCAGTGCTTCTGTGGCGCCGTGGCTCATCAGGAATAACTGCAGGGGAGACACATGGGGCGGGGGAGGAACGTAGAGGGTACAGAAACCGCGTGGGGTGGGACAGAGAACTTCTCTGAACTGAAAACTGCGCAGGGAAAACGCGTCAATCTTAAACTCCAACAATAAGTACTCGGCCCACAAAACTCGGGGTGCCCTCCAACACCATCCCCCTTTGGGGTCCATTTCACAGTGTATTCCCCACAGCTGCCTTATAGAATGTCCCTAATAAGAATGATTTAATGGGTTTATGGTTTGGGACACTAGCAACTATCCTAATAATGATACCAACAGCGGGTGTTTACTATGCTTGGCAGATTACAACAACAAAAATGGGCTTTGCATCATCCTGAAGAGCATAGAAGTGAGCTTTATTGTACTTTAGATCTATTTGTTTTTTCTCTTCTACTCTGAAGACTGAAGTTCAGGTCTCAATTGTGTAAATTTGGTTTATACACACGTTTAAGGATCTTCTTTTGTTAAAGTGTAATCTCTTGGTAAACTTGTTCTCAAATCATTAAACTAGCAGGCCTGCTCAAAGACTTTCTGTTGACACAAACAAGTAAATCAGCAGTAGCACAGACTTACTTCACAGACTCTTCTACTCAGCTGCCATGCATGTGAGTGCCTGCAAGGTCTGATTGGTCCTTTCAAAAGATAAGTCAATGTTGACCATATTTGCCAATATAGAAACAGCCTTTGTTCCTGCTTTCACATTGCAAATGCAGAATGCAGAAAGCAGCAAGATCCTTTGAGTTGGTACTAGTCACCTGTTTCTTCCCCTTTACTTTACATTCACACTTAAGAGGCTAAGAAACTTCCCTTTATATAATGGAAATAAAAACCAATACTCAATGCACAGTCATATTTCTTCACGTAGTTTCCCAAACATCAGATGCACTTGTATAGACTGGTCAAACATATAAATACATACTGATCAACAACTAAAACAACTCCAAGAAAGAGGCACAAGGGTAAAAAAAAACCCCGAACCAAAACAAAAAAACCCCACCAAACTCAACACAGAACACCATCACAGCAGTTTTGCATAAAATGTTTGGAAGTGTTAATTTGGTACAATATCCAGGGGTGAGACAATCTTCAGTAGCTAAGTCGATGATTTACTTAAATATCACTTACTGAAATTATTAACTCAAACACATGGTCACCATAAATTTTAATTTCTGCAGTAATTTCCTTGCCTATCAAGCACTAGAATGCTGAAATCATTCACCATGGATGCATAGTTCTAACTTAGAGTTTTACTGTGCTGAACTTTTTGCATGGAAACCCAAAGAAACTGTTCCTTTCAATTTTATTTTATTAAAAGATTGCATATTATAAGTAATTTTTTAAAAAATCAAAAATTTTATAGCACCTGCGGCAGCAGCAAGTCTTGTAATTCATAACTGGCTATTAAAAAATTGCAGCACAATGTAGAGGATTTAAAACAAGAATGAGGAGAAAGAGGTAGAAGGAAAAAGATTATTTCATTTGTAAACGTGCTTGAAGTGTAGGGTTGCAGCTTGATTCTTTTATTCAAAGGTGGTGGTGATAGACCTTTCAGGAATGTCTTGGATTGTGTTTCATATCAGTTGTATTGGAGGATAGAGAAGTTGGTACTGGTGTTGAGCCCTCTGCTGCTTAACATTAGGGAATCCTAAAACAGCAGGACACTGCGAATACTGCAATATAAAATGACAAGTTAGTGACTGTAGAAAAGCCCCTGGGTGAACATCAGCAGAAGACTGCTGTTTGATAATCTAGGCTACTGCTGCCAGCAAGGGTGCTCCCTCCCTGCCTGCCCCCCATCCCAGCCTGCAGCAAAACGACAGAGCAGATGTCAAACCTTGCTGCAGATGTGGAGACCAAAATTCACATAAGACTGCAAAGCCTTCACTGATGAAGCCCAGGGCTCCTGGTAATTAATTACCTGTTATAGCCTGGGCAGTTCCTCACAGTGGGGGCTTAGATCCGTTTTTCCAATTACAAATGGCTGTAAGAGTAACCTCTGACTGGGACAGCGTATTCTGTGCTGAAATACTGATGTATTTCACTCAGTAAAAATGATCAGGTGCAATGTGCCTCTGTCTTCAGGTTGACTGTCAGTATTCAAGCAAAGCTAATGACATCTCTGTCCTCACCACTTTTCCATTTGTCACACTAAAACCTGCAACTAACATTTAAGAACATCTAAAATAAGGAGAATTGTAAACTGAAGTGTGTGCTGCACTGTTAGAACCTGAGAACAAACCTCGGGGTCTTAAATTCTTGTGTTACATTTTTTTTATATTCAGAGCAAGTAACACCTAAAATAACTGCTGGCAAATGACAATTAGAAGAAAACATGAAAGTAATTCTCCAGACTCTGTAAGTTGTAAACGTCTAGAACTTTTGAAAAGGGTAGTCCCCACACATACTAAGATATAAAAATGTATTTCCTGCTTCTGCCATGGACAATCTTCAATTCTCATAATGAATCTTATCATATATCTCCAGCAAAAAAATATTTACAATTTCAATACCCTATGAAAGCAGAGTCTGAGCTGAACTTCCACAATATTTGAGGAATGCACAAGAGCTAAATTCTGAGTTTGCAATGTGTATATATATATATATCTATATATATCTATATATATATATCTCAAGTACTTTCCTTTTTGAAAAGCTCTGAAGTTCAAGGTAGAGAAGCCAGTGACTTTAGGACCAATTGCTCTGGGACTCTGTTATGTAACTCAGAAGAGGAATGATGAGTTGCTCTTCCAGTAAACATAGGCTGTTTCTGTGTTCCTGCTCCTCATCCTGAAATGTTTCTTGGAATGCAGTGTAGCTAAGCCCTGGCACTCTACAGTTTGGCATTCCCATGCTCCCTGGGCTGTGTGCTCTTTTCCAATGGGTTGTGGGCAAAGATTTCTTCATTTGCTTGGTCTTTTCTCACTCTCACCCAGAGTTTTTGCTCCAGCTGGAATCTCCAAGTTTCCCTGCAAGGAAGGCCAGGGCCCACTGCATTTCAAAAGCTAAAGGTTTGCTGGCCTTATGATCACAGCTGCAACCTGTGGGCACACACTGGGCAAGATTAAGGGGTATCATGGGCTGCCTTTCCCATTCTTTGCTGTGAAGTCAGGCTCTGTCTTACTGTGCAGCTCCTTCAGGCTATTTATACAGAACCTTTACAATGAAAAAATGTTTACCTCTTCCCTGTCCTTAGCAGATCAAATCCTTCATTGATTTTTGCGAAGGGAAGTGTGTGAGTTATTAATGGATCCAGAACAAACTTTTTATTCATATAGTCAGCAACCAGTTTAGGAACAGAATCTTTACTCTTCCAGCCTGAAAGAAAAACCACAGACAATGGGTAATAAATACTAAATGCTTGTGAAGATAGATAAAACCCATGGCAGTTTCAATTTAGTTAAACCTCCTATGGCAGAGTAGCAGAATGAAATGTTGCAGCATGTCTTTGCCTTTGTAACACAGAGTGCCAGCAGGAAACGTGAGACAACATGCAGCTATTCCATGTGTGACAAATCGAAGAAGTGCTTTACTGGTAGAACACTAGTAAAAATTTGAATCTCTAAAGAACCCGAACTTTCCCTCACATTAAATACTGTTTCAACGTAATCATATTTCATACAAAAGCCAGTGTGCTGACATCTATGTTGGTAAGTTAGTAAGTGAAAACTTGATTGTCTGATCAAAATTGGGGTGGGTGGTGTATGTGTATCTTTTTTCTTACAAGCACTACTAGATAAAGCTGTCACAAATAGTAGGATGCCCTTCCAGAGGAACCTAATTTGTCTCTGCTATTTAATTCATGTGTCTGTCAAATATATCAGAGGAACTGATTGTGAGTGAGAACACCTGATGTTGGAAACAAGTTTTCTGTTGCCTTCAGCTTTTTGTTGAGTGAGCTAGGACTTGCTGAGTGTAGGACTCTGCTAGGAGAGCTCTGGAAAAGAGAAACAACTGGAAGGGACTGTCAGCAGCTGGCCAGGGGCTGAGCAGGGATCTGACAGACCTGGGTATGACCCCTGATTTCCTTTATGGTTCTGACTCTCCATCTCTCCCACTGTCTCTCTTTCTCTTCCTCTCTTTCTCTCCCTCTTGTTCTCTTTTTTTCCCATTCCCTCTCTCCTCTCTTCCCCCTCCTTTTATCTTTTTCTTATTGTCTCTTTTTTTCTCCCTTTGTCCTTCTCTTATCTTTCTCTTTATCTCTTTTCCTCTGCTTTATTTTTATCTCTTCTCCCTCTCCTCCTTATCTCTCTGTGCTACTTTCTTCTGACCCTTTTTTCTAATTTTCCCCTCTTATTTTCTTTCTTCTTTCCTCCTCTTTTTTCTCTATTGTCATTTTATCTCTTCCTTTCTCTCTGTATCTTCTTCTCTCCCGTTTCTTCCCCACTTCCTGCCTTTTTGTTTTTGTCTGTCCTTCTCTTGCCATTAACTAACAGTTCCCATAATTAATTTCCTATGTACTTCATTATCAACAGAATAGCTATTAATATTACTTTCAATAAGAAAACCTCAGCAATGAATTTGATATATCCTATTTCATTCAAGATGATTTACAAGTTTCCCGAGCCAATTAAACCACATCTTTCCAAGTCCTTACCTCCAAAGACAGAGCCTTTCCAGCTGCGACCAGTGAAGAGGAGCATGGGATCAAAAGTGATCTTTTGGGCTGCAGGGGGCACTCCCACAATCACACTGACTCCATAGTTGTACTGGCAAGAGGCCAAGGCTGCGGTCTGCATTTGAAACAGAGAGACACCCAGAGTCATGAAAGATTTGCCATTGGAGCACAAAAGTCTGAACTCCATCTCCTCCTCTCAGGGGTCTGCTTGCAATTCATTTTTTGTAACTGAAATCACATCAAAAAAATTCCATTGCATCTGCTGTTGGGTACATCCTACCTTTGTTCTCCTTCCCTGCTTTGTTATAGTCATTAGTGATAAGCCTCAGCTGGAAAGCAGATAATGGGCTATGTGAAATTTAGCCGCCCTGGTTGGTCCAGAGCACTACAATGAAGTTCCCTGCACTGTGTTTCTGAGCAACCTTCTGTCCCTGCATCTCAGTGGCAGATACTTAGACTTGAAGTTAGCTTGCTACTTTGCCAGTGGCTCTCAGCTCCTCATCCTCGGTGCTCAGTGGCTCAGTGAAGAGAGTGCCAACAGGCTAACGCCTCATTTGGCCGCACCTTTTGGCTGCATTACCATGGTATCCGTGCGGCCGATGACCTCGAAGGAGTAGTCCACGCCCTGGCCAGTCATTTCGATCAACACTTCGTGAATGGGCTTCTCAAAATCTTTAGGGTTGATGCAGTCGGTGGCTCCCAGCTCCTTGGCCTTGGCAAACTTGTCACTATTGATATCCACGGCAATGATGCGGGAAGCTCCAGCTGCCTTGCAGCCTATGATAACAGAGAGGCCAACTCCTCCAAGGCCAAAGACAGCACAGGTGGAGCCTGGTTCCACCTATAATAACCATGCAAACATGGAATACTGTTACAGTCTAAAGAAAGTACAATGCATTCTCATTATTAATATGATTTCACTTAAGACACTTCTTGTAACCTAGAGATTAGAGAAGGAATTTGCACATACATACCTACTAGTGCAGTAGCCAGCTATACTGTTACAAACCTACATGTGGCAAAGAGAAATGTCCCTAAAATACATTTCTGAAACCAGGTATTTATTTTATGTCTCAGCTTCAGGTTTAGACACAGCTTTTTTTTTTTTTTTTTTTAATGATGCTTTATATTCCAGTGATGTTAAGAAATGTCACCCCGCTGGAATCAGTGCCAGCTGTAAAAGGCAGATTCACATATTGCTACAAATTATGACTCTTGCAATATACAGGCTTCTAGGTATTCCTAGACTTTAGTTACAATAAAACAAGTTCTGTTGTAACATTTTAGAGGGGTGATAACGCTATGATGGAAAACCTAATAGATGGTAATAACTATTTTTACTTCTTTTGAATTGAAGACTTCTGAGTACCTTAGAGAATCTGAAGTAAGCAAAGAACTAGTGTCTTCTTTCCACCCTGAAGTACGAAGAGTCTATACCTCCTGCCTGCCATGCTGATGACCCACTTGCAGGCCACACAGTCCTGAACAGACCCCATGAGATATCAGAAACACCCAGCACAACACTTACCTTGGCAGTCTGCAGAGCAGCCCCATAACCAGTTGAAAATCCACAGCCAATTAGACAAACTTTTTCCAGAGGAGCAGCAGAATCAATTTTGGCCACAGAAGATTCATGCAGTACTGTGTACTCAGTGAAGGTACTTGTACCAAGAAAATGGTGAACTGCTTTTCCTTTGCAGGTGAATCTAGTGGTGCCGTCAGGCATTAATCCACGGCCTAGAGCAAGGCTGTTTGAAAAATGACCAGAAATAATGAATGGGAAGTGAAGTCTGTTGTGTGTATTCAGTTTTCTATAAAAAAAGTCAAATTAGGGTTATAAGTAACCAAGGAAAACTCACTCATTTTTACTGCACATGTTACCCTTGGTGCTTAAGCAACTCGTGCACTCCCCACACTGTGGAACAAAGAGTGGAATAACCTTGTCTCCTAGAAATAAAATAGTAATGACAGAGGATTAAAGAAGGCAAACAAGAAGCATGCAGGTAAAAATATGCAGCTAGGGTATTTAATCACCAGGTAAATATGCACTAGGAGTACAGTGATGGGTTTATTTCCTTCTGCTGCCCTTGGAAGATAAGCCATCTCTCTGTGTTTTATGTAAAGGACATAATTAAAGCAAAGTTATGACAACTAATTTTCATATGCAAAATTCCTCATCTCTTTCCAGGGAACTGAGTCTGACTTATGTCATAAAACCATGTTTGCTACTGACATTCCTGAAGTACTTATGCATCAGTTTATTGCATTCTTCTGTGTAAAAGGAAAATAGTAATACAGAGGTAAAGAAACTGAGAAAAAAACTGACATAGCCTAGACTGGAGTGCCAAGATAACAGGGCCGTAAACTATGCATACAAATAATGAGGAATTAAGCATTAATTTGCCAGTCCTCTTGAGCCTCTTTGCTATTAGCAGTTCTTTTACTGTTGCATTGGAGTAAAGGTAGGCAAAATATTTGTCAGAGAAACAGTAACACACAATCTAACCCATGTCTTAATTCCCTAGCACAGTGATCTGATTAACAAAGTAGCACACAGCTTTCCAGTGTGGGAACACAGAAAGACCTAAACAGCAGGTCATGTCCTCTAAGGTATCCTTGGAAAAAATCAAAGTTGGAATATTTTCCTCAGCAGTACAAATGCTCACAATGTAATAATATTTGACTTAAAGCAGAGTCTGGAAACTTAGCACAGGGTTTGCATTCAGTTGCTGCTCCATACCTGGTTTGAATGAAGTCACTCCCTGCCCAACACTCTCCACAACACCAGCTGCTTCATGCCCAAGGATTATTGGAAAAGGTGCAGGCAGTGCACCAGTTATCACATGGTCATCAGACCGGCAGATCCCTGTGGCCATAATCTGATTTACAGGAAAGACAACAATTTTTCAGCATTTAACTGTATCATGTCGTATGTGGAAGTGAAAGGATATCCTACAATTGGAGAAGTCACTTGCTTCACTCCAAAATCCAATAGGTACACAATAAAACTACAGGTAAAACAATTTGGGTTGTGTGATTCGAGATTTTCATGGTATGTTTTAGTCTTTAATCTACAGAGAAAGGCTCCTTTGTGAATGTTTGCTCTGCAGTACTGAGCTGTATAAGGAGTCTCATTGATGATCTGGCAGAACCAATGTACTAGCAATAAAATTATATAGGAAGAAAATAATCAATTAAATTGTTCTTAATATTTTTATATAAATACATAAAAAGAAACCTTTGTAATATTATAGACATATTACAAAATTATGTAAATACAAATTAATGATCACATTTATAAACGTAGAAATACAGTATATATTTTATATTTATTACATTTAGATTATATTATAATATATAATAGATATGTTTTATACATTACACATACAATTACATTATGTTATAGATAATTACATAATAATTATTACATATTATTTGTATGTTTTAAATATTTGTATTTGCTACATATACAAAAATGCAGGCTACATGTAGTATTTTATATCACATTTTGCCTTTTTTTGCAGCTAGAACAGCAGTATTTCTTTTGAAATATTCAGGTATGTATTTACAACTTCCATTCTGATGGAGTTGTCAACCCCATGAGAGGGTTGTCTCACTTCTGTAACACTTGAAACTGCTCTAAAATGAAAGCAGCTGCTGAATTCCACTGAGATCAATATCCAGGGGAAAAAGGAAGCTCCCAGTCCTACTGGGCTATTTCCTAGCACAGAAGCAAACAAAGCAGAAGATGATTTGACTTCTTGCTCCATGCTACAGATGCTGATTTTTGCCTTATATTGTAATTTTTTCAGCCTATTAGAAGAACAGGTGTCAGTAAACAAAAAAACAACTATGAAAAAAATTTTTTTAAAGAAGTTCATTAGCAAATTTAGGACTTTGAACTTGTTCCACAGGAGCTCACTGATTAGTAACTGCTCACTAGTAGAATGTTTTCTGCCTGCATCTTAAACATTTATAAAAATAATTCTGATAAAAAGCAAGACAGAATGTAAGTCGTAAGAGTTGTTTCAAATTTTATTTTTACAACCTTTACGCGAACTTCATGTTCTTTTGGTGGGGCAACTTCCACTTCCTCAATACTGAATGGTTTATTGGCCTCCCACAGTACTGCTGCTTTGCATTTAATAACCTGCAAACAGAGCAAAGAAAACAGGAATGACACCTGCATTTTCAAGCCACCACATAGACAGATTCTTATATTTCTTTATATGGAACTCCTGCTCATATTTGTGGAGAAGAGAGGAAAAACTACAGGAGAAAACCCAAACAGTACGTAACGAAAGAGCCAACACCAAAGGACAGTGTAAACTCATTTTTTTCTCTACCAAGATTATATCTGACTTGGCTCATATTTCTGTTATAACATGTTTTCAGCAGCATGTGTAATAGTCTCCAAAATAACTGGATAGCTTAATCATACTCATTGCTCCTTCTCTGACTTCCTTGGAGGATTTTTTTTGCCATTTTGGGGATTACTTGTGTATATTTGTGTCTTCTTGGAGATGGCACACTAAATGATGCCACATATCAGGTAGTGAAAAAGCCTGTATTGCTTAGAATTGCCTGTGTTGGGAACTGAAAAATTGCTGAAAATGGAATTCAAAGCCTAATACAGATTTATAAATGATTTAGTAGAGCCCAAGTTCAGCCATGAGGAGATGGCTGAAAGGACAGCACTGCACAGAGGTAATCTTGAACAGTACCTTCAGTGTAATATTATCCATGTTTAGGTACCTTCCTTCTCAGAGGGGACATTTAACTTACGGGGTGTTGCTACCCAAGCTTTTTTTATTCCTTCTGTCTGTTGGGCTAAAGTTTGTCCATTAGTTCTTCAGGCTTTGTCGAGGTACTGACAAGCCTTAGGGCTCCTCTGACCATCTGCCACTGAGAAAAATGCACTCAGAAAAGAGAGGAGCATCACTGGCTCCTCATCCCAGGCTCTCAGGCTGAAGGTTTCCTCCCTGCAAGCTCACTCCTAGAGTATTCAAAAGCAGTGGGGCCTCTCTGTCCCCATTTCCATTCCTGTTATTCTCTTGGTGGTCTCAGCCCATCCCAGATCTTTAAACAACCCCAGCCCTTGGAGCATGATTTTCCATGTTAACCTTATGAGTGACACATTGTTAAGTCCTCAGTCACTCTATTAAGTCCACTGACTGCAAGTGTTTGGATGAGATTATCTTGAGTGGGAAATGGAGGGGAATCGAGTCCATGGCGCAAGAAGTTTTGCAATGCTCGAGTATCCTGTGTGACTGGGCCAACTTTACACCAGTGTGCTGCAAAATTTGCAGGTAACAACAAACAAACAAACAAACAAACAAACAAAATTTTAGCATCAAACCTTTTGAAGTAGAAGTAGAAATAATGTTTAATGATCCACAGACTGTAAACTGGTAACAAAGAAAATAATTACTAGGAAATGCAAAACATATGAAATAAAATAGTGCACTGTCAGCAGCTAGCCATGAAGTGGGGTGGGCACAATGCTTTGAAAAAACCTGCCTGGAGATATTTGCACCAAATTTAACTTTTCATGTGTCAAATGCAAGTGTGATTAGCAAAAAATTCACAAGAGAGACCAAAGATCATATTTTAAAGGGACACATTTTTGAGGAAACTGCAAAAAAAAATTAAAAATTTAAAATATGGTGTTTTATGTATTTATGTTGTATCATACATAGCACAATGATGATTTCATGACTTGCACATGCAAAGCGCATGTAATGTTTTCTAGAGCAAAGGTAGCCACGAACTGTGGATTGCTGAGAAGAAACAAATCTCTCCTATAATTAGACATTGGTTAACTATGTATTGTTCTGATGGTTGAGTCCCTGTGTGAACCTTTACAGATTACAACAGGATTCCACAGAGTCACCACCAGCACACTATCACCCACTTCATCTAGTGACAAGCCCTGGCTGGAGTCACATTTGTTTTTCTCTCGTGTGTTCTACCAGCCCTGCAAGTTACTGTGGTGGGGGAGGGTACGTGCAGAAACACACCCTTTTACAGGGTATAAGGATTATGCTGCTTGGTTACATAAAATGCACGGTAGCTCTCATATCATTCCAAGACAAACATAATGACATCAAGGCAGTTAACTTATATCACAGCACTTCATTTACCATTCTCAGTCCAAGGCTGGGTAGAGGACTGAACTTATTTATATAGTTCATACAGGACTGAATTTATCTACAAGTGAGCTACAATTAATTTTGCTTGAGGCAACTCGGAGTTAAAAAGAGAATTTTTTTTTCTTTTCCCTCATTTTATTTGGTTTTAGAATAGTGAAGACAACTGGCAGTAATAGCAAATGATCCCGGTACTTTCCTGAGGCACGTTCCAGCAAGGTACATGGTTTTGGTTGTTTTCCATTTCTGGGTTCCTTGTCAATCAACCTCTCTTGCAGGTCTCTGGGTGTGTGTTAGCATCTCACCAATAGTGCAAGAAGCAACGTGTACTGGTATTAACCTGCATCTCTCTTGTCACTTAATTTCTAGCAAAGACTCCTTTTAGTCCCAGCTCAGTACTGCCTTGCATGTGAAACTTACTTTTGGTCTTCATTAATTTAAACTTGAGACTTGTTAACACACATATTCAAATTTAATGACTCTCCTAACATCAGCACAATTACACCCCAAAACTTAACACATATTAGCCATGTCCTTTTTTTAGAAAACAAGCTGATATGAATTATAAATTTGCCACAAATAGTTTAAACCACTGTGGGATCTCAGAATGGAAACGGATAGAGCAGATAAATAAATTGATTTGAACACTTACTACATTCTATCATATTTTGAACTATCCAAACAGAGATTAAAAAGAGTTTGCTAACCCAGCGAGGAAGTTATTCTGGTGCTGTTACCCCATGTTGCCTCAAATAAACTATTGCCTTAAAGAACTAAAAACCATTTTCTAGGAGAGTACAGTGGCCTGCAAATAAAGGCAGTTCTCCTGTACCACCTTCATCCTAAACTCTCATCTGTGCTATAGCACCAGGACTTATGATGTCCCTCCAAAGAATTTGCATTTAAAATTACATTACGCAGCTGCAGAAAAGAAACTTTTCTAATATAAACTTTTGCTTACTTTGCCTGCTGTGCTCATGTTGACTGGTGTCTGTTTCAAATCTTGCCACCAGGAATTCACTCAGCCTTAAAGCAGTTGCGTTGCTGGTACCACAAGTCCTGTCCAACACACTGGAAGCTAATCTTATGAAGTGCTCCTGAACTTTTAGCCAAGCCTCCCAGCTCAGAGTCCCACCCCTTAATCAGAAAAAGTGCTAGAGTGAAAACGAACCACTTACCTGATGAAACCTCACCCTTTCTAGTGCTCTGTCTTCCTGATTCCTTTGTTGCACTCTTCCCTTTTTTTGCATCCCACCTATGGCTTCCCTCAACATCACAGGAAGAAAGCAAAAGCCTTGGCTGAAAGATTTTTCTCTTTTTCCACCTCCTCCCTGTGAGCTGCTCTCCAAATCCATACTCTCAGTGGCACAGTAGGTGCAAAGAGAAAAGGGGGGAGTGGCTCTTGAATGCACAGTGACAGTGATGCAGTGAGAACATGAAGACATTGCTGGTGACACTTTGGTGACACTTCTTGGAGTCCAGCTGATAGAATAAAACATGTGACTGTGCAAGCTGCTTAAGAAACATACACTGACTGTCACTGCAGCCATACCTGCTCCCAAATTCTTAGTTTTACAGTCCAGCTACTCATTAATCTGTTGGAATGGTTTTCACTTCACAGTGTCCAAGGACAATGTGCCAATCATGCTGATGGGAAAACAAAAATCAGTAAGTCAGCAAGAACTGCTGGGACAGAATGCGTGTTTCTTACCAAACACAACAACCTGCTCGATTTGTGAGTGCCTGATGTGTTGGTTTCATAACATCCACAAGCGTAGGCCCTTATCATTGCTCACATGCTCACACACCTTCCCTCTCCTGGCACAACATGGTGGTGGAAGGGATTGGGTGGAGGTCAGCACTGCGTGCCTTTCCTGAGGCCTTCTTTTTTAAATTATGCCCAGCATTCCAAAATCAAGATTTTTCCTTCAGAAACAAGCAAAAAATAGATAAAATGTTGCATAAATCTTACTAGTAATTTTTAAGTATGGCACTCTCTCATGTTTACCTATGTGACTGTAATTAATTCAAGAAGAGGTACTTCACTTCCCTAGCCCTGCTGGCCACACTGTTCAAGCCCGGATGCCATTGGCCTTCTTGCCCACCCGGGCACACTGTTGGCTCACGTTCAGCTGCTGTTGACCAGCAGCCCCAGCTCCTTTTCCTCCAGGCAGCTTTCCAGCCACTCTGCCCTCAGCCTCTAGTGCTGCATGGGGTGGTGGTGACCCAAGTGGAGGTCCTGGCACTTGGCCTTGTCAAACGTTTGTGCTGATTTTGGCTGGGGTAGCACTAGTTCTCTTCCCAGTGGCTGGTATGGGGCTGTGTTTGGATTTTTGCTGAACACAGGGTTAATATAGAGCTGGTTTAGTTATTGCTGAGCAGGGCTCACACAGAGCCAGGGCCTTTTCTGCTTTTGTTACTGCTGCGCTGGCAAGGAAGTTGGGGGTGAATGGGAGGTGGGGAAGAGACTCAGTGGGGATGGGTGACCCGAACTGACCAAAGGGATATTCCAGACCACATGACATCATGCTCAGTATATAGAGTGAGTGAAGAGGAAGATGGGAAGAGTGATGGCATTTGTCTTCCCAAGTCACCATTATGCATGTTGGGGTCCTGCTCCTGTTAATGTATTTATGGAAACATTTTTATTGTCTTTTATGGCAGTAGTCAGATTAAATTCTATTTGGACTTTGGCCCTTCTGATTTTCTCCCTGCCAAAAATTCACAACATCCTTGTAATCCTCCTGAGTTCCTCTCAAAACTTTCTTCGTCTCTTTAGCTATATGCATATCAAGGCCATGATCTTTTGGTTTTTTTCAAGGAGTGGAACTGAGGCCATCTGGAAACCACATCCTTTGGCCAGAGTGGGTGCTCTCTGCTGGGAACACTGGACACTGGATCCTGTCTGCAGCACATGCTGGGGTAAGTGGCACAGTCTTTAGGAAGAAGGCAATAGAAGGGACTGCACATGCTGCCAGTGAAGCATGAGCTAACTTACATAACTATGTTGCAAAAGCTTCTTTATTTGCCTTGCTCTGCCCAACTCCTAAAGACAGTGAGGGCGAGGCTCCAGTTTGAGATGTACAGTGGCCCTTAAACACAGAGAATCTACAGTTCCACCCCTTTGTGACTTGCTGGCACAGGTGCACTGACTCAACCCTTTGCTCAAATACTTGCCAAATAATACTTAACTGATCCCTAGACTTATCCTCTCCCCTTTCAGAACAGTTCATTATGAAGAGAAGATTTTTTATGCTTATCTATGTGTTGTATTCCTTCTCATGCAATTAAAATCCCTTCTTTCTGGTGTCCAGTGACAGAGCCCGAGGCAATGGCATGGAGCTGTGTCAGGGAAGGTTCAGGCTGTGTATTAGGAAAAGGTTTTTCACAGAGGGTGGTTGGGTACTGGAACAGGCTCTCTAGGGCAGTGGTCACAGCACCAAGCCTGGCAGAGTTCAAGAAGCATTTGGATGATACTCTCACACACATAGTGTGGCTTTTGGGGCTGTCCTGTGCACGTCCAGGAGTTGGACTTCCATACAGGTCCATTCCAACTCAAGATATCCCATGATGCTATGGAATATGATAAGTAATTCCTTTATCAACTTTTTATCTCACTTTATCCAACTGAACATGATGGACTAATGTTCTCTCTCTAGTGATTCATTAATCTCAGCAGACTCCACTGAAAAGTTGTGTCAGAGGCAGAAGAAAAAGAACATGTTGGGAGTGATCATGGCTGGTGAGCTTGCACACAAAAGAAGTTAGAAGCAATGGACAAAGACCTGTTCATGCAACTCCAGGTCATCTTTACTTGGGGACTGTAACTTGGGCAAAGGACATGAAACACTGACCATGCTCAGCAGCCTGTAGCCATAGCCATAGTTTCTGACTACAAAACACTTAGAGAGGAAGGTGGTTCTTCTTTACTGACACTTCAAAGGCAGTATGACCTGCTTCTCACTCCTACCAAGGCTGAGCAGCCTTGCATCTCTTGCTTTCCTGAAGCAATGCATGATATTGACTCCATGTAGAAAGAGTGAAGGGTTTCTGAAACAGCCTTCTTTTAATATAAAATTAGTTCTTCTGCACTGAACCTGATGCAATTTAACAGGAGAATATTTTACCCACAGCTCAATTGACTTAACTCTTTACAGAAAAAAGGCTTTAAGGGCAGTTATGTATCACTGATTTTAGTGGCAACTATACATTCTGCCCTGCAAATTATAAAATGCATATTTGCTTTATAACTTAAGCATTTTAAAAAAAGGGTTACTTTTTCCTTACCTACACTGCTAATTTTTAAGCTTACCAAGCTACATGCATGTTTCTTTTCAGACAGTGATTTAACTGTTAAAAGATAGGCCTTCTGTTTAAATTGAAAATTCGGCACTTCTTCCTGCTGTGTAATAGCAATTTTCAAGTTACTCTTTATTAGTAACTTGTACAGAACTTGGTAACAAAAAAAATTCACCTCTGGGATCCATATGTCAGTTGTAGGCAGGAAAAAACCCAACATTTCTAAAATCCCATCCTACACAGTACAGAAGTTGTCACTGCTCCAGCCCCTTTGTATTTTTCCACCTGCACACTTAAGGGTATCCAAAAGATTAGGTACACAAAACACTGCAGGTGCTCATTAGTATTGAAGAACAGAAATAAAACTGAGCAACAGGTAAGATTCAGCACCAGCAGACAAGGCAGGTTAAGCTCTTCAAAAAGCACAGGATCATATCTGAATATTGTACAAATGTGCATGTCAAGGCAATGGAGCTGAATTAAGCACATATGGGATGATGACATCCAGTTTTGTGAGAACATGAACAAAGATATCCAGAAATAAACACCTTTCCAAAACACACAGAAAGTAAGTCAAATGCTCACAGGACAATATCGTATTCATTTTAGTAAGCTGAAGAACAAAAGCCGAAGGTGGAAACTGCAAATCAGCCAAACAGTGGTTCTGAAAGTTTATGAGTTTAGAGCAAGTATTAAAAGAATTCGAAGAGGGAAAATAAATCTAAGGAGAGTACTGAACCAAGTATGAACACCCCTTCTCTAAATAATGCCTTTTCTTCCTTTTAGGTCTCTGAAGATATCACAGCCAGGTAAGGCAAACAAGGAAAAAAGCACATCTTACACTACTTAAAGTAAAAATGGAGCAAAAAGGGAATGAATACGAATCAAACATTTTATTATTTTGGCTTTAGGATTGTCAGTAGTAGATGACGTTGTTCCACCTAACACAAGACACCTTGAAAGAGAGACAATTAAGCTACACATTTTAAAGATGGGTCAAAGTTTATTCAGCTTTAGATTTGAAAGTCAGACTGAAGTCCATCTCTGCTTTTCAGAGTAACTTATAACAAGAAGAATATGTGCTTACTCAAAGCTTATTTTAAAACCTCCTGCAGAGTAAATAGATACTTTACAATAATATGAACCAGCAACGATAACTGAGTGGTGAACCTTGATTTTCAGCATGATCTACAATACCACCTAAACCCTAAAGTTCTGTTTAAATCAAATAAATTCTGGAACTTTTCAAGTGTTCCAGACCTTATCCTCAAGTGCTAAGGATTTTAGGCATGCCACATCCTGCACTCCTGCAGTTGGCAGTCACACTGCCCCAAGACTGCCCTGAGCCCAGGTGGTGATATGGGGACTGGTCATTGTGGTCCCCTCAGCAGCTACATCCCTGTGCAGCATGGCACTGCAAAAAACATGACCAGTGATCAACTTCTTGGCCAAAAGCCTCTAAGATGGGGGTATTCAGAGAGACTGTTTTCCACTCAAATAATTCAGGCACCCTCCTGCAGAGTTGTGTGTAGATTCAAACACTACTGCTCCATAAGCAAGCATAGGGTGGATCAGAATGTATGACATGGGACATGTGGAAACCAAATCAATCAACCTGAATCCAGGAAAAGACAAGCAGGGGGATAGTACACTAACCTGGAGTAATGCAGTGTGTTTGGGAAACTGCCGTAACACGGATGCAGATGAATGCTCCTGGGGTCCCTGACTTCAGAAACCTGTTCTCTCTGTCATGTCCCACCCATAACCAGGGGGGGCTGAGGCTCAGGGGGAAGGGAACGAGACAACAGGCTTACTTATGGCATCTTGTTGTGACCTCCCCACTGCATACCACTAAGAGAAAGTCTGCCCATTTCAGCCTGAAGGTTTGACTTTCTGCCACATCCCCTTCACATTTTCTGCTTTTTGTTCAGATTCATTGAGCCATAACTTCTCTATTTCCCTCCAAATGCTTTACTAGACAGGTGTAAAGACCTCTGGATGTATTCTGCTGTTTATCAGCTGCTTAAGATTGCTAAGCAATAGTTCTGGCAATACCCAAAACTTTACAGCTTAGTAATGAAAATCAGGGCTTTCCCAAGCACAGCAATGACGCCTGGTGGTGAAACATAGGGATCATATTCCAGAGTTTCTGTGCAGCTTCTCTTTTTAATTCCTATTCTCCGACTCCACCATGGCCAGGGAACAAATCTACCTAAACTGAAACAAGGAAGATTCAAATTACACTTCAGAAAAAAAAATTTCTCTGGGCACAGATAGCAAAAATTGCTTGGAGATTGCTTGGAGATGGTGTGGCACCATCACCTCAGAGGTCTGTAAGGCCTGGTTGGACAAGCATGTCGGAGCTGATCTTCCACAAGGAGAGCAGAGTGAAGCAGAGAACTTCCCTGCGTGTTTTTCTAGTTTTTTAACTTTCTACAACTGAAGCTGGTTCAACTAAGGATATTTAAGAAATACCTCAGAGCACTCTATGTAAATATTTCTGTTTTCAGAAATTAATTCCCTGTTTTTTTCTATTATAAAACAGTAATTTGTCTCTGCTTACAGTGTATGCATTAGTTGGCCATGCCTGAAATATGCAAGTGTGTCCATCTTGAAAATACAGAGCAAAATACAGCCAGGTCTGTAGACTGAAAATAAGGAATAAATATACTTTCTTAAACAACATGCCACAAGCTAGAACACCAGAGGGCTAAACAGTGCTATAACTTGCATGCAATATGTAAATCCAAAATGAAAAAAAATCAAAAGTACATTTTGTGACCTCCAAAGCCAGTGGCATGTGCTGCCTATAAAGCTCTCTTGGTTTTCCTTTTCAATCCCACTTCACCTTTTCTGTGCACATCACTGTACAAGGCTCAGTGGAGGAAGCTTTAATCCCAGCACCAGCATATCTTTAGATCAAAAATGGCTGTCAGGTATCACTAAGATAAATAGGTAGAAAGAAAAAGCTCAGATATTCAAAGCGATTTACTGACTGATTTTAGCCTGCAATCAGAATGAAGAGGGGCACTTAACTACTCTGCAGTACTCCAGGTGGGGTCTCACCAGGGTGGAGCAGAGTGGGAGGATCACCTCTCTCAACCTGCTGGCCATGCTTCTTGTGATGCAGCCCAGGACAGGGCTAGCTTTCTGGGCTGCAAGCACACGTTGCCAAGACATGTTGAGCTTCTTATTGACCAAACCCTGCAAGTCTTCCTCCTCAGGGCTCCTCTCAATCCATTCTCTGTCCAGCCTGTATTTGTGCTTTGGATTGGCCTGAGCTACACACGGAACTTACATTTAGCGTTGTAGAACTTCATGAGGTTTGCATGGGCCCACCTCTCAAGTCTGTTAAGGTCCCTCTGGCTTGTACCTCTTCCCTCCAATGTGTTGACCACACCACACAGGTTGCTGTCATCGGCAGACTTGCTGAGCATGCCCTCAATCCCACTGTCCATGTCACCAAACATGTTAAACAGCACCCATCCCATCTCTGTCCCCTAAGGAATGCCACGTCACTGGTTTCCACCTGGACACTGTCACTGACTGTAACAGAGTGCCACCATCCAACCAATTCCTTATCCACCAAGTGATCCATCCATCAAATCCATGTCTCTCCGATTTAGAGACAAGGATGTCATGCAGGACAGTGTCAAATGTTTTGCACAAGTCCATGTAGATTACATGAGTCACCCTTCCCTTACCCACCAACACTAATCTCACTGTAGAAGGCCAACAAATCTGTCAGGCACAATTTGCCCTTACACGTTGATTGCCACCAATCACTTCCTTATTTTCCGTATGTTTTAGCACAGATTCCAGGAACATCGGCTCCATGACCTTTCCAGGCACTAAGGTGAGCCTGGACAGCCTTGTATTTCCTCGTGTCTTCCTTTCTCCCCTTTTTAAAAGTGAGGGTTTTGTTTCCCCCTTTCCAGTCAGTGGGAACTTCACCAGACAGCCACGACTTCTCAAATATGATGGATAGTGGCTTAGCCATCAGTTCTCTTGTAACCCACGTTTGCTTCTCATCATGTCCCATGGACTTGTACATTTTCAGGATCCTTGAACAGTCTTCAACCTGGTCTTCTCTTACAGTGGACAACATCTCTTCATTCACCCAGTCCCTGACTTTGCCTTTTGCGATTTGGGCAGTGTAGCTGAAGCACTTGCTTGTGAAAATTGAGGCAAAAAAGTTGTTGAGGACCTCTCAGTCTTCATATCCCAGGTAACCCAGTCTCCTGTTTCCTTCAGAGAAGGCCTGCATTTTGCCTAGTCTTCCTTTTACTGCTGATGTACCTATAGAAGCTTTTCCTGTTGCCCTTGACATCCCTGGGCAGATGTAATTCTATCAGGGCTTTAGCTTTCCTAAGCTGATCCCAGGCTGGTTGGACAATTTATCTGTATTCCGACCAGACTGCCAGTGCTTGCTTCCACCCTTCACACACTTCCTTTTTCTGCTTGAAAAGGTGGTGGCAGTCAGAGGGCTGTGCCCATCAAAATCTCACTCTACTTGTTTACTGCTCCCCCTGACCAGTGAACACATCCCAAGGACAGCATCCTGCAGAGGCAGTTTGACAAGAGGCCTGAACTTCAGCCTCGAAAGACGTGATTAGGTTAGCACAGAGAAGAGGTAAACAGCAGCATCACCAACTAGTGGCTGAGGCACCAGTGGGGACAGGAGGACCAGGTGACTGAGACAAGGCAACCGATGGCCACCAAGCTGTTGTGACATCGTGGAGTTAGCACGAGCAGCCTTTGAGGAGCAACATACCAGACCATCTTTGTCTTCTATGTCTCCATAGGCAGGTAAGCTTCAGATTTCAACAGCTTAATTTAAAAACAACTGCATGTGCAGGGGTGTGTGTGATGTATGTAACACAGGCTGTGTTATAAGCTGCACAATTCCATAGGCACAACAATTCTACAGCATGTCTCCCAAGTCCCCAGTTTGTCTGTGCAATTTGCTCCTGTACTCTCAAGCCTGAGTAAATGACACACATGTATGAAATGGCCTTAAGGAAATCTTGAACAGATTAGGAACCTTAGATCAGATTTAATAGGGGCTGTGTGCATTAACATACAAAACCTCAGCTGTAAAAGTGTAACTCCTGGCATTTTCACTGCTTTACACATTTCAATCAGAGAATCAGTGTAATACAGGCTGGGTATACTTATGTTGCCTTTTTTGTTACAGAAATAATCACAGCAATCCTTTTATGAAAAGGCTGATCTACTTTCTAGAACAAAGCAATCATTTTATAAAGCCTAAAAAATGCCCTCACAGTACTTCACCAACAAACCACAATCCATATTAACAGGAGAAAAGTTTCCTCCAGTCATTTAGAAAGTAAAGAGAGAAGTGCAATAAGTATGTAAGTAACAACCAGTTGGTTGCCAATCCTTTACAGACCATAGGGACCTGTAGGGATCCCACTTCCAGTCTCTACTTGAAAGCAGTAACAACAAAGAGGGGCAGAAAAATGAACACAAGCCCAGTCATACTTGAATCAGCCCTCTGATTCTAACTCAGCAGAGATGAACAATTAGGATGCCATGTCCTCAGGCTCTACAGCCACCTGTGTGAAAGCTGTACTTACACAGGCACTGCAG
Source organism: Hafferia zeledoni (assembly GCA_035583235.1). Lineage (NCBI taxonomy): Eukaryota > Metazoa > Chordata > Aves > Passeriformes > Thamnophilidae > Hafferia > Hafferia zeledoni. The sequence goes on from JAWWEV010000134.1 coordinate 22,318,052, forward strand.
CCACCTGGTTAGTCTCTGGAGAAGAAAGGGATGGGGTAGGCTCATGGGGCTGAAGTGAAGCCTCCCTTCAAAGGTGTCCACTTTGCTACTTTGCAGAAGTCAGCTAGAAATAAGCTGAAACAGAACATGCAGCCAAGACTACGCTTATGACCTGTTTTTTTAAAGGAAAAGTATTTGACAGACAACACAGTACAAAGAGGATCATGTGAATAAACAGAAATACTGATTTTGAGTAAGTGACTTATAGGGAAGAGTTCCTGTCCCCTGGGCTTGTTCTGAAGCTGTGTGGTAAATTTTGCTAAGGAGATGAAGAAATAATCAAAAATGATTGTGTCACCTCAACTCAACATTCTCAGTGTGCCAAACAAGGCACATGACTTGCACATGATTTGCACCCATCCCACTCAAGCTCAAGTATAAAGCATTGGCTTAATCCCACAATCATATTTCATCCATCAACCTCACCTAACTAAATCCGATTTACAAACTGGGGCAGTTCAGTTGATTGTGATTGTCTGTTGAGAAGTTCAGGAAAATTAGAATGTTTGTTTGTTTGGTATGAGTGTTCATGCACACTCTGGAACAGGCACTAGTGGTGCAGATTTTGGAGTCAGAGGAACGCTTGTCATTCATTGCTTTTGAGAAAACTTAGAGCAGAAATGGAGAAGAACATATACATTAAAATAGTAACTACTAATGCTCTTGGCTATTACACCCAACTTTGCATGTATAAAAAAATAATACTAAAAAAATTAAATTATACAGTTTCCCTGGGAAAAAAATAAATGCTGCATTTGCCATCCATTTTTGTTTTTAAAGCTATTAATATTGAAGTTTCAGGGTAAAAAACTACATCTAATTTTACCCTTCCTGTACAGAAACAACTTTAGGCAACCTATGGAACTACTGAATACTGAGACAATTCAGTGTTACAAAGACACCAGATGGTCTTTGGAGCGTAACTACTTCGTCTTCCAGATTTATCCCATGAACTGGTGTCTCATCTTTCCCATCATCTCATTCTGAAGCCTAGTCACTGTCCGAGTCATTGTCTTCATCTTGTTTTCCAGACAGAGCATGTTTGGACAAATCATTGCCTTCTCCCAAAGGAACAGCCCCTTTTCTCTGTGGCAGGACACTGAAAAAGGCCTCCTTCCAGTCTTTCTTCTCCAGGTATGCAAGGATGATCTCAAACACTGCAATATCAAGAAAGCTCATCAGTGAACTGCTGATAGGAACACACCTCAAATCCATCTTTACAGATGCTTATGTGCATTCTGTTGTGGCATCTTCAGAGTGAGCTGAAGTACAGGCAGGGACAGACAAGGCAATTCTGCTACTGCTGCAGCCTAAAGCCAAGCATGATCTGAGTCTCCAGCTGAGTGACAGTACCTATGGCAGTGCTTTTCTGCAGCAGCTTCAGCTGAAATTAATTTTTCTCAGAGACTGAGAGAAGCGTCCCCCCCAGTACTTCAGCTCTCACCAGTGCCTTCTATACAGGCAACAATGCCTTCCCATGTTTGATGGGAATACGGCTGTGGATACACTTTAACAAAGATTTTGACCCCTCCTTAACACACAGACAGTCCAAAGTCTTCCTAAAAACTGCTATAATTACCTTTTTTTCTTTCTCTATAAAGAAACAGTTAAAGATCAAGTTTTAGAAATATGTAACATCTTACAAATATATGCAATTTGATAATTTTTAAGTCCAGTGATATACTATATTCTCCTCCACGTTTAAATATAGTCTTTATTATCATGGAAATACATACCTCACCAATCAACATCACTTTAAGAAAACAAAGTAATCATCGAGCAATGTGTTACATGAAAAACATAAACTTGGAAAAAAGCAAGGTAAGGTGAAATAAAATAATGTGCAGTGGGCCATAAAAAAGCCTTTGACACCATGTCAAGAATTTCCATAAAGGTCTGACTATGCTCCATTTTACTGAAAGATAATCTAGTAACAAAACTGAAAGTTTAAAAGGAGTGGGATTCCAGACTTGGTTAAGCAATTGAATACTTCAGTCAAAACCAGGAAACCAGGTAACAGTAAGTTATGGGAGCTCAGCAAACTGAGTACTGCTGATACCAACTGAGGTGAATCTACGGGTACTGAGGCAGTCAGTGCTGAACAAAGCTGTCCAAAGAGGTGAAAACATTACAAACATTTATGCTCCCCTGGCATAAAATACATGGGATGGTTTCCAACATTTTACTCACACATTAGGCCTAGAAACAAGATCAAGATGGTAATAATGCCACAAGTACTCATGGGAAAAGCCAGCAGTATAGGAGGTGCACTCCTAAGTGACTAAGGCACCATCATTTACATTTAACCATAACTAGATTATTTGAAGACCAGGTCAATTACTGTATCCCAAAGGCAACTAGATTCAATAAATACTGATATACTAAAACAAGGTTGAGGTATCTGCACTACAGTGCACAATTTGAGGGTTCAAACTGTGAATATTGTAAGTATATTCTACAATAATGTTATTATTTTATTATTTAAAACTTACCATGATTGACAGCTAACACTTTCCGACTGTTCATCTTGACAAAATTTCCCAGTGGGAGCTGTGCATGACCAATCCCCTGCTCTACAGCTTTTTTGTAAGTTATTCCCTGTGGGAAAGACACCACAATGAGTGGATTCAGAATCACCATTTTGGATCAGCCCATGCAAATTTATTACAAGTATAATTTTCTGGCAAGAGTTATGCCAGTGCTGTACGATCTTGCTTCAGAATACAGTTGCAAAAAGAAACTTACCCTGGTTAGACAGGACCTGCCTCAAAAGGGCTACCTTTTGGTAAACTCACTACTTTGTATGTATGTAACAATGTGACCTGTAGTATAAAGGATTGTAAGTAAAACTTTATGCAGCTGCAGCTCTAGAACGAGTCAGCCATAGCCAGTTTTAAAGGTGAGCTTATGCTTAAGTACCAAGTTACTCAGGTTGCAGTCACTGAGTATTTTTTCAGAGGAAGAGTAAGGGATGACGAAATGTGCTTTCTTTCTCATACCTGACAACTCCTGTGCTCAAAAAAAGACTCTTTAAAATGGTGTAAACTCTTTATATCCTAATGTCTGTATAAAGGATCTGCTTCAGCTCTCTCCTAGCCTTTCACTGTGGACTAACTGCTGAAGTATCATTTGGTGCAGTTGAAGAAACATCCCTTTTTTAGCATCTTATCGAAATCCTAAAGCAGTAACAGCACTTTAATTTCCCAGCTGCCTTCTCCATGACATTCCAGTTATATACAGCATGATCCCATGTACAGGTATGGAACTAGATCCCTGAGGCATGTGTGTTACTCAGCCAAGTTCTCCTGAGAAGCAAACTTATTAAAAAAGGACACCCAAGATGGAAGTGCTGCTGTTCATCTATATCTGGACACATGGGCATCCAAATATGCACATGCACTCACAAGTGCATTAATGGAAACCAAACCCTCTGTCTGAAACTATGGTTCTCAGTAAGCTGAGCAGTGTTATTAATTCCATTCCCATAATTAAAATGAAAAAATAAAATCCAAAAAATGCTCAGCATAACTGCACTCTGGAACACAAGCCACTGCTAGCACCAAGAGCTTTTTTTCACATTTCTTCAAAAAATTTTTGACGCCTTTTTTTGAATAAGTTTTCTTATTATTTAATTCATTAGTCTACACATGAACAGTGTTTATTCAAATAAGGTTCAAAAAAAGAAAGCTGTAAAGAAACAGATCCACAGTTTACCTTGTGATGATTGTGATCCACCAGTCCTCCAATCACGTAGGCTTTCTTCTCATCAAGCTCGCTGAGAACATCTGGGGAATCTGAGGTAAGATATACTAGGTCTTCTTTCTTAATTAGCTCACTATAGTGCTCTGTTCTAATTTGGATATCCTCAAAAAAAGGGAGTTAAAAGAAGTTACATTCAACTGATGAATTGCTGGCCAAGCTTTACAGACCCAAGATGGGACCAGCAAAAATGAATCCAATAGTACTGTGGTCATTCCACGTCCCTCATTCATGTTTAAGGATGTAGCACAGTGCAGATTCATTCTGTATAAACAATCCAGTCCCTATAGCACTGACTTGTAAATATCAACAGGAAATTTTCTGAAACCCATAAAGAACCTTACAAATGCTTAAATTCTTGTGATTCCCTTCAAATGTTACCATATTTCTCCTAGGGATCCAAGTAATTTTCAAGACCACCTTTCTAAAAAAGTGAAACCAGAAGTAAATGCTTAGTTAACATTAACTGTCTGTTAAGAGAGGTTTATGCTATGCTCTTGCCAAGCAGCTGTTGCACAATAAATGCTGAAAATAGGACTATTTTCATTTATGCAAAGTGCTCTTCCTTTGAAGTTATTGGAATAGTGGTTTAACAGGGAGTTGCAAGGACAACCAACGAGTTTGACCATAAGTCAAGCTACTTCTCTAAAGAACACTTCAATACTGAGAGGCAATGTGATGAACGTGAAGACGCACACAAGGGAATCACATGAGGACTTCAAAGTTGGCCAACGAAAAAAGAGCACTGTAAAGACAGATGACTGACAGAACTGCCTAAATCAAGTCTTGCTCAGATTTTTAGAGAATGGAATTTGTTCAATAAAAACAGGTGAAAACAGATGTGCGTGGTTTTTCAAGAAAAATTAAGTCTAGATTCAAGGCAAGCAGTCTTCAGCATATGCAAGTGGAATCAATTAAAAGCAGAAAGAGCCACACTATTTCCAACATGCTATTGCCTTCATGTCTTAGAAAAACCCACATGGAAAAACCACATGTCCTTCACAACTAACAATCTAGTTAGCAACTACAATCAAGACTTTGTTTTCCCTTTTTACAGAATACTCACTTACCTTCCAGTTCACCCATCCTTTGTCATTTTCATTCATGTTGCTTTTCAACTGTCCCCCATGGCTGGTCAAGTAAAACTTCAAACAGAACAAACAAGTGGTACAAGATTCAGAAATATTAATATGCCACAATCTGTTTCAACTCTTTCTACTCTTAACTATATAAGACTTCTTCTACCCTTAACTATTAGCTAAATCTCTTAATATTTTTTAGATGGAAGTGGTACTAGGACCATATTCATACAATTAAAAGACATTCATACATTTAAAAGACAAATACACATTTGCACTCACTTCTTTTTTAAACTGATACAGATAAAAATGAGTATCAGCAGTATCTTAGTGGCACACGCCAGCATCTCGCACTCTTCACCTGCACGCAAATACTTTTTCATATAAACGGGAATTTTTATAACATGGGTTGGAATTTAATCTGTTAAAATAGAAGTGATTTTTTAATTAAAAAAAGACAGCTCAAATAATTACTTTTCTGTGACAGTTCTTACCACTTCTGGTACGTGTGGTACATGGCAGCAGTCAGATTGTTTAAACATACCTGCACAGGATGGAACGCCTTGCGGTTTTCTGCATAACATCTCTGAATCTGCTTGTGAAGCTTCTTAACATCCTGTACACAACATAATTTGGTTTTACTAAGTCCTTCATACAGACCATCACAAAATGCTTTACCATGAGCCAGTCAGAAGCTAAAGAGAGAAAAGGAAGCTTTTAACTGGCAAAAGTGACTACTGAAAGAGTGTGGACATCAGATCCTGAGAGAAAAAATAGCCACTGTGCAAAGATTATGCTGGCAAAGAAACACACACATTCTTCCATACAAGTGTACTTAGACACCTCTGTGCATGTGATTTGCATTATTCTAGGAGAAAAACCTAAACCAAACATCACAGGGACTTAATTACATGTAATATATAAAATTAATCAGAGGAATCAAACAGATTTTTCATTGTGACAATACTCAGTCTTTAACTCATGGGAAAATCCTGAGAATATACAGTTTATATTTAAGAAAATTAATTGTGCATAATTAACCTGAAGAACACTAGAACAATGCAAATAATCTATGGGCTGCCCTGACATCTTTTAAACAGCTAAACTATTACTACTTAAAATGTAGCAGACTTATTTTTGAGCCAATGATGGCTTTTGTAAGGTACATTACACAGTTGTATTCACAGTGTCCCAAAAGCAGTGTTTTGTAAATGTAATCCATTCCCATTTTAGAAGGAAACATCATTATATTGCTTTGATATTTTGACATCTCCAAAGGATTTCAAATAAACCAGACTTGTCAGAATATTGCAACTCAAGTTTTACAGACACTGGAGAAAGCCTCTAATTAACCTCACCAATAAAGATCACAACCATTGTCACCTCCAGTGCTTCACCCTTCCTGAACACCTGTACAAGTACCAGTTTTTGTATCAGGCCTAACAGGGGTTCTGCCTAACCAAAGAAAGAAACGTGTTTCACAAGAGATGAAACCAGCAGAAAACATCCAGCCAGAATCTCTGAAACTATCAAGGGAGACCTCTGCTATCTTCTGGGGCACAGTTGAAAGGCTCCTCAGGGAACCAAGCTCCAAAACACCATCTGGAGCTTCCCCAAAATTTTGTGGTGAGCAGCACTAGGCCCCATTGGTGCTATACATGGCTCTGCATTACACTCACCAAGCTGTCAGGTGGGCTTTGCAAAAGCTTGAATTCAAGTTCTTACAGTGCTGCCTGTTCCTGGCAGCAGCAGAGGGGCTCAGGAACAGGAAGGCATGAGGTCTGCCTCAGAAACCAAAGGCTGCACTCTTACAGTAGCCTGCAGATTAATGTATTTTACTAGCAGAGTTAGAACTACTTTGTTCTCAAAACACCACACCAAGCATCTTGACCCATGGCTGGGTATCCTGCTGATCTTTCCCATTATTTATCCATCCTGCGATCATTTCACCTGTTCTTTCATCCTTATCTAAGATAAATGTAGGGGATGGGCTAAAGAACATCCTCCTGTCCCAACTACCTCTCGTGTGACTGTAAGAACAAGCCCGGTATCCTTGTAATACTCAAAATCTTAATTTCCACAGATACTTACTAAGAGGGTTGGGATCTTCATGACCACTTCCAAAGAGAAAGTAACTGGATGTGGCATTTGCAGCCTCTCTAGCAAAACCATTTTGAGGCAGAACTCCATCCAATGTCATGGTGATCACCTGGCACAAACTTTCTACGTTTCTGCTCTTGGAATCAAGATCAACTTACCGCCTGCCCACGAAGGCAAACAAAATCTCTGGAAAACTTATATAAATTATGGCCCAAAGCCTAAAAAACTCAGCAACTGACATAAGCACATCTTGGAGGGGCCACCATCTGAAACCTGCTAACTGTGCCCTGCAAGCAGCTCTCCAGTTTTTGTGCTCTGTCACTGCATCAACACTGTCACTGGAGAATCTTTCAACGATGAGTAAGTTCCTTTTACCTTTAGCACCATCAGGTCATCAAAGCTGCAGTCCACGATGAGGCGAAGCGTGCTAGGAACAACTTCCCTGCGCATGCACTTTCTGTCATTCCCTTCATTACTGGAATCCAGTTTTGACTGACGCTCTAGTTTTCTCTTCTGGCGTTTTTCTTTTCGTTTCTGTCTAAATAAACAAACAAATCAATCCTCAAAAAGTGCTGCCAAATCCACTGAGGTACACGTTATGCACACAAATGCAGATTTCTAGGACCAAAGTGGTTGTCCTGTGACTGTGGTAGTTTAAACTTGTTGCCTGGATTTGTGTTAGGCTGAGAGCAGTAAAAAACACTCTCCCATCTTTCTGATGTTCTGTATATACCTACAGAGATAGACATCTGACACAAAGGCAATGAACTCAATACTGGGAGTCTCATGGATTTAAGGGTCAGTCAAGTCTCAGTCTCAGTCAAGTCTTGTAACAGAACTAATCAAAAAGATCGACAAAAATTACAGTATCGGAATCAGAATGTGGAAGGCAATTCACATCCTGTTTCACTGAACACTTTTTCAAAAGGTTTCTGAAGCAACTGTTCCTTTTCCCATCTCCTGATGAGAGTGGGCAGTTGGGAGATCAAATTTTGGAGACACCAACAGCCACTGTCTTGGGAAGGAACACCTTGCAGTCAGCAGGATAAGGATAAACCCCCATCAGCTCATTTGCAGACACACTTTCTCTCAACACAATAAAACAGAAGTTCATAATCTCAGAACTATTCTAACAGTTTGTAAGTCAACATAACATACAGCACTGCACTTCATGTGTCAAAAGTAATTGCTTTTATTCATTGTCTTTGCAAGATTCACCAAGTCTGACAGCACCAGAGAAAGAGGGCGTGGCCCAGTCAGAAGGGAACACGGCCACAGGTTCTCTCTCCCTTCTGACAAATCAAAAGCATGCATGTTTGAATCCCTCCTGACATCCTCTCCAAGCAGCAGAACACTTCTAGTAGGAAGAAGGATGCTTACCTTTACAGCCTCTTCAAGTGCAGATGGAGTAGCCTGCGGCTACTGCTTTAAACCTGGTGTGGGAGAAAACTGGTTCAACTGCCTTGATTTGCTAAAGCAATTTACAAGCAAATTCTGCTGACACATCGTTATTATTAGCACTAAATATTACCTGTGAACCTAAAAAAGCTACTTTGCAAACCATACCTCCGTAGGTCTTTTTGTTCCTCCCACTGTTTCTGCTTCAATAGCTTCTTCCTTTGCCTCTTGGACATGGGCTGAAGGGATTCCTCCTTGTCTGAGCCTGCCTCCTGTCTCTCCACTGCGTTGTTCCTTGAGTTCACCTTTCCTTCCACATTAGGAACTTCAGGGATCAGGGTATTTTCCATGGGCACCTCTGGACTGTCTGTTGGCGTTTCCGACGACATTAGCTTTTGGCTGGGTTTTCTGACTTCTTCCTCAGTACGTGCTAAGTATTTCATTCAGAGAAAGCTTTCTGCTCACCAGTTCTCTAGGAAACAAAACAATTGTATGAGTGCTATCGACAAGAAGCTCAATTAGAACAAGTTATCACTCAACACCTACCAAAAACCTGAATAAAGAAAAATAAGAGGAGGCCTTGTTTGTTTGTTTGTTTGTTTAAGGCTATGTTAGTGTCTCCACAAGCAGTAACATAGAAAATACCTGCATTCAGGTAGTCTAAATTCTGCCTGCTATATCTGCAGCTAGTCAATAGTTTCCAATGAAAAACTTTGTGAAAACACAACTGTGTAAAAGTAGGGAATCATACTGAATCAAATGTAAAAGAAAAAAAATAGCAGTACCAGTATGTGTACACAACCTATTTTCCAGTACAAAATCAAAGTGTATACACAAAATTCAAGAGGTCTCTTAGGATATAACTATGGCAGCATCTTAGAGAAATTAAAGACACTAAAGCCATTTTGGGGGAAAAAAAGAACTGTGAACGAGCTGTACTACTTCAAAACAAATTTTTATTTCTTCTGAAAACCGAAGATGCTGCACAGTCAGAGACCTACCACTGTCAGTGAACAAGCATAGCAAGTGAGGGGACGAGCAGTTACTCAGCAAAACATTCTGCGACTGAACCAATTACAATTACAGCCTCTCTCTCCCTCCTTTGCACCGTCTGTCCATGCCAGCAGCCCCCCTGTGCTCCACACCCACATCGTTCTCCAAGGGTAGCACCTTCACCGCACAACACCGCACGTACAACAGGCAGGGACATCACCCTCGGCTCCTGCAGCGACAGCAGAGCCAGGAAACACGCCGGGCACGGGAGAACCAGCGGCGCTTTGGCGGCCACCCCGCGGTTTGCCCGTCCGAGGCCGTGCAGGCACCTGCCCTGTTGTACCCCCGTGTGCGCGCACACAGGCGCAGACACACACGCGCTTCTGTGTGCGCGTACAGATATACAGGTCTACAAACGCGTGTCTACGTACAGACGTGCGGTGAGCCCCTCCTGCCTGCAGAGGGCCGGCCCGAGCCCCAGGGAGCGCTGCCCGAGCCCCCCGGCCCCGCCAACCCCGCCAACCCCGCCAACCCCGCCATGCTGCCGCTCCCGCCCCCGCGCGCGCCCGACACGTACCCGCGAGCCGCCCCGCGCGCGCGCCCGGCCCAGGGGAGGGGGCGGAGCCGAGAGGCCCCCCACGCGCACGCGTGGGCCACGCCCCCGGTCCCGGCGGGCACCGGGCGCTGGTCACGTGGGGACGGCGGGGGCGGAGCTGCTGCCACACACATGGACAGGCAGACAGGGACAGGGACAGGCACACAGATACACAGACAGACGTACAGACACTCACACAGGCACTCAGACGGAGATACGGACACACACAGACACACGCACACCCCCTTTATGGCCCCCCTCACTCACTCAGACACACACTCCCTTCACCCACACACACACACACTCACTCACACAGACACACACAGATGCAGACACACACTCACACTCACACACTCACAGACACACTGACACACACCCCCCCACGCTGACACCCCCCCCTCACACACACAGATGCAGACACACACTCACACTCACAGACACACTGACACACACCCCCCCACGCTGACACCCCCCCCTCACACACACACAGATGCAGACACACACTCACACTCACACTCTCACAGACACACTGA
>JAWWEV010000134.1:22328647-22468220 GCA_035583235.1 Hafferia zeledoni
ACACACACACCCCCACGCTGACACCCCCCCTCACACACACACACACACACACACACACACACACAGCCAGATCCACAGGGGTGAGGGCAGTGAAAAGGAGGAAAACCTTATTTTTATCTGCTGGTTTTGATGGCACCGCGGAGTTCGCGCAGGGGCCAGCCCGGTATTTTTAACCAGAGCCATTTCTCAGGGCACATTCCGAGCCCCGAGGGCCCCCCAAAAGGGGAGCTCGCTGAAGGGCTTCCTATTTTTAAAGGCCACCAACAATGCGCTTCTTAAACTCCAGTGTCAATACCCAGCGAGGAGCAGCGTTCTTGTGCCTCCAGACAGCTCCATGTAGGAATGCTGCCCTGTGAGAGGAGTCGGTTCTGGAGACTGGGGTTTTGTTCTGTGAGAACAATGTATTTCGGGCAGCCTGAGTATGTCGATATCTGTTTGCCCCTGGTTAACGAGGCACACAAAGTCAGCAAACACGAGTGTGCGCTACCATAATACCCTTTTCATCTGCATCCGTGTTTAGCTCAGGTTTCATTGGTTCCAGATATACACACTCTTACAGTTTTAGCGCTGGTTTCGGATTTCCTACAGCTGTGTTAAAGTCACAAAACTGCAGGGTGTCACTATAGTAAGACACTGACCTTTTAACTGCTGTTGGAATTTAATATTTGCTGTATTTGATTTAATTTGTGATTCCTATTCTGTGCATGACTTTAAAAATAGCTAGATTTGCATTTGCTAGGGTCTATTTAAAACCTCACTCATGTTGCTATTAATATCTGTCTTGACAGGCCAACATCATGCAAGTCCAAGTGCTCCGCTGTCCCTATGGAGAATCCTTCCTGGTTTTTTGGTCATTGGAAGGCTGCAGAAGTGTTACCAATATAAGCTCATTTGCTTGTTTGCTTTTTTTTAAAAAAAGCAAATGACGTAACAAATTCACATAATATTCAGATGTGCTTTTTCTAAGAATTAAGAACCTGCTTACACCTTTTGTTTTTCTCATGCTGCACTTTGCAAAGCGTCAGTAGTGCTAATCCAGACCCCTGTGTCCTCAGACACCAGCACAGGGTAATGCAATGTTTTCTGAAGTCTGCCAAGTGCCAAGTGGTGACTAAAACAAATGAAAACCTGAGCAGTCGCAAATACTCAGAAAGAGTTGTCTGAATTTCATTATTTTGAAAGAGCCTTAACATGACTTTTTCAAGATGCTCATCCAAATGGTGAGTCACTCTCCCTCCCAGCAATGGAAGGAACAGAACACCCCACAGCTTAAAACTGCAGGTCAAGCTGCAGAGTATGGCGAGAAGAAAAAAGGTACTCAAGGGAGGCTCAGGTTGGACACTGACAGTGTTCTCTGTGAGCCAGGTCTGGCTGCAGCACTCTTGAGGAGGGGCTTAAGGGTGCAAGTGACATGCACAACACCCTTTGGCCAGTGGCTTGGCTGGGCATCTCTGAACCCCAGTCCCCCGTGGCATGGATGGGGATGGGGATCTTGTTCACTCAAACACTGGGAGCTGGGGCACACAGGCACCAGCTGAAGAGCAAAGATGAACTTGGGTACTTTGGTGAACATATGTGAATGTTTGAGTTGAAAACCCAGATCTTCACACTGTTGCTTGTGAAGACACTACAGAAACGTTTTGTTGGCCTCAGAACATGGGAGGAAACCTCATTAGTTTTATTAGGTTGTATAAAGATATAGTTTGGACTCTGGAAACTGTGCAGCAACAGAAATACTTTGACCCCAGCACATATGCCAGCAGGGCATGAAACGTACATTAGGGGCTGATCCTGCAGCCTCTGCGTGATGTGGACTTTGGTGGGCGCAACGCTCGTTTCACTGGTGTAATCTGACTTAAAGGAAGTCACTGCTGATTAACTCTGGCCATAATTGAGGTGAGGCTCAGGCCTCCCTTTTTTAAGATATTTGAAGAACATACCAAATATGCATTTTGGAAATGCATATGGGTGTATAAATGTATATGCACATGGAAATGTATGTACACAATTTCTCTACATGGTGGCTATGTCCTTAGTTCTGTAATTGGGACCACTAAAGTGGTGTCCAAAGAAATACTCTGATTTACATCAGTACAGGATCTATCCTATTCTCGTGTCTAGGAGAGCCCTTTTTAAAAGTGACTTTATTTCAAGGAAGAAATAAATTTCCTGTGTCCCAATAGCACAAAAAGAGGACATTTGCTCTTCTTCAGATTTCAGACCAACATAAACTCCTCCTTCTGAATGAATTCCAAAGCAGCATCCATACCTTTGGTCTCTCTCTATCTGAAGTTGGTTTTGCACCAAGATAGTGTCCTTATTTTCTTCAAAAAAGCACAGAAAGCCTGGCAAGCTCCTTGTTTACTAAATGCAGCAAAAGGATCAGCTGGAGTCCTCTGCTTCAGTTCCTTGGATTCAGGAGCATGTGCTGGGGAAGAGCATAAATAACCACAAATGGGGAAGAAGCACTAGCAGACCCTAGGGTTTCCTAATCTCTTTCTTCCCAGGTGCACACACACACATACACACACAAAACACAGGAAAAGCTCTAGGGGGAACTTCCATAAGGTGCAGAGAGATGAACATGAGGAAGAAGCATTGGCACGGACCAGTTGTTTCCCACTGCTGGATGATGATTGACATCCACAGTGTTTATCTTCTCTTTTACCACGATCCCTTATTAATACAGAGGATGTGGTGGCAGAAATGGCCCATTGGGAGCAGCTCAATGCAGCCTGGGGTGACACTTGTTCATTAAGATTTGTTAAAGCAACCTGTGGAAGTGGAGCAAAATAGTGTGGTGATGGCTCCCGTATGTGCTTCCTCTACAACCACGAGCAGATCCTCCCTTCTCACAGAGCTGGGGAGGCTTCGTATGCTGTGGCATAGGCATGCCCCCTCACAGGCTGTGACACCCAGGCTGTACCAAAACACGTGGGAGGTTGGCCCATGGAACACCTGCCCCAGTGACACCTGAGGGACACCTAAAGGAGATCCTTTGGCGAGCTCTGTGGCCATGAGGCTTAGTGTGAGATGGCCTGGGATTTACTGTCAGAGGAAACAGGAAAGCAAGGTGGGCTAGTCAGCCAGGGACTTATCAGGTGCTGAAGTGAGCGTGAGAAAAGGGGAAAATAGGGATGTAAAGTGTGGCTTGGTTTGCTCTGCTCTCAGACCCTGCCAGGTGGGCACTCATCACTGGGAAACGACAAAATGGCTGATTTTATCTCATCTTTCAGTCTCTAACCTCTGCCACTGCAGTGATGTAAGATGGGGGCTGGGACTGTGGAAAGAAAGAAAATTTATTTGGTATGGTACAATATAGCAGATACTGACATCACATCTGAGTCTCTGTAACAAAGTACTATCAGTTCTTGGGACGGCACTGGTAAATCCCATGTGCTCCTGCTTCCAGGAAGACTCTTAAAAATCTCCTGCTTCTGGGGCTGCTCACAAAGTTGATGCAAGACAGTGGAGACAGTGGTCAGGATCTGGCCTCTGGCAGCAACAGACTGGTTTGCCCTTTCATTCAGAGGGAGGAGTGGTGGCAGGATCTCCTGGCTCTTCTGGGACTGTCGGTGGGCTCCCCTGCTTACAAGTGTGTCTGTGTGGGCTCAGTATTCAAAAATGAAAGCCGAGGTGATGGATAAAATGGGGTAGAAACCGCCAGTTACCTTAGTTCTTAATAATTAACTGGAAGTCCTTTCATGAACTTAGTACCTGAGTGTGGAATTTGGAATCTGACCTTTACTACATCTAGATAAACAGTGTGGCCAAGCCGGTGGCTCTCTCTGCAAGTTCCCCTCCACTCTCAGCAGCTCACTTCTTGGAGACTCTCACACTTCATGCTGCAGTCGGGAGCTCAGCAGAGTCCAGCATGATTCTTCTGACTGTGCTGTTCCTTTGCATCATTTCCACCTACTCAGCCTCTGTTAAAGGTAGGTCTGTACCAGGCTTGGTTCAGTTTTTGCTTCAGCGAGGATATAACCAATGTATATATGCAGGTCTGTTTTGCATCAAAATTATCAGCTTTATTCAGCCATCCTTCAGTAATACAAAATGCATTTAGTAGTTAGGTTTGAGCACTTGTGTCATTCATCTCAGCAGAGGTGATGAAGGAGACGATGTTTTCAGGTGCGCAGAGCCAGCAGTGTGAGCCAGGAGACCAGGGATCTTGACCTTGCTTAATCAGGACATGCTGTGGGGGCACCAACTTGAAAGGGACTATTCACATGCTCAGAAGTTAAACACACAGAGTGCTGTGGTGGAGCAGAGCCAGGAAGTGCTCAGGGTTCCCCACTTTTCAGCTTCTGAGCAGTTGATTCAGCTACCACTGAAATCATCTTAATTTCATGAGAATCTTGCTCTATGGTAAGTCTTGAAAATCTGGATGTCTGCAGAAGGCCCGTGAGCAGGGCTTTACTCAGGCATCCTGACGAAGTCAAGGATACGAAATCTTGGAGACTGCCCGCTTCAGCAGTGCCAGCGTATGAATCAAGGAAAGGTGTCTTTAGTAGTGATTCCTGGTGTACAACCTCATATTAAATTTAGAGGAACAGAAACCTTAAAACATGAGCTGAGTTTTTAGTTTAATGGGGATGTCCTCATCCTGATGAGGAGCAGAGGGGACATCATAGGTTAAGCTGTTCAAAAAGTTGTAGAGGTGCTCTCAAGGGTGCCACCTCCAGCTTCCTGCTGAGGATCCAGGACACTTATCTGTGCAAGCACAGAGCAGTAACTTTCCTCCCTGCCTGTGTGCTTTCTTACAAAAGAAGTTATGAAGCAGAGAAATTTTCAGGCAGTGCCTCTACACGCAAGTGTTTTTCATGAGACTGCCAAGTACTGTTTATGGCTAGATACCAACGTGCCAAGTTTCTGGTGTCTGGTCTTCTCAGCTTCTCCTTAATATCAATTAAGCAAAGCTTCTTGATGTGACCTAATATTTCCTTGTCACTTTATAACCCCAGGGTACCAAGCAAGCATTTTTTCTTTAATTACTCATCCCTTCAGCTCTGCCAGGTCTCCTCTCTCTCTGTGCAGAGAGATTGAGAGCTAAATTACTGGCCCAAAGGCCTCTTAGAGCCCTCAGTGATAGAGCTGCGATTAGGATGAGTGTTTTATCTTTGCACCACACCATGCTGCCTTTTGGAAATATTAAAGCATTCTTCTTTTCAAGTCAGGTACCTCAGCATACCTAAAACCCTCCTACTCCAGTTGAACTTGAAAAACGTTTTCAAATAAGCGGATGGGGTTTGCTTTTTAAAGCTATCCAGTATCAGAGACAGTGGCAAATATGATTTATGAAGGTAGAGCTAGCAAGTAGTTAGAGACACACATGCTGTGCATGCCATATGTATTAATAAAAGGCACAGGACTTGACAGCTGTCTCTACTCATGCAGTGTAACCTTCTG
Organism: Hafferia zeledoni; assembly: GCA_035583235.1. NCBI lineage: Eukaryota > Metazoa > Chordata > Aves > Passeriformes > Thamnophilidae > Hafferia > Hafferia zeledoni. The sequence continues at coordinate 22,334,057 of JAWWEV010000134.1, forward strand.
TATTATACAGTATCATGATTTAATTATAGACTTGGCATGTTACCCTTAATGACAGACAGTTAACATTACTAGTCAAACTATGTGTTATGGACTCCACCTTGAAAGCAAGCACTTCTGACCCCAAGAGAGCATGGCTGATTGCAGTCTGTATGTCCATCTCTCCCTCCTTCTCAGCTGGTGGGACACTTGCCATCAACTGAAATGTCAATGGCTATAGAGGCAGCAAGGATTCCAGTGCTGTGCTGAGTACTAAAGGAAGAGCTTCTAAAAGAAGGGCTTTTTATTAAGAAAAGTTTCTATCAGAAACGTGTAGGAATATTCCTTTTAAAATAGTACTGGTGCTTTCTTTGTGAAAGGTGGTATGAAAATTCAGCTATGCAGTTTTGAATAATGGTTCTGAACAGTAAACCTGTGTGTCTGTCTCTCATCTACCAATACTTCCTTTGTGTCTCAACCTGACCACACTATTCAATTATCTCTATTGGCTTCCCCATTTTTACCAGAGTAAGTGCTAACACCTTGGGGCTGCTTTCAGTACTGCTTCAACCCTGCTGCTTCTCTTACAGAATCCACAGCTAGGTCATAATTTCCCATCAGTGACACGAGTCTTGCAACTAAAGGTGTCTTCTGTGCTGGCTTTTGTGGTGTTTTCCATGTATGAAATGGTGAATGCTTTCAGAACCTAATACTCTTCCAGCTCCCAGGAATAGTTTGCAATTATTCATTTCTTCCTTGATACTTGCAAGAAGTTGCTGCACCATCTGCCCATTTCTTTCCTTTAGGAGGAAACAGTTCTTTTGCATGTGGGGACAAGTAATGCTAAAAGGGAGGAAGAGTGAAGGAACTCTCGTAAAAGGAGAAAAATATGTATGGGTTCAGTTGTGGGGAAAGGAGTAGGATAGGTGAAAGTTGCTTTTAACTGAAAAAAGAGAGGGAGCAGCACCACAATATCCACCTTAACTAATAAGATACTTGTCTAAGCGCCCAGATAATTTCTCTTTCCCCACTTTTTGTCTTTAGATGGGACTGTTTCACCCTCTGTGTTTAAAATGCACCTAGTGAGTGGTATTCATAAAACCTCAGCCAATACTAAGTCATTCACACTGCCATTTCTGCTGCAAATGAGGGGCATTTTGAACCAGGAAGCAACTAGCTCCAAGGTACTGCAAGGAACCAGGGGTGTCCCTGAAAGGCACAGCCATCTCTGGGCAGGCACTAAGTACCCTCTGCTCTCGAGGTCAAGGTAGCTTCAGAGCTGGTAGGAGTGAAGAGATTGGGGAAGTGCCTAGGAAATTCACAGTTAACCTGAAGGAAGAGTTGTATGCCTCTTGGTTATTTTGTTTTGAACCACACATACAAGGCACGCAAAACCGGAAGAGCCCCATTATGCCAACATTAATTCTTTAGCCTCCATGAAAAAAAAAAGAATCAATAGTTACAGTTTTAGCCTCTCACATGCGAACAGGCGGCTACCCTGGGATTACCAAACTCGCTGTGCCACATCTCTAGCTCGTGTGAAGTATAGGTCAATTTAGTTTGGTGTAGCTTTGCCAATTTACACAACTTGCAGACCAAACTTGGTGGAGTGGCTGTGTTGCTCAGGGAAAGGTTCTTGGAAGCTGACCTTGATCTACTGCTATGGCATCTGAGTGAGCAGGGGAAGGAAGTAAGAAATATCTTAATAAAAGGGGAGTTTTGGACTCTTTGAGGACTGCACAATATATCCATCTAGCTATGATGGAACTACCCTGTTCACCTAAATTGGGATTTAAAATATGATAGTGAAATAAGACTGGTTTTCCTTTTTGTCAATACCATGATTTGAAATTTATTTAAGTGATTCAATAAAACACAGGGACATGACATAAATCAAGGTAACCTGGTGATTCTCTACAAGGAACTTTGAACACACTAATTGCATTACAGCATGCTTAAGAATTTGTCTGAGATGTTCTGATAGATTTTCCTCTGTCTTTTTTTTTTTCCCTGCACTTGTTGTAATGCTGAGATGCATCTCCTTGAGGACAGCACTTTGCTTTTCTAAGATTAACTGTGTTGTGAACTTGTTGTCTCTGCTATGTACCTCCTGAACTCAATGAAGAAATTCCTAGTGGATTTAGTGCTGCAGCATTTGAGCCTGAGAGGCTTGTGCAGGGCTGCTTACAGATAGCACCTAAGGTCACTCTATGTGTATTTGCTTTATGAATCTTAAGAGCACATTGTGTACAGCCAACTTCCCTTCCCTATTCCCTTCCCTTCCCTGTTCCCTTCCTTTCCCTTCCCTTCTCTTCTCATCAGTTTTTCTTATGTGGAAGAGAACTTTATAGTGATCTGGACCAGAGGAGAAAAGCCACTGAAAGCAGTGAAAAGGGATATTATGTATAACCTTTGTGACGAAATGTTTAAAGCATGTTCAAGAAGAAATTTATTTTCCTTGATCACAGATTTTTAGGGTCACAGTCTTGATTTCTGACTCTGGGTAGAGAGTTGTGACACTGCTGCCACACATTCTGCACATGGCTATGCATGAGGGAAAAGGGGAATAGGAAAGGGAATTAAGTAGTTTTATAAAGGAAAAATAAAGGTCATTTGTATGCTGCAGATTTGATTTACACAAACGAGAGTGCAACTGAATCCCTAGGGAACACTCTGAGTTGTTAATACAGATGGAAATGGCCCCGTAAATTGGGCATGCATGTTGCATTTACGATAGAATTTGGCTTTTATATCCCTTAAAATATATCAATTAACAGCAGAGACAATTATCTAGTTTAAAGAACAAAAATGTAAATTATTTAATCTAAAAAATGTTCTCAATGTTTTCATTGCATTCATATCACCCCAGGGCAAGACTCTGAATGGAGAGATTCACAAGTAACATGCAAGAGACAAATTTCATCGGTGTGTTTCACATTGCTGAGCACACAAATTGCATGACTAATTACAGTAACTAGAAAAAAGAATCTGAGGCTATTATTTTTATTAGTGTAAAACTAGAAAAAAGGTTTTTGTGACTATTCTTATCCTGAATATGTAAGACCAGTGTCAATAACAAAAAACTCCCAGCTGTTCCAGCAGGACAGTTCTGTAATAAAGGGTAGCAGGATCAGTCCCATAAATCTTTTGATGCTAATGAAATACTTAATTTTTCTAAAGATATTTTTTAGGGAAAATGATAGATTATGTGAATTAGTCAATTCAAAACCACTGTTTTTGCTTCCTAAACAGGGCACACTACTGGACCAAGCTTAAATAATGATAAGCTATATAAGTTTGCTTACTCAGCTGAAGTGTATGTTGATCGGGTGAAAGCATCACTGCAAAAAAGTGCAGGATATCGCATTTCTTCTGGTGTGGATGTCAACCTCTTATGGAGAAATCCTGACAATGATGATGATCAGTTGATCAAAATTACGGTAATTAATGCTATCAGACAACTTAAAACATGCATAGTCTTTTCTGTATTTATCTAGCTGCTAGTCTAACCTCAGAGAACTCACTTTCAGAACACAAGCTAAATCTTTTATTCTCTAGTCTGATCAACTAAACGCAGCTTCTTTCATGAGCTGATTCCTAGAGAATGAGATTTCACAAGTATGTACCTAACAGAACTTCAGAATATCTCTTAGATCTTGAAATTGCTTCATACAACTTCTATAGCTTCGAATAACTGGTGTGCAGCACATACCAAGGGGCAATAGGTTGTCTGAAGTTCTCAGTTCTAGCTACAAATCATGACATTTGCTAAATACAACCCGGGTTTGGTACTTAGCTGTATGGTGAGTTTTTCTGCCACTTATTTCCCCAGTGGAGAGCACTGGTTTCTTTTGTAAACATAGACATTGTAATAATGGAGGATTAACGACCAGAACCAGAAATGAAGAAATAAAAAATATTTATTAAGTGATTTAGTCTATCCATCCTACTCCAGGCCAATGCTAGACTACTTTCTACCTGAATTTTCTCTGCTTTCACTTTGCTAGATAAAAGATGTTCAGGTTGAAAATGTGAATGGACGTCCAGCTGCTAAAAACATCTTCAAAGGAAAAAGCACAGAGAAGATCATCGGGAAAGAATATCTGGAAGCTTTGCAGAGGCCCATAGTGCTTGAGCTAGTCCGTGGAAAAGTAAGACCCTCTATTTTAAAATTCAATCTCTCTGGAAACCTGAGACAAATCTTTTCTTACAGACTTGGAGAATTTACCAATTCATATCCTCTCAGTTTTTTTAATAAGCCATCTTTTTATATGAAACACAATAGTTTAGAAGAGACTGTGATTTACCTGTATAAGGGGCCCTTCTAGCCCAAGCCAACTGTGCATTGAGAACACCACACAGTATGGAAGTATAGAACAGACTGGCCACAAATATATAGGTACACATGTGGATATATGCACAGCTGCTGTGTAAGGTTTGTGCTATTAACTTCAGTGAGGCCAGAATTGTGTCCAAGGTCTGAAGGCAGAAAAGGAGATACAGTTTTTCATGAGGAATGTTATACCCAGTCTGTGAGGAGCAGCATTTATCACTTTAAACCCTTATCAAATATTTTAGCATGATTGTGTTTCCCACCTCTCCGGTTTGCTTATTTACTTCTGTCTCACCTGCAGTTTCAATGGTCCCAAGTTAATGAGCTTGATGCTGAAAGTGCTACAGCCTTACATGTTTTTCACCCACTGGGAAACTGTCTCCAAAAGTCAGAAGAGAAGGGTCAAAGAGCAGGTGTGTCTCAGCATGTGCCTGGATTTTATAGCCTGCCCTGAGAGACCACCAAAGCACTGTCCCACAGCAGGAGCACCAACGTCCACTTGTAGCAATCAGAGTCACAGTTTTGCTGAGAAGGGGATCCAAGTACATTCATCTCAGCCTCTTTTTGCCTGCAGAGCTCCTCATGTGTCACCACTCAGCCTACTGTTCCATCCAGGGAGTGGCAAGGCTTGAGCCATGGCTTCTCCAACCTCCTCTCCATGGTCCTTCACCCTCCAGTTGCTTGTTGCATTAGGCCAAGAGCCCCACTCTCCCCTCTGCAGCCTGAGCAATGCTCAGCAGGTGGGGCGTGGGCAGAGGGGCTGTGAGAAAGGAGGAAGGTTGAAGGTCACACTCCCTTTTCCCTTCTGCAGAGCAGAGTGAGGGCTGTGACACCCTATCCCGGCGGGATCTTTACCTCCTGCTGTAAATAGGCACTGAGCACATACCCTGGCCGCAAGCTCAGCCTGCTGAACTGCAGCTGCTATCAGACCTGCTCAGTAACTTTCAGACTCAGCCTTGTCATCAGTTTTACACAACGTAAAAGGAAACAGGATGGCACTTGGCTCTGAACTGTACACATCCCTAAATCAGAATAGAGGTATCAGAAGAACACAGTCAAACCGCATCTGCTCCTAATACATTATGCACTTTCACATGCTAAGGCTGAGATGGAGGATTAAAAACTTGGCCTTTTTCTTGGGTAGTAGGGTCTGTACACTCCTTTTATGATTTCTTTGTGGTATCATACTTTCATCCCTGGCACAGTGATTCCACTTTCCAGGCTTGCCCCAAGATAACACACTGATTGTACTTAAGAATTCCTGAAGAAAAGTGCACTTTTAAAACACCTTGAATGCAAAGTGGAGGTGCAAAGTCTTGTTACCAGAGGATAGGCTAAAGCCCAACAGTTGACCAATGAAGTGCAAAGGTTGTGATATGTTTGACACGTCATTTAAGCTATTCTATCTGTGATTTATCTGTGATTCATTCTGAGTTTTTGTAACCTATGATTAAAGTGCAACAGATATTATGCCCTTGGGGGAAGGGGGGGGGGGAGGGGTATTATTTGAGAATTATGTAGAAAAATTAGTTACTTGTATGTAAAGTTACCTATTTCCCCTCTAAATTCTACTTACAGGATGAAAGATGCTCACTGCACTGAAACTGTACTCAGGTTCAGCTGAAGGTTGAAATGTGCTTGTACTGTTATCATCAGGTCCTGCAGTCTTAAATAAGGGCAATAGATCCAAATTCAGCTTCCTAATCAGAAAACAGTAAAGGGAGGTCTTCTAGAGCGAATCCTCACTATTCCTTTCTCATTTAACTAGATTTGTTATACATTTTGAATACTTTTTTACATACTTTTTATTATTCCTACAGGTCAAAACCTTCTACTCATACCAAAATGAACCTGGTTTTACGCAAAACATTAAGAGAGGTCTGGCTAGCCTTTTCCAGCTACAACTGCACTCTGGTTCTGCCACTGAGGTATGGTGCTGAATCAGGCAAGATCATAATCATCAGAGAAAGAGGCAGAGCCTGATTTGCTCTGAAAGGCACACCAGTGGATCCTGCTGACTGCAGAAGGAGTGAACTGTGACAGTAATCAGCCCTTTGATCACATTTGAAGTTGGAGACATAAAGACAGTCTTCTGAATATTTGGTGACACAAGTCAAATTTCTGCAATTAACATAAAGAAGAGGTGAAACCCATTTGATTTAAAATGTCTTTATCAGTTTAACAGAATTTGATAATCAACCAACTTAAACCAGGTCACTATAAAAGGGCTTATACTGATGTTTAAAGTTGGTTGATTACTAAATTAAATTCAATGGATTAGGCCATTTTAAATGAGAGTATCCACACAAATTTAGCAGTGGTTTAGCTGCACTAATTTCAGTTGCATTCCATTTTTAAATTTCTACATTTGTCCACTTAAGCAAAGGTGGAATTTAACTGAAATTTGTGAGTCTAGTGTGAGTTGCCAGGTGTTTCCTAATTTTTTTATTTCAATATTGTTACTTTTCTTCATAGCCATCTATTGAATAGTATCCCTGTCAATCCAAAGCAGATAGTTAGAAACACTGATATCCTCAAAACTGGTAAATTAACCCAAACAGTGCAGCATCTCAGGTACAGGATTCCAGCAGTGGAGAAAATGCTTCATCTTTGGAAGGTATTCTGGGGTTCCAAAGATAAATTCAAGATGTTGTGCTAATCTAACTCTTTTTTTCCCAAGGTGGACATTTCTGGGAAATGCAATACTACTTACCATGTGCGGCAAAATCAAGTGACTAAAGTAAAAGACCTGGACTCCTGTGAAACAGCAAAGCAAGGATTTACCAGCCACAACCCGGTATGATTTCTTTAACAAAATAAAATCTGTTCTTCTAATCTATTTAAAGTGTGTTCTTAGCAGCTATTACTCATCTCCTCAAAAATCCTTCTTGCGTTACAGAAAGAAAATTCTGCATGCAATTTTGTAGCTTTACCAGCCCAAACTTCATGTGTAGTTCCTCTGGGGAGAACAGAAAATGGATTATCCTCTTGTGTAAACCACCTTGGCTCAGCTGTCATTGAGTACAGCATACTAATTTGCAGTTTTCAAATCTCATTACAACATATTTTAGTTTCTCTACAGATTTACAGCACTTTTTATCCTGGCTGTACTGAAGTTTTAATCAATGTGAGGTTTCTTTTTGATTTTGGAGGAAAATCCTAGATACAGACACAGTCATAGTGATACCAGTAACCTTTTCCACACCCGCCGTAAGCGCCAGGCAAGGTGGTGGCTCCTGAATGGAGCCTGGTCAGGCTTCCCTAATGCACAGGTGTAATACAGAAGATGTGCCATAGAGGTAACTAAAGCTTTACTGTGGCCCTAATGGTCCTCCACTACTAGTAAAGGTCTAAGTGGTTACTACTGTGCGCAGGCTGGACATGTGTTGAAGGCACTGGGATTCTCACCGTCAGAAACTGACCTTTCTCAGCTCACAGAAGTACAAAGGCAGCACAAACTCTGTTAATAAAGTATCTTAACACTGTGACTGAATTAGTGATTTTCATATTTATCACAAAGACTTCATCTTGTTCACAAAACAGATCAAGCAGGGTATCCAGCTTTCCTTCCTGAGTGTGAACGTGACAATCTCATTTACAAGACATTTCTCTGGAAAAAACTTCTCATCTTAAAGTGTATTTTAAACTAAATGTACTACTGGGCATTTTCTCAGTTGCTGCCTGCTCCATAACTTTCTCCCTCATTTTTTTCCCTGGGACATACTGAATTTGAAACACATGGTGCAGAAGTAAGTGGCTTCTTATTCCAGGGGGAATTCTTGACAGCCTGGTTTATAGGCTTAGCTTGAGCTGTCAGCCCACACGTACTTTCCTCATATGGCTCTATTTCAGTACAAGTCTTGCCTTGATTTGAAACTGTGAGCTTTTTTCCTGTTTTGCTGTTTATTGAATAGTTCTCTTTCTGTTTTATTTTTAAATTATTTTCAGATCTTAGATGTCAGTAAAAAAGTCACATCTGCCACAATTTATGTGCTGGAAGACAGTTTCATTAAATCCATCAAGGCAGAAGAAAATTATGTTTTCCTTCTGAACTTCCGACGAAAAACAGGGGCCAAAATAGTATCAAAGTAAGTTGGGCAATTTGACTGTCATTGATAGCAGCAGGGCTACTGGTTCAAGTCAGGTTATACATCTGTGTCATGCAGAGTCGGGATCTAAGGCTGTAAATGCTCCAGGTAAGGAGTTAGGTCTCTTTTGTATCCATATGGTGCCTAGTCCAACTTTTATTAAGGGTTCTACCACACTGCAAATAATAAATAATGACATTCATCAAAAATGAACTGAAAACAGTAGAATTGTTCAAAACATTTTAAGCTACCCGTTAATGCTATATGTGTTCTGTTTCTGTGTCTTCTCATGGATCTCCAGTATGTGTTTCTAGTATGTGAGAGTTTGGAAATATAGGAAACAAAATCTGCTGCATCAAAAGAAAACAACAGTGAAACTAGATCTCTGTTAGACTCCAGACTCCAAAGCACTGAAAGTTTGGAGATACTCTGTGATATCAGATATTAAAAAGTACATTCAAAATCTCACTTTCCAGATCTTCTTAACAAATATATGAAACATTTCAGAATGCATAGGGTTACTGAAGGCTGTTTATCAGGAGCTATAAATCCATGCTTTAGAAAGTCTCTTATTTAGATATTTGATTCCACATAACTCCAGCAGTAATTTTGCTGGTATGAGATATTTCTGTTACCTTAAAAAACTCATAGACTTGCCATGTTCTGAACATTTTAAAATAAGACTTCAGTAAGTCTGTGTTCTATATTTTTTGCCTGTGGAGGAGATTTCTTGTTTTCTCTTACTGTGATTTCTGCATTTCTACACTGATAGTTGAGCTATAAGAGTGTCTTCACTGTATGCACATACAGGCAGATACTGGAACTGAAGTCAGTCCAAGCTGGCCCTGGACTGATCGCTGGGAAGCAGGTCGCTGGTGTGATCAAGACCTTGGACTCCAGCTATGTTGCCATGCCACTAGAAGCAGAGCCAGTGAAATCCGAATGCAAGAAGTGTCCTTCAGTAAGTAAACACAGTTTCATTGGACCTCAGGTTGGTTGGCTGAGAGAGGCAAGTCTGAAAAGAAGTTTCTGTCCAAGCAGCCACTAGGAGAGGGGAGTACGGAAGTGATGCCATTGAGTACTCCACTCCACAAGAGTGTTTTAAGATCTACCACTGAAAGTACCAACCTTTTTCCTCTCCTTCAAAGGTTAAGTGCAATATTTCTCAAGACCACTAGAAAATACACACCTTTTTGTTTTAACTCATCTTTGCCAACTGTGAGTTGGCAGGAGCTTATTTTCTCTGGGCAATGGAGTGAGAAATTACTTTTAAGATGGTTGGCTGGAGTTCATAAATGATTCTGTCATGGAGGTCCTGAACTGTTCCTAGAAAGTGAAGTTGTTAGCCATTCCTTAGGCAGGATAAACATTTGTTAATAATATATTAAGCCTCTTCTTGCTGCCTGACCGAGGAAGTCTTTTATTTAAATAACTGTATAGGTATTTTATAAATATAAATGGGGCCCTAGTATTCTTGGGAAGTCCAGTACTGTTCTCACTTTTCCCTGGAAAAAAAAATTCCTTGTTATTTTATATTTAAGATATCGGAGGAATATTAGGTACTGCAAATGCATCATCTCTTGGTTTACCAATACTATTCATCATAACTAATATAAACTAAAGTGACTGTTAGCTAACAGTATTAATGCAATTACCATTGTGGAATGAATTTAGCAGTGAATTAATTTAAACATTAATTTAAAGATTATTATTCTCTGGTTTTGGTAAGTAGAGTATGGCTTCTATACAACACACATGATTTTAATTCTCCAGAGATACTCCTTTTGAGCACAAATACATTCCTATATTGGAACTGGTGCCAGTTATTTGGAAGCAGCATTACACTGTAATAATTTATCATGTCTTATGCTTGTTGAGCCACAAAAACATATGTTTGGGGAAGTGATATAGAAATGATGCTGCACATGTGCAGTTCTGAGCAGGGAACATCAAGAGATCTTAAACAGAGTAGGGACAAGTATTTTTTTTCCTGACTTCGCCCCTCGGGGTTTGTGCTGACCAGTTTGTCACTTGGAATTGAGTTTGTCATAACAGTTATAATTTCTAGACCAAGATAACAAACATAGGGTATAATTCCAGAGCACTGCCTGGGGACTGAGCTAAGTCATTATAAACCTGGTGGCACGATGAGAATGAAGTTCTGCTTTCTCATTGTATTTTTCAGCAACTGCTATGAAAAGATGGAGTCTATAAACAGAACACTGTATCCAAAGCAGCAACATAACATATGGTACTTATATATCATAGTATACATTAATGCCCTACTGACATGTTATGCCTTAGAGTTTTTATTTTCAAAGCCCTTTTTAAATCATAACAAGTCTCTGTATGAATTTGGTGAAATAACCATTACTATAATTTCACAGATGGCAGTACGAAGTTCTGTGAGGTTATGGTAAATGTTTACATTTAAATTCAAGCCTAGATTTCTGTGTTTAGACACCATAAAGCATGTTCTTTTCAGAAGAGCTCATGCATCTTATACTTTTTTATGGTTGTGCTTCCAACAGGAATAGATTCTTGCCCCTTTTCAAACTGAGGTGCGTTTGTTCTGTCTTGTGTAGCCAGCCTTTGTAGGTTAGTAAACAGCTGTCAGGCACTGACATTCAAAACCAACTCCTTGGTTTAGAACCTCTTGGTTTGGCTGGAGTCTTCTTAGGGTGCCCACAAGACCTCTGGTCTGATCTTCCTCTTAGGGAGACAGAGATTCATGTGCAAGCTTGTTGAGTGACCATGTGGAAGTGCACGCAACTTGTGCCTGAATCTTTGGGTTATTCAATCCAAGCTGCTGACATTCATATCAGGAGAATGAAGGCCCTTGCAAAAGTCAATTGTGAAAGCTGTTTTTAAGGCCATGGTCACTGCAGGCAGCTGCTCCTTGTAGCAGTTGAGTGGTTAGAGTACCCAGCAAAGAGGAAGACGTAGTCTGCATTCTATTTTGCTTGGGATGGCTCCAGCTTTCATCTCCCACCTTGCTCTTCTCTAGGGTATGGGCTAAAGTGCCTAAAAGCACCTCACACAGCTCTGCTCCGCACAGGAGAAAATATGGGATTAACAAGGTTAGAGATTTTTTCTGGACTATAGTGCAACTTCAGCAGGGGGAATAGAAAGTGCCCCATATGCTTATCCAATTTCAGCTTATAATAGGAACACTGACCTTGGTGCAAAGCATTAATCAACAGTTGAGGTTAAAAGACCCATCTGTGCCTCAGAACATGAGCTCCTCCCAGCTGGCCATTAATCCTCAGGAAATATCCTATGTCTCAATCATTGTTGCCTAATTATTGTTTGTTACAGTCGATAGAACTTGCACTCTGTACTGATGAATTATACTTCTAATTGCCAGCAGGTTCAAGTGTTATTGCCCAATACAAAATCTACAAAGAGGGGAAGTATTTTAGTAAAGGTCAAATGGGTGCTGGTGTTATTTCCCACTCAGGAAAACTGCAGTAAATACTTCTGCAAAGAACAGCTGAGTTTTCACCAAGGAATGTTCTCGATAATTTGAGATAACAGAGGCAAAGGCAACTAAGTGTGAGAGGAAAGGTCAAAATACCAACACCAGTTTCATATGGGAGTGTATCTGGAAGGACAGATATGGGTACTTTGGTACTATGTTGGCTCATTAAAGTAAAAAAAATGTGGTATAATAAATGCTGCAACATAAATACATAAATACAGCAACAATGTATGAAGAAGCCAATATCTGTTCTAATACCGTATTACCTATCATTTTGTAAAAATCTAAAGATCCCTCTGTATGCAGGTTTATGAATGAAAAATGGGAATTACTTATTGGGCATTTACTCCTGTTCTACAGTAATCACTTAAAAATTACCATCTTCTTAGAAAATATGATTCATTTCTGAATTGGGGGTTTTGCATCTCTCACCTTAATAAAAATTACTTAGAAGAAAGTGGGAACAGAAAGGAAACATCATATTCACCAGAAAGCATAGTAAATTTGCAAAAGAAGAGAATTCGACTTATTCTAGTTACAATATAAATAAACTTGTTTTATTCCAAAATAGATCGCATTTAAGGTCATGGATGATATCAGGAAAATACTAAAGTGTTGGAAGAGACAACTATAGAAAGGTTTCAAACATATTTGTGCTGGGATATCAGATATTAAATAATACTTAGCTAAAGGATCATCAATCTATTGGATTTCAGCTAATTTGAGCAATAGCTGGCCCACATATCTGAATTCTGTAAGCCTGATTTTGAGAACTGAAGCACAATCTGAGAGATTTGACATAATGTGAATTGTTTTATAGCTTTCTCAACAGTGGCAGAGCATCAGAGAACATATGCAACCTGAAAAACTTTCCAAAGCTGAAGCAGCAAAAAGCTTTTTGTCCTTAATTAAGAGCATCAGAAAAGCTACGAAAGAGGAGATCCTGCAAGTTATTAGAAGTGAAAATAAAGAACTTCTGTAAGTTATTGTGAACGAGCTTTCAAAAAGTTTGTTATTTGAAACTGCAGAAGGGCAAACTACATACAAAGAGATTGAGTTCTACTGTTGATGTCCTTGCAATGCAAACACAGTGGTCAGTCCTGTCCCCAGAAAAAGGCTTTTTTTAAAAGCAGCTGTGTTTATGCTTGTAGTACAACATGTTTTCAGCACGGCATTCAGCCAACAGGATCGTGTCTGCAATGCAAGGCTAACATGGTTTGTAGTTTAGCCAAAGGTCCTCATCCCATCTGCTTCTTCTGAAACATTCTATGACTTGTTCTTTGCTTGCCCATTTGTTTCCTTCAATCAGAAATATAGCAAAGAAGGGAAAGGTTAATGCCTGGATATTGTCCTAATATTACAGTTTGGTTGTGTACAGCATGTGCACAGAGACCTAAGAGTTGAAAAGGATTTCTGAGTCATATGGTCAGGATCTTTTACACAAATTATAGCAGTTGGCAGCAATAGAGATAAACCTGAGAGTAACTCAGGTAAGTGTAGAAGCTTTTTCTCTACATGCCATTGTGTATGCAGTACTAAACTATGTTTTTTACATTTACAACCTTGTCCTGTAAACTTTCATACACTTGGGATAGTTTGGTTTTTTAATACTTTTTTTGGTCCCCTATTTGCATAAATTCAAATATTATCCATGGATATCATTAATTTCTGAAGTTCGTGGAAGAATTGAGGGACACTGAGGGACACTTTTTTTCCAACAAGAGTAAAAGATTCTCTTACCTGCAGTAAAGAGATCTTTCAGCACACTAGGTTCTTTCTTTCAATATGCAGAAAAGTCTTTTCAATATTGTCTAGCTCATTCAAAGATATGTTCATTTAATTTCCACACCTTTGTAGTCCACAGCTAGTGGATGCCGTAACCTCCGCTCAGACACCAGAATCACTGGAAGCCTTACTGGAATTTCTTGATTTTAAGGATGCAAGCACTTCTGTCCTGCAGGAACGATTCCTGTATGCCTGTGGATTTGCTTCTCACCCCAGTGAAATGCTCCTGAAATCTTTAACTGTAAGTCAAGGGACAAAACAAATACAACAGAGCGAATACTCAAGCTTCATTTTAGTCAAAGGGGAAGGGAAGAAGAAACGACTGTTGCTGTTGCCCGTTTTCCTTTCCTTATGGCTTCCAGGGTTTCCTTTAAGTGTGCCAGTTATATAGAGCCTGCAAACAACAAACATTTGTGGGTCCAAACTGAAAGTCTATTTGCTCTGTAAAACGTTATCAATATCTACTATTGGAAAAAGAAACATAATACTGAATGTTCAGAAAACAATTTGAGGGTTGTTTGATTGTTGTCTTATCCAAGTCCTGTAACCATTTAAATACTCTCTTGTTTTTTGTTTTGGTTTGGTTTTTTATTTTTTAAATTTTTTTATAAATATAGCTCCAAAATGAATTACTATTTGAGACACTGAATGTAACATAAGGGGAAAACAGCAGTCAGTTGTTATGTGTAATGATACAGCTGTGCTCTGCTAAGCCTAAGTCCAGGCCATTGTGGTAATCATTTCCTTTGCATTGCATTAGTGTTCACATGAAATGAGGGAATGTATTCAACCCACTACAGTCTGTGATTCATCATATTTAGACCGAGAGACTAACGGCACTGCTTTTGTCTAACAGGATAAGTTCAAGGGTGATATCGCAAATGAGGAAATCAGAGAAACTCTTGTCATTGTCATGGGAGCACTCATCAGAAAGCTGTGTGACAAAGGAGGCTGCAAGCTCCCAGTGAGTATCTGCTGTGCACTGCTGACCAAATTCTGCACTGTAACACACACACAAATAATCCCTGCTGATGTTAGTGGGAGAGCATGAGGCACAGAAAGCATATTCTCCCATCTTAAAATAAGCCCATAAACTCCTATGTTTGACAGAGAGGAATACTTTTTTAAATAATGACATCTACTTTGTGAGATTTAGGCTTTAATCTGGTCTCTTTCCATTTCTGTAGATTTCTCTAGTTTTCCTTTTTCTGATAGAACCTTTTTCTCACTGCCTAGTCTATCACCAGAAGCAGTACTTGAGCTCTCTTGTCCAAAACCTTTGCATGTCCTCAGAGAAAAGGCAAATGGAAGATCTATTTAATATTTATAATCATCTCAGGTTATTTCACCTCTGTGAAGAAAATTCATTGGTTCAAGTACTCAACTGTGCGCCAAACATGCACAGAATAATGTAGGAGGAAGACTATTCCCTTGAGCATGGACTGAGTAGATGCTGGTGTTAGAGGATGAGGATGATCAGACAAGGCACTGCTGCCTGCTGGATCTGTGCTATTTGAGACTGCATCACACTGCCAAAAAGACACAGAGCACCTGAACAGGCCCTAGGAATCCCTTTTAATTTCCTCTGCTACCTGCCAAGTACTCTCATAACATTATTTTTTGAGGCACTAAACAACACCTCCCATGTCTTTTCTTGTGGGGACATGTTGGCCTCACAAGGAAGACCTGTGAAGTCCCTGAATCAGGGCAGGAGCAGCTAGGAAGTGATAAAACTATGGACCAAGTGTCACTGTGTCTACACTCACTGGTTATGCTTGAAGTTTTTGCTTGAAGGAAGCCATCAACATACAGTTTACAAATGGCACCTTTGCTACCCTCTGCAATGATGCTTTGAAATAAAAACATTCTCGAACCCAGCCCTGCTGTTCCTACTTCTGTGAGGGGGAAAAGGTAGGTTTATGATCACCATTTAAATGTGCTATTGCTTTTCTTTAGTTTGTAGTGGAAGCCAAAAGGTTGATTCTAAATAGACTGGAGAAGGCCAAGAAAGATGACAATGTGAGGATGTACCTGCTGGCACTGAAGAACGCTCTCCTTCCTGAAGCAATTCCACTGCTTCTGAAGTATGCCGAGTCAGAAGAAGGACACATTAGCAGTCTTGCTGCTACTGCCTTACAGAGATACGATCCTTCTTTTCTCACCAAAGAGGTAAGAAAATATGCTGCCCCCCCCAAAAAAGTGCAAGAGACTGTATTCAACATAAAGGATAAATTAACAGAGTTCATTTCTTGTCATTGATGACATGAACAGTGGAACTGGGTACAATCTCAGTAGTTTGCTGATGATGCCAAGCTATATGGCACAGTCAACATGCTGAAGAGTAGGGGTGGTCTGGTAGACATGTGTTAGTCAGCCTTTGGCTCCAGAGTCACAGCCATCAAAGGTGGCATGCAGTCTACACAGAACACTGGCCTCCTTTCCCAAGAGGGAACACTGGGGCACCTGTGCAACCCCTGTTCTTTCTTGTGCTTTCACAAAGCCAGGAAGACTGCACAAAATAAGAGAAGGATAAAATAACTGCATCTTACCCTGCAACCTCCAAGAATAAAAGAAGACATACAAAATAGCAGAACATGAGGCCCTGCCTCTGCTGCTTTACCCTGCATCTCATTTCATACCCACTGCTGCCCAGAAGGACCAAGGCTGTCAGGGTGCTGCTCTGCAATTAACAGGCTGGAGGCCATTCTGTCAGTGGGGCTACATATCTTTCCATGGACTTACCTGTAACAAAGACGGGTCACAGTCTTCTGAGGGACATGAAGCCACCACAGGCACTGTCTTTAAAATTAGAATAGCAAGATTCTTGATATTTTAAAAGTACGTATTTCCTGAACAGTCAAAGAAATCTCTCTCTTGATCGTACCACTGCCACGTTAATTTGATCTTAGTGCTGCTACTTATTTACAGCCTTGCTGTGAAAACCAGTGTGGAAGGCTGTATTTGGTCTGTGGCTGAGAGAACATAACAGATGTACCACTTGTCCTTGTTGTCACTGAGCTATACATGTCCCGTACATTCCTAAAGGACCATGAAGAACAGGGTGCTGAAAATATATCCTTATGTATTAGCCTGAGCTATGGAGCTAACTTAAGCTAACTTAAGCTGATATTATAAACGAGATTCCAACCTGTACTTTGCCCAGTCATCTGTATGAGCATTGAGTGAATAATGTGTTTCCTGACCAGGTGAAGGAAACAATGAACAGGATATACCACCAGAATCGTAAAGTCCACGAGAAGACAGTGCGAACCACTGCAGCTGCTATCATCTTAAACAGTAACCCATCCTACATGGAAGTGAAAAACATCCTGCTCTCCATTGGTGAACTGCCTATGGAAATGAACAAGTACATGCTCTCCATGATCCAAGATATACTTCACTTTGAAATGCCTGCAAGGTACATTAAGTTCAGTATAAATAAATAGAGCCCTTCCTTACTTCTTTGCAGAAGCCCAAAGAACACATAGGTTCGAATGAATTACTACACTTTGAGGAAAGTATAAAAGGGTACCTGATTTTCATGTCACTTTTAAGTGTTCTTAATTCAGAATAAATTTAATTGGCACTCTTTTAATAGTCACATTTTCATAGGTACAAAGAAAAATTAGACACATAACTTGCACTTCTGTGAGAAATGTCATCTGTTGGTCTTAACTCAGTGGGTCACTTGCTTTTATATTTTAAGAACCAGTGAACTTGAAAAATTTTAAATATCTTAGTATGAGAATGAAAATTATCTAAATATCCCTTCATTTCAAAACCATTAATTTTCAAGGAAGAACTTTCCTTGCCTTTCTTCTGTGACTGCAGGGAATACCTGAAATTGGAAAAGAGACTTTACGGGAAAGCAGATTTTTAGTGGGTAAAGGTAATGGTGTTGAAGACCTTCTTTTCTACTGGGAAATTCACCGTCTCTCAAATTTGATGTTTCTACAGGAAAATAATAGATTTTGTACTGTAAAATTTTTGTATCTCAGTAATTTTGATTGTTTTGAAATACCACAGCAAAACAGTTCGAAAAGTTCTGAAGGACATGCGTGCTCATAACTATGAGCGCTTCTCCAAGATGGGCTCTTCCTCTGCCTACTCTGGCTACATTACACGTATGTAACCATGAAACTGCCTTTTAACCCTGTTTGTATTCCCAAACATTTGATTAATCCACTAGTTTAGTCACAGGTACCTTCTTTCTTTTTTAATTAAGGTGGTCCAGATGTATCATCCACATACAGCCTTGACATCCTCTATTCAGGCTCTGGTATTTTAAGGAGAAGTAACATGAACATCCATATTTTTGATAGAAATGCTGAACTTCATGCCAGCCAGGTAACTGCCACACTGTACATACAAACTAAGCCAGTATGTGCTCCTTTTCTTACAGCTTCAATTCAGCTACTGTTTAAGACCATAAGGTTTGCTGCACTGGGCAGAGAGAAAGCCAATAATGGGAAAAACCCACAATGTGGCACATGTTTGCCCTAAACAAAATGTTTTGTTCTGCATGATATATCAAGTTCTGTGTCTGTTTAAAGCCTACACTGTTTATTAGATAATCAGTAAAATCTTTGGAAGTTTGTAGAATTAAGACCTATTTTGGGTATGACATAGAAGGGAAAAACAGGAAGTAGATGAAATGTACAAATCAAAGAGATTTTAATGAGATGCCTGTGTTTTAGACTTTTCTTGAAGTTGGCAAGAACCTTCAATATTATAATGCTATTAAATTTATACAGGGCAAACATTATGCAGCAGAACATCTCTGGGTTTTCCTCCTGACTGTCCAAAGAAAATAGTCATATGATTAAAGGGAAATGCATTTGAAAGAAAAGTAGTCTCAGGATTGTGATCTGCATGTGGGTAAACCCTGCCTGCACCTACAGGGAAAAAACATGCCATGAAATTATTTTATTTTCTGTTTTTCTGGCTGCTCTACCTAGTTCAGTGAAGTCTTAACCTTGTACTTTTTCATCTACAGCTAAATTAGAGTTGGCTCTTAGACATTAAGAAAATATGTAGGGTTGCTGCTAATGGTTTGAGTCAGGCAGAACTTTTTTCATTGATTCTGTATTACTGTTGCATTGTAGGTGGTGATTGAAGCTCAAGGTCTGGAGTCCATAATAGCTGCAACTCCCGATGAAGGCGAGGAAAACCTGGACTCCTTTGCTGGCATGTCAGCCATTCTGTTTGATGTTCAGCTCAGGCCAGTTACATTTTTCCAAGGGTATGGTGATTTAATGTCTAAAATGCTCTCAGCAACTGGAGATCCCATGAACGTGGTGAAAGGACTTATCCTCCTGACAGATTACTCACAGGTACTAATAGTACACTACTTGCTTCTTTTTCTGTCTCTTAAGCACAGATGCTCCCTCCCCCCAACCTGTTGTTGTAGGACATCTTATTTTCTTTCTTTTCAATGCTGATAAGCCTGACCAATGTTACACAGGCTACTCTTACTGTGGGAGCTATAGGAAAGTCATGGCTATTAAAAACCAGAATTAAATTGCGTTAAATGTGATCTAGAACAAAGGTGAGAACACATATTCTGGAAAACAAAGAAACACTGAATAAAAGCAAAGCCAATTGAGTTTCCTGTTGAGAACCCATATGGCTATTAGCTATGACCTCCCCTCCCACAGTTCCTTGTAATACAGTATTGTCCCATGTGACCACCTTATTTTTCCTCTTCCCAGGTTGTCCAGGGACCTTATGTCCATTAGGCAATAAACTGTCAGATGAATGAATCATTGGTACTCAAACTTTCCCAGATAAGTAACATCCAAAGAATAATGCTAAGAGGTCCAAATTTCAAATATTTATTACTAGGCAAAACAAGGAAATAAAATTAGGATTACACAGTTTTTATGATACGGTCACCTCAAATGGTCTGCTAATTTTATGCTTAAATAGACTCACATACAAATCTAAGAGGCTACATAAGGTATTACTGGAGGACAAGAATCCAGACGTCTCTCTCAAAAGTGCAGGGTCAGCACTTTGTTTGGTATTTTTGCTCTTCTCAAGCAGGGATCTCCTTAGAGCCTGTGGATTTAACAACTGTACTCAGGTCATGAAACATCTGCAGTCTCAAAAGTTATTTTTTACTTTTCCCCTTTAATTCTTGTCAAAAGAAAATGTGAAAAGCAGATGGTAAGACAATCTACTATGATCAAAATTGCACAGAAACACCCTCTGCACATGACAGCTTTCCCCATCTGGAACCCAGCTCAGCCCCTTTATAATGGCATTATAAGTCCAGAGTAGGGCACAAATTGACTAACTAAAGCTCATTCCAACCATGCTTTACAGTTCACACACAGATTATGGGCAAAAACTTGACCATGACCTATTTAACGAACAGATCACAGAGGTGAGAAAGATAATCATGTCCAGTCCTGAGCACAGGAGCATTTAGAGAACTAAATATTTCCAACTGCTGTGCATGCACCAAGCTCCATACATACTCTGGCTGAATCAGTTGGCCAAGCACTCCTAGAGCTCTGTCAGCCAGCAAATTCTCCTCTCCTTTTCTTTGGAGAACCTCACAAAGACTGGGCCACACCAGGGCTAGGACATTGTGTCATTTCTAGCAATATCAGGGTGTAGCATTTTCAGTTGGTCATGGCCTCTGTGGAAGGCTGGGCAGCAGTGTGATGAGATGGGATCCCACCCTGCTTTCTCCCTTGGGTTGTCACTAGCACAGTGTCTGCCTAAGCTCTTCAGAACTCAAGGAGCAGACACAACCAAAGTTGTGTGTTCACCACCAAAAAGGCACTTGTTCTTACCTTCACACCCCATAAAGGCCTGTCTTTCCAAGCAGGGTCTTACAACTGTGCTCCAGGTCAACAGCACATCAAAGTGGTTTTGGCACTTCTACACGGCCAAGCTTCATTGGAAACATTTTCACCTGCAAATTCTTGAACAGTGTTTACACCTGTGCTAGAAAACACTGTGAGAATGGAAGTGTGAGTGGCCTGACACTGAAACTAAGGAAGAAACAGTGGCAGAGAGCCATAATCAGTCTCACTTCTTGATAGTTAAGTGCTACCTTCACATTCCCTGGTCAGCATGGATAGGCCTTGCTCAGAACATAAGCTGCTTTACAAATTCATGCTGTAGACAATCAAGTCAAATGTGGGTTTATCTGATTTCAGTGAAGTAAACCAGGCATGGGAATCAGTGCACATTCTGTGATACCAAAACGCAGTGTGCCTCAGCTGGCCATGCTGTGATTTCAGAACAGGTGAAAACCAAACCAAAATGTATGACACAGACAGCACAGATGAGATAAAAAAGACAGCTTGGAAGCAAAGACTGGATCTTAGAAATGGGGCAATTGAATTGTCATAAAAAAACTTAGGTAATATTTGGGTTCCAATTTTTGCATTGGTGCAGCCTGATTTTGAGATAAATGATCTTTAAATACTAGAAAAGTTCTGCTCCCCTGTTGCTGCTTTTAAGGACCATTTTGCACAGAAAGACCAAAACTGGGTTGTACTCAAAGTGCTGTAAAATCTACCAAATAACACCCCCCTTCAAAAAAAAAGAAATAACTTCCTGTCATTAACCATACAGCAAGAAGAAACCACAATAGGCACATTTTGGAGAGGTGATTTCCAAGCCGATAACACTGCTCCTAAAGCTTACACTCCTGCCCACCATCTGTGATATATTTACTCACATGATGCCACAAACTGAAATCAGAGTGTATTTTATGGACATTGCTGTGTTGTTTGAGGGCTAAAAATAACTTTCCAGTAGTTATATTCTCTCTATGAAATAAACAGCTCTCATAAAACTGTTTTTGAGACTCCTAAGTCACCTGCACTAAAGTTCAGTAGTGTTAATAGTCCTCCTAGGCAACAGACCTGCCAGAAGCACAGAGAAATTAAATACTGTATTCATAGGTCAGAGAAACCATTTGAAAGCCAGACCCCAGTGGAAGATAGCCAGTTCCCAAAGAAGTGCCTGTTTCAGCCGTCTCTGTGTTGTGTTACAGTAAGCTTTGCATTACAGTGCAGTGCATAAAGAAATTTTTTTTTGAAGCATAGCATGTTTCAACATTTTAAACAGTAACAAATGACTGATTCTGATCTTTTGGATCACAGTTTCCACTGCAAATGAGACACAAAGCTTAAAATAGGAAGGGAAAGGAAAATACTTCTCCTGAGGAGGCTGAGTCCCTGTGATTTACACCTCCCATCAGCCTGGATTGGATTTGCACATGAGATGAAGGACAGGACTGAGCTCTAAATAAGGAAATAGAGGAGCTAGTAAAACACAAGCAAGCAGCTTCTCTGTTGATTCCAGTGACAAGTACAACTTAATTCTAGGCAGCATTTAAACCCTAAACTGTGCAGCCTATTTTAATGTTATGGGGTGTGATTTGACAATGCATCTAAAATACCCACCAATTCAGTCCCAATTAAAAGCAAAGTAAAATAAAGTAAAACAAGCTTTATCTCCACACCTAAACAGATCAACAAGGGAAGTATTTTATGCTCCATTGCAGTCAGCAGAAAAATTCCCTTTGATTTCAGTAATCCATGATTGTTGCTTTGGTGAAAGTAAGAGATCAGAGCATCGTATGACCACACTTGCTGAGGATATGCTGGATTTATAAACCACAGCCCCATCACTGCATTCTTTAAATCTCAAGCCCACTTTAGCTGCAACTGACTGCCAAGCTGGTTCTGCCAAGCTGGTTCCGCCAAGCTGGTTCCGTCAAGGAAATAATTTCATAGTTAATTTTCCCTAAAAGGTTAACTAAACATGTACAGCCATTGTAATTATCCAAGTCCTTGACTGCAGTAGGAAAACACTAATGATCTGAATAAAAACCTCCCCTAATGTTGCTCCTTGCTATATGGATTAGGAAGCCAGACTGATTGTCTCTGCTTTCTTCCTCCTTAAATCTTGGGACAGCATTATTTGGAACCACTGGACTGCTGAATAGCTAAGAAGGGAAGAGAGACTTCTAAGATGCCTGGGCATCAGTGGAAGAAATTGAGTATTCACATATCCTACAAATGCCTGCAGCATTAGAGGTGCTGAGAATACCACAGGCACAGAAACTTGGGAGGAGGAAGAAAACCAGCTGTGAGACAGAAGGTGCCCTGTATGTGAGGCACATGATCAAAAAAACCTTCTCCCAAATTAATGTTTCTTTTAAAATGGTGAAGTAATCCACTAGTTCTTATGAAAGCAGCATGACTGTATAAAGTGAGTTAGATTGCCAAGCTGGGTGAACCTTAAAATCCTGGCCCTATGCCAAAACTTAAAAGTAATGAACTAACATGACCCTGAGCTATAATATCACTTCCGAAATGGACTTCCACATGGTGTGTTTCTAGTCCAGCCACAGGGGTTTCATGAAGCCATGAGCACACGTGGTGGTTGATGGAAAATGCATTAAATGCAAATTCACAGTGGCAATTAAGGTGCATTAGCTTATGGGTTTGGTCACCCAGCTGCTGAAGATGTAGTTCCTGTCATATGGTGGATTTGGAGCCACTACACATGGCGCAGTGGTGTCAACACTTTGCATCCTACTGCCAGTACAGGGCTGCCATCAGGTGTGCTCAGGAAGTCACACTGCCCTGCGTTGCTGCTACAGTTCCAGCAAGGAGTTTAATTCATTGAGCTGGACTGTGAGGCTTGTGTGGTAGCTCTTGGAGACACAATATTCCTAAAAGTCATACTCCTTGCAGAAATGATGCCAGCTGACACACAGGGAAGAGGGGAGGGATGCAAAGCACCTTTCTGTAGCTTCATCCCATTTTTGAAGGAGTGAGGTACATTGGAATGTTCTGTCCACTCTTCCAGAAAAGCCCTCTATTCCTTTTTGTTCCTGAAAAATGACAAGTGGTGTGATTGCAGTACAAAAGGCCATAAGGAAACCTCTGAGGTCTGCAGTGAGTAACCTGTGCTTTCTGACGGCTCTAGGAGATCCAGCTGCAGTCTGGGCCGATGGCCAGCGCAGAGTTCCTGGGTGGACTGGCCATCGACATCTCAGGAGGGATGGAGTTCAGCCTGTGGTACAGGGAATCCAAAACCAACGTTAAGAACCGGTGAGATACTCCCAGCATGTGTGATAGTTGTAGACAGCCCAGGCTCCTAAGCCATGGTAGTCCCAGTGAGAAGAATTTAAATACAAAAGACCTGGCAGAGTTAGAATTAAATAATTAATTTAATAAAATTAAATAGTTATGTGCATGGAAGAACATTTGCACTTCTTCTTTCCTTTCAACCTGGATAATACCAGTTCCCACTGACCTGATCTGATTTTATATATATATTTACCTAAAGAATAGTCTCCTTTGAGGGAAGTTTTTATGTATATATTGTAGGACTGTTTGTAATTTAATTTCCTTTTTCTTAAAGTGTTTTGAAATAATTGTAGTGCCTGAATTTATTTGTAGGGTGGCTGTGTTTCTATCTGGTAACATTGATGTGGATTCCCTCTTTGTAAAGACTGGCATGGAAACCACTCTGGAAGTAGAAACAGCATTAGACTTCATCTCCACAGTGCAGTTTTCACAGTACCCATTTTTAGTCTGTATGCAGATGGACAGAATTGAGTCTCCATTCAGGTAAGAACTAAGAGCATATAATTTCTCAGGTGTCCTTCCAGTCAGCTGCTGAACCTGGCAATTTTGGTTTTCACAGTGACAAGAGATTAACACGAGGCCAAATTTTAGCCTAACACAATCAGGTGCAGCATAGGCTCTTACACACACACCAACCCCTCTGCTAGCTCATTCTTTCCTGTCCCTCATCTCTGAGATTCAGAAAGACATCTTCTGAAGATCACAACTTGCTCTGAATGTGCACTTTAGTCCAATGTTTTAATTTGGTTTTGCAAGTGAACTAACTGAAGTGGAAAGACGCTGGTCCCCTCGTGTACAATCAGTTCTGATGGTGAGCTGAAACTTTGCCAACAGTAGTTCTCTATTACACTGTTGAGATAGGAGGAACATAGCCATAAACTAGCTGAAGCAGAAAGTTTTCTTCATCATCTGCTGTTTACTAGTGTCAACAAAAGTACCTGGTCTGTTAAGTTCTTGCATCCATTGTGTTCTATCAAATTTCATTAAGGCACCAGATTTCCTGAAAACTAAACAACTGTGCAATAAGTTTAAAAATATGCTTTCCAGTAGCCAAAGAATAGTAATGGAACTGGGTTTACTGGTTTTTTTACCACTCCCTCCTGATTCCTATTTCCTAAGAACTAAGGAGGATGACATTTGCAGAGCCTGTGCCATTCAGACTTTTCTCATCCAAAACTTGTTAGAAACCTAAGAGAAAATAAAAAACTTGAGGATCTTCAGGAAATCCTAAGAAAATAGTATCTGTTATTCTGCAGATACTAAAACCCCGTCAGAGTATATGTACACATGGTGGAAGTGTAATTCCACCTGTATTGTAAGTGTTTGGAACTGGGTACAAACTGTGCATGAATTTGCTAATGCCAGCGCGCCGTGTTGTGTGTTTACAGGAGTCACGTGACCAAGTATGAAAGCCTGCCCTCTGGCAGGCGCTACACTGCGAGGAGAGGGAAAGCAGCGATGCTGGCAGGGAACGAATACCCTCTCCATCAGGAAAACTCCAACATGTGCAGGAAGGTGTTTGGCGCAAAGTCTGATTCCGCTGGCGGCTGGTTTTGAAAGAAGCACCTGAGCTTTTGCCTCCCTGAATCGGCGGCTCCCTCAATGACTTAGGCTTGTACGTACCATCCTCACGTGGAGCTTGGTCTTGCACTACTGCAGTTAATGGGAAATTTGCCATTGATTTCAATGGGCCAGGATCAAACTCTCAGTGCGTGCACGGTGTTTACATGTTAACCTCTATTTAAAACTTTTGTAAAAAGAAACCTGAGACAAATAAAGATCGATTTGGTAGCATTCCATGCACTCCCTTAAGGGTGGTGCTTGTTCTTTATTTTTACTTTTTTTGTGCCAAAAGCAAAAATAATCCCTCATTTTTCTTTCTTGGGGAGTACAGAAGTCTGTGTTTTTGACATGCAGTAAGAACAATTATGATGTATAAAAGAATCATTATTTATGAATGTATTTTGAAGTATTTAGGTGTTTTAGGCCTATGACCAATCCCCATTGAAATATTCAAGTACAATTAACATCTAGATGGGACCATGAATTCCTGCTTACTCAGTATTGCCTGTTTACAAAAAAAGCAGGGTTTATTTTACATGATTTTAAAGGATTTTGCATTTTTTTAAGCATTCAGAGTTTGATTATTATTATTTATCTTTTGGAGGTTTTTTATTAACTGCTATAGTTAAATACAATTGATTAACATTGTGGGGTAACGTTTCCAGAAGTACTTACAGTTGCCTTAATTCTGTTCCCATTGAAATCAATGGTATAATTTCTGTAGTTATCACCAGGAGCAGAGTTAAGCCAACATTGGTTGGTCTTCAAGGTTGCCTCCTACAAATTCGTGTCCCTGTGTGTAATCAAGGCAATGTATTTTGAAAAATGAGCACCCACTAAGGCAATTCTGAACTACGATGAAGGAAAGAGTCTTGAGAGAAATACACTTTGAATGCAGAGTCTAGCAAAGCTTGTGCCAAGCCAGAACATTTTCTTCTGGGTAAGGTAGGTTTGTATTTCAATGCAAAAAAAGTACTGACTACTCATACAAGTGCTTTGATGAAAATTACTTCGACACTTCAAGAAGTGCCTTCATAGGAATGGTGAATAAAAAACCAAAAGCTTTTATATATACATCAGCATTGTGGATTAAGAAAGAATATACCTCAGCTCAGCTCAGCTGATCTCTGACATGATCCATCTGATTTAATTTTTATAGGACAAGGTGGATGAGTGCTGGTCACAAAAAAGTAAACTAACAAGCAGAACAGTTGTTTAAAAACAACCTAACAACCAAAAGCAGGCAGGAAAAACTCATAGATTGTCATGAAAAGAAATTATTACAAGATTAAGAAAAAAATCCAAATTCTTTTGTGTTGTAAAAAAGAGTGCAGAAATCTGCAAAAATCAAATTGTCAATGCGATGAAACAGTCTGCATGTTGTCTTTCCTGAAAATGCTGATACATTTCTAGTCAAAGCATAAATAAAACAGGTAAAAATACAGTGTGAAGAAACTATTTTCTGTCTTTTTTCTTGTCTGTCACTTTTTGGGTTGGGAAAGCCTCTCATTGTGGAAGGAATGGTATTGATAGGGACAAGAGGAACCATTTGACTCACCTTTACATTTGAAGCAATAACTAAGTAGGACGTCCACTTGTCCTGGGCTCCCCCTCTAATAGGAGACAGAAGTATCTCCTGAGGGTGGTGTACACCCCAAACAGGATGCACCACATGCTGGAGTTGCCTGCCTAAATGCTCTGGCCAGAGGAGAGGCAAGACCTAAGCACCCCTCTTCTGTGTCAATACGTACCTCAACATGCACTCTCAAAGTCTGCACCCTGTATGTTGTGGACACCCTTTGATACCTCCACTGGTGTTTTAGGAGCAAACAGGAGAAAAGCTTTGACATTTGTTATTGCTAGCTGCTGTTTGTGTCATATAAAACAAAAATAAGACCAGAGCTAAGTATTCATGCACCTAGAAAGAGGCAGTCTCCTCCTGCAGTGCTCTGGCATTCTAAATATAGAAGGTGGACAAAGAGTGGCATAAAGAAATAGGTATCATCACTATTTCACTTGTAGAGAATTGAGCTATCAATAGATGACAACCTCAACTCTGAATCCTAATTTGCATCAGCAGTCTGCCAGGCTCACCCATGACTTCACAACCCAAAATCAGAAAAAATGTGCTAGATAATGCAATTTGTGTCTGTAAGATCTGTATCTGATATCAGCAATCTCACTGCAAGACTTACCCTCTTTCTTAATTATATAAAATCAAAGAATCTTCTAAATGGGCACCTGTAAAATGGAGCCCTTTGGCACATGAAAATAATGTAACACTGGTGATCACTTTTAAAAAAGCATAACAAAAAGTAGTTTCCAATTAAAAAAGATAATCTGGCTCTTGCCAAGCATCTGGCCAACATGACCAGGTGTGCTTCTCTTCCAAGTGAAATGCACAAGTCTGTTCAACATAAATACATCATGTCTCACACAGATAATACTCCATGTCTTTTGCTTTATTTATTCAACAAGCCCTAGCAGAGCTTGTCAAGGAAAATCATGTGCCCATCCGCACCACTGAAATCTGGTCTTTCAGAGTGGGACAACCTGTAAGGGCAATTGTGGGGCTTCCACAGCTTTGACAACATCCCTTGAATCTTAAATCAAACAGAGCCTCTGAGACTTACATTGCTCCTTCAGAACTGATCTGTGTCTTCATGGATGCCCCTGGCATGGCAGCACGACACTTGCTTCTGAAATTATCTGACCCTAACAGCTGGACATAATGGGGATTCCGGGACAGGTTTAGTCCAACAGCTGGGTAATGGAAGGCCAAGGCTTCCTTACTTAGTCTCTATAGCTACGGAAACAACAAAACTAACAAACTTCTAAAAATAAGGTGAAATTAATACATTGCTCAAGCCTGCATTTGAAATGAAAACACACTTAGGGTTACAACCAAAGCAAACTCTGTGTTTACCAAAGCAGTGGGGGTTACAAAGATGTAACATACATCTTTAGTAATGGCATTACACTTAGTTTTATCTTATCTGCAATGGTAGCAATTAAACAATAATTCATATGTGAAGTTTAGAGAACCAAATAAACATTCAGTCCTTTTTAATTGGAAGCCCTAGAAGGAATGATACTCCAGCTAAGTCCAAAAAGCAACCCACTGGCAAAAGAAACTTTGAAACTTTCCCCTTAAACTTTCAGGAAGTGCTAATTATTAAAGATTACTTTTCTTATACTCTTCCAAAAAAATATTCAAATTCCAGGGTTCAGTTTCTCACTACATTCCTCAGCGTATTCTGGTGCAGAAATCACAGGGAAATAGAAAGATTAAAGGGTTTTCATGAGGTTATGAATGCAGCCATCTGTGCAGTACAGGTTAGCAGTTATCGGATTAAGTCATTATTTTTGTAACATTTGACCATAAATAAGTGCTAGTAAAATGCTTTCTCTCCTACCAATAATGGATAAGACTCAGAGCTGCACGGGCGTAAAACAGCATAATCTCACAATGGCCTGTAATCACACTGACAGCATCTTCCTTTCCCTTTGTTAGGAGGAATAGGATCATCCATTATTTTACTTTTAATAAAAATTATTTATACTGAGTGAAAGGTGCTAGGGTTAATACACAGGCAACACAACTTGTAAAAAACTGAGCCCAGATTTCCAATGAGTACATGTTACTTATAAAGCATCTGGTAGAGAATTTGTCTGGCTGGACATTGTAGAAGGAACTGCAGTCCTTAACTATAGATATGTGTTATGAGTTACAAGCCCATATAATGAATGCTGCAATGCTACCCTAGAACACAGAGTAAACAGAAGCCCTGGTTAAGCAAGGTTTTTAAGCACATTTTCAACTTGAACTGTGTGCTTTGTCCAACAGAGGTCAATGGAAAGCTGGGCAGTGGCAGAGCTGGGCTGGCAGGAACTATTCTGCAGCATCAAATTCAAATATGGTAAATAGCTGATGGGTACCTCAAAACCAGCTGTACAGACCAAGAACAGAGTTTGGGTTTGGCAAGCAGATTAGGTGTTCTCAATAGCGACAAGCCAAAGAGACAGCTAATTCTAAAATGGTTAAATAGTTGCTTTTTTTTTTTTTTTTTTTTTTTATTGCTATTTTTTATCCTGGATAACTTGCTTAGATTTGACATCAGAGAATTATCTGATTTTCATTTTAATTTGTTACCACTCCTTCTGACAAAGAGTGGCATTTTTACCTTTTTGGTCTCATCATTCCTCCCAGTGACATTTTAAAGAGTATTTAGAAACTTGTAAGATTTTCTCCAACAATCATTCCAGACATATTCTACCTGTCAGTTTATTTAAGGTATTGTAAGAAATCCTCTTACTTCAGTTTCCATGGATTCTTTTGGTGTGAGGCACATTGCGGCTGGACAAACACTGGTTGCAAGACTGCAATTCTTAGGGAAGGGTTAAAGTTCATGTCTCCCAGTTTATTTAGTTTTCACTTCACTTTTATAGAGGTTTCAGCTTAAATTTTCCATCTCTTGTGAGAATCAGAAGTCCTGTGAGATCTTGTTGCAGAGATCCACTGAAATCAGGCTCTGGGAGCTCTCTTTAGAGAAAAGTAAACAAGAGTTCTCAACGACCATAGTAGGAAGGCTGTGCAGCCATTTCTTGGAATGATAAAGGAAATTCACAGTAGATGTCTTCATATTGTATTACTTGCAGATAAATAATGAGGTGGTATTCTGTTTTCCTTTAAGTATCTAGGGCACGTAATTAAAAGGAAGATCCTTATAATGTGCCCCTTACATACTGAAAACTGACAAGTGAAAGTGTTCTTTTAAACTGTAAAAGTAATCTTTTAGTTTTCAAGTCTGTTTGGGGATTTTTTCATGTTTGACTCATGGTTTCTTACACTCTTAGACTTAACAACAGAAAGCTACTCAATTTCCATGAGGGCAGAAGGAACACATGAAAGCAGCAAAAGATTTTTCCTAGCAGAAATTCAAGCAATACTGTTATCTACTAATAATGTCATCTTATCTTTGCTTGTATCACAATATTAGACAATGAAAATAACAAAGAGAATGAGCAGAAAAAAGGTTTTCACGTCACCAATTGTTCTCTCTGAACATACTGCAACAAAGAAGCAGTTCTTTTGATCCCCAAACTCATATACCAATCAAAGTCAGTCCACTAAAACTGGAGAGTTCTTTTTTCATTTGAGTTATACCTGAGGGAAAAAATTATCAGAGAATCAAATGAAATAATGCCCCCAACCTCCCTTTGTCATAAGATGGAAGAATAAGGACAGGCTTGGGGAGACCTTGCATGGGAGGGTTTTGATCTGTTCTGCAGTGAAATCTTTTCTTACTGTTTATATGTTGAAACAAGCAATGTCTCTGTTACCACTTCTTCTGCACAATAGCCAAGGTCATTTTGCAAACATACAAC
This sequence comes from Hafferia zeledoni, assembly GCA_035583235.1. Classification (NCBI taxonomy): domain Eukaryota; kingdom Metazoa; phylum Chordata; class Aves; order Passeriformes; family Thamnophilidae; genus Hafferia; species Hafferia zeledoni. The sequence goes on from JAWWEV010000134.1 coordinate 22,364,798, forward strand.
CAAGCAAGGAATTACAGGCTTTCTTGTAGTGTGTCTTTTACTGAAAAATACATTTTATTTATCATAACATTCAAAAAAAACCAAAATCAAAAAACCCTCAAGAAACCCAACATAATACAAATGCTAATTCAGTCAGTTACAAACTTTGGTACTTGATGGTTTTAGGCAGTCTGTTCTCACGTGGTTGTGATGTACTGAAGTGTTCCCAATGTGCAACACTCTCCTAGTGCAATTCGGAGAGTGACTCCGCTGTCCTTCAATCCCAGGCTCAGGGCATCCTGCAGTGGGATCACTTCTTGTTTTGTCTACGCACTTGCCACAGTGTCATCTACATTGAGAGCAGCTCAAAGAGTCCATTTTTCTCAAGTTATATATCTTCTTTTTCTTATTTTTTCCTCCACAAGCAACAATCACCAACACAATATTTTCACAGCATTTTCCCCTTTGCCCTATAGCCCACCGCTCTCTCATCAGACATACCACCCACATCCTCTTAACAATCATTATCCTTACTTCACATTTGCACTTTTAAATATCTTTACACTGGTAAATAAGCCACCCCCTTAAAAATGGGAGGAAAAAGAAAGAGAGGAAAAAACCCAAAGAAATAAAATAAAAAAAAGAATTAGGAGGGGGAAAAAGCACAAGCATTTTTAAAGTATGTGTTCTCAGGTAGCCACAAATTAATGGTAATTTATAAGCATAAGGAATGACACTTTGGCCATCAACACTAGAGAATAAAGGTAGGTTTGAATGCAGACAAGGGGAAAAACACCCCACACAACCTATAAATACCTGTTAAATCATTCACTAAATGAGTCACCAATTTGACTAAGTGAAACCAACCCTGCTGCAAAAGACCAGAACAACATTCTGGTGCATCACTCCAGTACTGCTTAAATTTTTAACTGGATCCTGACCTAAACCACACGGATAGTTGGCTGTTGCAGCCCTCAAACCCCGAGATCAGGGCTGGAAGGGAACTCGAGTGGTGCACAGGATTTTGTCCTGCTTTGCACATGGGGTGAATTTCAGCTGTAACAAACTCTGACTGCACCGTGAAACATATAATACTAGCAGCTTGTGAACCCTGCCATGGAGGGCTTGACTCTAATCCAAGATATGTGGTTACACATCACCCCACTGACTGGAGAAATTCACCACTGGGTATACACAGAGGAGCACCATATTACCAGATATTCTTCTGGAGACTTTTTGTGGTATTATCTGTTGGGTGCAGCTAGACTCAAGCCCAGAGCTCTGGTTTTACATGCATAAAGTGAAGAACCCAGTATTCGGGTCTGCAAGGCACTCAGTGCTCTGGGCTGAGTTCAGCAAAGCATTGCATTGGTGGGAGAGGGAAAAGAAAAGGACTGCGCTTCCACTGAAGTCTCCAGCAGCTTGCTTAGATATTTGGAGTTAGAGATGGCATGTGAAGGCTTTGCTGGACTGGCTGTGAGACAAAGCACCTTGCAAAACTGACCCCTTGATGCAAACATAAAGTCGCTTCAGTAATAAACAAAATTAAGTAAACACTGTTTGACATTAGGACTGACACATTCAATCAAATCTCCCCTGAGAAAAAAGATACCTGTTGGTATTCCCTCCTTTCATTGCTTTTGTCTCCATGAGCAGTGAAAAAAAAACCCTGCAAAATTTTCCTCCAACAAATACATGCTGAAATCCTGGGCACTTGTTTTCTATGCACTTTTTTTTCCCTTTTCAAGTACACCGGGTGAAACTGTAAACCTGAGTTTGTGTGTGCAAACCTATATCTTGTAAACTGCAATGTGAAACTTCTCTCTGAGCACCGATATAGGAAAAGATAGGACAGAAACATTTTCAAACATGGATGCTAGTATTATAATGTACGTCCTGTACACGTGTGTGTCACAGTGGACAACCTACTCTGGTACCTGCACTGTCCTGCAGTCCAAAGTACTGTTTCCTTTAACACTGATACTCCTGTCACAAAGGCTACAGACCTACCAGTCATGAAATCAGGGAGGAAGCATTCATTTCCTTTAAGAGCCATCCAGCCCCAGTCCCAGTAGGAAGTTAAAGCTTGTAACTGTAGACTGTACAACTGAAGAGAGCAGGGATTAAGCCTACACGATATACGCTCTAGCTGGGCACGCCAAGCTCTTTAAAGAGGGTTAGAAAAATTTTTATTGGATTTCCACAATGATGAAGATAAATGAGAAGATGTATAAGAAATCACTCACTATCTTTATACTTGCAGTGCATTTCATCCTGAGGGCCATTTCAATTTGTGCCTGTAAATAAATAAATTGCATTGAAATACAGTCTCGCATACATGATTAAAATCAGTTCTATCTGAGTATTCTGTATCTTGAGGATTACTCAGGAAAATGACAACCTAGGTCTTATTGTAAAAATGGAAAACACTGAAACTTCCTTGGCATCAGGAAACTTCAAGAACAAGTGGAGGAAAATCCTGCTTATGGGCAAATGCTTAAGTATAAACTTTCAGGTTTTGCATTTAGACTTTAAAATCGCAATCTGTTACCTCAAGGAAGCTTTATGATAAATAATTTAGTCTTGCTCATATATTTATTTGCTTCCCAAAGTGCTTCACTGAAATGAAATTTTGGTCAGGGAGCAGACTATTGTAGCTTAGTTTTACTGTCATGGTAATGATTGTCTTGTGCTGAGACAAATTAGTTGCTGGTAACAAAACAACCAGTTAAAAGTAGAATTCACGGTATGTTTCACTGCATTTTGAGTAATCTTATATTTTCTTGTTCAAAAGATAAATATTAGCAAATACATATAATGTAATTGTAGCCCTCAGATAAACCTGTCAACCAACAGCTGAAGAAGCAACTACTTAGTATTGAGGCTGAAAATTCCTTTCACAAGGGAATGACTAGGATTATGTTTTTAGCAATGTTGCAATTTTTGGAAGAATAGGCTGCAGTCTTAAAGAAAAATAAATGCTGTCCTCTCTTTTAGAACCAGGATTTTAAAATATTACATTCAATTTCTGGTTTCCCAGTATCTAAACAGTGTCATAATTAAGGCAACTTGTGATGTTCAACACAGTACAGAGGAGCAAACAAAAAATGAAAGCAATAAAATGTCATTTTGGACATTTACACAATTTGTTTTGAACCATGCCAAAAAATAAACACTAAAGATAATTTTAACACTACAGCTCTCTCCGTTTGCAATTCCAAGTGAGAAACAGAGAGTACAAAAACTCCATCTGATCACAAATTTTCACCAAAACCTACAGGGAAGCCTCTCATTGCTGCAACGGGAGAGAGCTGAGGGCTTTCTTTATCTTTTTTTCTTTTAAAGAGCTGCAGGGCTGCACTGGATCATCACAACTCATTCCAGAGAACCTGAACGAAGCTGTGTGTCGATCCACACTGAAACACTGCTGCATTTACACCCTGCATTTTACAAACAGCTGTAGTGGCACTACTACCACCAGCGACCAGCACAGAGGCAATGCCTAAAGCCTGCAGATTGGCTTCAATACAAAACCAACTTGGCACAAAATAAGGCAGTAATTTAGTGTTGCTCACATAATTAAATGCAGGCCTACTCCAAAACTGGGGGACATTTAGGAGAAAACAAGAAACTTACACACTTGGTTTGTATGATGAAGCAAAAAAATTGAGAAAACTGTAGAAGCAGTTTTTAGGATGAATGTTTAAGAGCTACCAAGTGTATTTCAAATAAAGAGGCGTAATTCTTCTTCCTTACCCCTGTAAAAAAAACAAAGAAAAACAGAAAAGCATAATTAATACAAAGTAGATTGTAAGAGAGTGACACAACCATTTCAACAACCTTTACTCTTCTAGAGAAGGGCATAATACCTCTTTTGCTGTCACACTATTCTTGCTACCCATTCCCTAAGCTACTGCCACAGTTCCCCGTGGACTGGTACCAAGGAATGCATAGGTGGAAATAATGCAGTGTGATCTATCTCAGATTTAAATGATCCATCCTCTCATTTCAAGACCTGGGCATTTTACTTACCAGCACAGAATCTAGCATGGCATACATAGGGAAAAAAAGACAGCAACCCACAACCATGTGCTCTGAGATTTGTGGAGTTAAGACTTAAATACTGGCTCAGGAAATCATCCTGGTCAAGAAGAGTCATTAAGCTCACCATTAACTTTTACTGGTATCAAGATTAAGCACTATTTAAACATTTCCTAAGTAGCTACGGTTTTGAACACATGCTCATGGTTCACTAGATCAAATGCTGAAGCCTTTTGCTTCTTGGAATGTTCCTGTATTTCCCACTAATATTGGATAAATGCTTTACTAAATTCTCAGCAAAGGCATCAGCATAAGCAAATCCCATGTACTGCATATTTCACATCCTGACTTAATAATGTAGAACATACATTCTGCTGAATGGGGAACAACTAAAACAAAGTTAAAAATATCAGTTTATGAGCCTTTCAAAATCATTCATATATGCTATCCAAACAAAATTAATTTTTAAAGGCAAGCATAGATTGTCTAATCATAGTTAGAAAGAAAACACAACTAGTAAGTATATTTGCATACTTCTTCCTGTAACTATAAGGTGTTTATGCACATGTTTGAACAGAGCAATGAAAAATACCCTTCTAATATTGGCAGTACAGTTTACTACAGCTGCTTTCTACTTTGCTACCTGGTATTTTCTCATTTATTTACCTGACACAAGGCAGAAACCCTACAGAGTATAATGCGGCAATAGATACAAAAGGTTAAAAATACATTTTCGGTCATTCAGGCTGGGAATGAGCTCCTGTCAGGCAGTCAACACACCACAGGTTGATGCTGTCTAGATTTGGATGCAAGAAGTTTGGCAAGTTTCCTTGAATTGAAAATTGGCATTTTTCCCCATATGGAGGAAGAAGTGCAGCAGACAAGTATTATGTTGCTAAAGCTTCCCAACTACTGTGAGCAAAGAAGAGGAGGGAAAAAACCGACCCTATAATATCTCTGAGAAGCATGCACATATTCTCTAATATTTGCTGTATATAAAATATTTAAGAATAGTTCAGAAATGGCATCTTGGATTTTGGCAGAATACAAATTGATAGGATCCATTTTACCCCACTGATTAAGCAGAAAAGAGCACCAGATACAGGAAGAAGTCCTGGAGGAGCAGTAGATGTGCAGAGGACTCAGTGCCAACATCACCACAGGCATCCCACCACTACCAAAGCTTCAAGTCACACTGATCTTCAAAAGGTGACAGAGCTCAGACTGGAGCAGTTCTTGACACAGTGGTACAGTTTGTCAAAAAGAACAGGGCAAAGAAGGGAAGAAGATACTAATGTGCAGTGCAGAAAGAAATGTAGGAGTGGAAAGAAGGCATTCATTCAGCTTGTTTTAGCTAGGAAAGAAAAGGGACCTGAAAGGCCAGTTGAATAAAGATTCAATCCCCACCCTCACATGATGAAATCTGGCGGGTTTAAAATCCATTTTAGGATCTGCACAGCACTGCTGCAATCAAAAAAACCCACCCTGTTTTGAAATTATAACTGCTCGTTAGGGGAAAAACACTACCCCAATTATGAAGGGAACAACAAAAGAAATAGAGGAAAATAACGGAAAACCAAAGAAAAAGCAGATAATAAAAGAGAGAAGAGGAAAAATTATCCACAGGGACATGGAAGTTATGTAGATGAATGAAAGTAATGGGAAGAAGGCTATAGATGTGATTCCCTTGTGGCACATACCTTATTTTCCACTGACAATTATATGAATAACCAAAGTCTAATGCCAAGCTAGATGCCTCTTGCAGCATGCAATTAAAATTATTTGTTTTACTGACTTTCAGAACAGGTCAAGGAAAACTACACTGCATCCATCATACACCAACAGGACACCTACCTCAGCAGGTCTGAGACAGCCTGGAGGGGGCATCCCTGTCTGTACTGGACAACATGCACCTTGGCATGTTGAAAGATTGGAAGATGGTAATGTCTTCATACTTGACTTTCTGTAATGAATTCTCAAGTCTTTGCACCACCAGTCTTTTGGGGCAGCTTTCACACCTGTGTCACAGTGGTAGAGCTCTGACATAACACAATTCAGCAGAGTATAGATGTGATTATTTAATTCACCAGTGAGGAACAGCCATTTGCCAAGAGCATCTTCACCTGCCTCTCAAGCTGGCTACATGACATTGCAGGATAACTACCTGGGAATCAAGGGGCAGATCACACCAGGAAATATGATGGGTTTCACTTTAAAAGAGTGATACAAGAAAAGCTAAAGGTTTTTGTTTAAATAGCTAGTGTTAAAAATATGTATAGTATATACCACACCTTTTCAAAAACATCAGGTCTCTATTAAGAAACCTAACAATTCCTTCTGCTAGCAGTCTCAATTCAGCCTATAGACCAAATGGAAAAAAATCAATTACTTTTTGCCATTTTATCTAGATACTCTATGGAGACTTTACTGACAAGATGAACATGAGTAGCACTGTAGAGCTCAAGTGAAATTGGCACTTGGCCTGTCCTGAGTGACCTGTAAGGGCCAATGAAAACATCTTCATTTATAGCCAGGATAAAGAATGGAACTTTCAAGATAAAATATTTACAAGCAGAGACGAAGTAAGTGTATAAATCACATCAGTAAGGTTTCACTCAACAAATACTCTACCATGCAGTAATAGATGATACAAATTAAAAGAACTGCTAAAACATAAAAAGATAACCCAAGTGCTGGAAGAAAAAATTTAGCCTCAAACATCCAGCTGGAAAAAGCTTAGTGCAAACTGGTGACAAACCCAAACCTCTGACTCTCTGTTGCTGTTCTTTGCCTTTTCCTATACACCAGAAACAAACTCTGTGAGTCTTTTGGTATGCCACAGAAGATTTGGGTAGCTCTGTCCAATACTTCACTTGATAAAGATGAGCCATGTATTCTAATGCAAGAGGCAAAAGGTCCTGAAGGCACTTTTATAGTATTTCAGGTCTTTTAAAAGGAAATGTCATTGTTCCTTGGTTATTTTGCACAAGACATCGTGTACCATGCTGCACCCTGATTTCCATGCATGCTGTAGGCTCAGTCCTGTGCCCTCCTCCTTGCCCCAGGAAAGGTACTCAGTGCTCCTGCACATGCATCCCTGAATTTGGAGGCTGGCTCTGGGTTACAGCCCTAGGTAACTGGTCACTGTTAGGAGTGTGCCAGGCCAAGCTCGGAGTAGCTGTGCAAAACTGCGCTTAGCAACATTGCCCATGGGCTCTTCTGGAGCCCTCCTGCCCCTGCCAGCAGCCCCACGGCACCAGGAGAGCACACCAGGGTCCACCCCATGCATCCCATTCCCTCATCCCACTAGTGAGAAGGACCTGAAATAAGGGTTTGCTGCCATCAGACCCCTCTCCTACTCTTCTTGAGGCTGGGGAGAAACAGGAGCTCAGGGCAAAGTGAGAGATGTTCACCTGCCCTTGGGAAGGAGAGGCAACATGTGAGAAAAGGGGAGGATGTGTTGCCGAGGCGAAAGGGCTGTTTCATGGCTTGTAAGAGGAGACACCCAAACACATCCCATCCCCAGGAGCAAAGGAGGTTCCCAGGCAGCAAGGCTACAGAAATACAGGCCACATGAAAAGCAGCTATAGTTTCCTTCTACAAAAACTGCCTCCGGGAGAAAAAAAGACAATATTGACTGCTGCAAGGGATACTGAACTGCACTAATGGCTGTGCATAACCTTTGTGTTTCTATCTTATACCTATATTTTAAGTCCTGGTGAGGGCCCATCTGCGGACCCTTTCCCCCTTAAGGAAAAGCAGTGGCACAGCTGTCATTTGGCAATTAACCTGGTCTGCCCCTAGCCATCACCGGTGACTGTCACGCCTCATAGCCAGCACTCTCACCTGCGCTCTTCACCGGTGCTCCACCACAAAGCGCATCGTGGTGCCGTCAAAGGAGGGCGGAGCGACGATCCGCGGGCCGGTGGCTGGCGCTGTGATGCTGATGACGGGCTTCGCCTCGGCTGCCCCTTGCCGTGGCGGCGGCGGGCCTTTGCTGGTAGCCACGTAGTAGGGACTCTCTGCAAAAGCTGCCTCCGCTGCTGCTGGGCTGGCAGGCTCTGCCGGAGCGCTGGCATCGCTGCCCGCGTGGGACAGCGGGCGCTGCAGGGCGCCGGCAGGCAGCACGGTGGCGGCGGGCAAGAGCCCGGGGTAGAGCATGTACGCGGCGCCGTAGGCACCGGCATTGAGGGCCAGGGGCGAGAGGGGCAGCGGGACGGGGGCGACGGCCGGCTGCTGGGGCACCGGCACCTCCACGTACTGCCCGGTCTCGGGGTCGAAGAGGCGCCGCTTGAGGGGCTGCTGCACCGGCGTGTCCACCAGGTAGTACTGCCCGGTGCTCACGTCCAGCAGCACCTTACGCTGCGTCTGCGGGAAGGGCTCGGCCGCTGTGGCCGCGGCGGGCACGGAGGGGGAGAAGCAGAGCAGCGGCGGCGGGGCGGCGCCGGGCAGGGCGGCGAAGGGCAGCGGCGGGCGGTACACGGCGGCGGGCGAGCCCTCGGCGGGCGGCGGGGCCGTGGCGGCGGGCTCTTCGGCGGGAGGGGGTCCGGGCGGGGGTCTGGGGATGTCGGGGGGCTTGGCGGTGCCGAAGGGCTGCAGGCTGCACAGCGCCGTCGCTGCCGCCGCCGCCGACACCGGGCTGGGGTGGACGCCGCCGCCCGCCCCCGACACCGGCACCGGGGAGGGCGGGGAGCCGGTCTCGGTCGCTGCCTTCAACGGCAGGGCCAGGTAGTTCCCGCAGTCCGGGCCTCGCTCCGCATCGCCGGCGCCCCCGCCCCCGGGCAGCCGCGGGGAGCGTGGCGGAGCCTGGCTGGCCGCGGAGGGAGCCTTGCCCGGCGCGGGGGCTGCGGCTCCGCCGGCTCCGCGGAGGGTGAGGAGGGCGCGGGGACCGGCGGCGGGCTCGGCGCGGGGGGGCGGCGGGCCGCGCTGCCGCTGCCGGGCCAGGCTCTCGAAGGCGGCCGCCTTGGCCGAGACCTTGTCGGCGGCGTTGTTGGAGGGGCGGCGGGGCAGGCGCTCGCTGCCTGGCCCTTTGCTCGACGGCTCCTCTGCCTTGTCCGCCGGTGGCGGCGCGGGGGGAGCGGCAGCGGCGGCGGGCTGGGACCCCGCACCCCGCTCCTGGCTGGCGATAAGGGAGAGGACGTGGCTGTCGGTGATGGGCAGAGGGTCGCTCTTGCGCTTCCACTCGCGCTTGTTGAAGCTGTACAGCTCCTCCATGCTCCGCACCGCCGCCGTCAGCTTCTCCAGCGCGTTCTGCACGGGCGCCGCCTTGCTCTCCTCCCGCGGGTCCTCCTCCGCCGCCCGGCCCCTCTCGGCGGGCGGGGGCTGGGGCTGGTGTCGCCAGGGCGCGGAGGATTTGGAGACGATCTTCAGCACGGCCGGCTGGTGAGCATCGCTCTTGTTGGGGGCGATGGTGGCCACCGGCAGCCTGCCCGAGGTGCGATGCACCAGGACGGTGCCCTCCGAAGGGCAGGCTGGCGCCCTGCTCGACGCCTTGGCCCCCGCCTCGGTGGGCTTGGTGCCAGCGTGGCCGACCGCCTGGCAGGTGATGACCACGGGGGAGAGCGACCGGGGGACACCGGCGATGACCAGCTGCTGCCGGGACTTTTGCTCCGGGCCGCCTTGCTCGGAGGCGCCGCTGCCCTTGTCGCTGCTGTTATCCCCCGAGTCAGCGCTATAGGAGCTTTTGATGAGCTTCCGCACGTCCCGCACCTGGTGGAGGATCCCCTGCGCTCTGTACTTGCTGTCCCTCACGTCTCGCACCAGGAACTGCGGTACCTTGTCGGGGCCGTCGCCGGCCTTGAGTGGCTTGATGTGCTGCCCCCTGCCCTCCTCGGGCTGCCGGCCTGCGATCTGCGGCGTCAGCAGCTGCGCGATGCTGAAGGCGGCGTCCCGGGGCTGCTGCAGGCTGCCCAGGCTGATCTTGATCTCGGGCGCTTTGGGCTTGGCGGCGGAGGGCGACGTGGTGGTGGCGGCGGGCGAAGTTGTGGCGGCGGTGGGCGAGGAGGTGGCGGCGGCGGCGGAGCACTTGGTCGCCCTTTTGCCGGGCTCTTTCTCCCGGGGGGTGTGCTGAATGGCGGGGACGAACAGGCGGGACATCTTGGTGGACTTGCCGGCGGAGATCTCACCCAGGTCGGCTCGCCAGTCGTGCTTGGGCGAGAGTTTCAGCTTGCCGACGGGCGCCCTCTCCTCCTTCCTTTCCGCCTCCCGCTCCTTCCAGGACCTGAAGGCGCTGTTCTGGCTGCGGAGAAAGGTGGCCTTTATGGCCTCTGAGGCGCTGCGCTTCACCTCGCACAGCTCCTCCGACAGCGCCCGGTCCAGGCTGCGGTTTCCCTCGCGGGGCGTTGACGCCTTGGAGGCCGGCGATCGGCCACCGCCGCCCTCGCCCGCATCCTCCGCCGCCGCCGCGGTGCAGTCCGAGCCGCCCTCCGAGTGCCGGGAGCTCTGCCGCTGCACACCACCGTCCCGCTGCCGCTCCCGGCCGGCGCCTGGCCCGGTGTAGGAGGTGTCGGTGATCTCGCCCCGCTCCATCTTGAACTCGTGCTCCAGCTGCATCTTCTTGGAGATGACGTTTTTGAGAAGGCTGGAGGCGAACCTGGACTTCTTGCTGGACCCCTTCCCGCCGCCCTCCGCCGCCGGCGGCTCTCTGGCCTCGGCGGCATTGCCGAGGTCCAGCAGGGTCACCACCCGGGAGCCCGCCCGCAGCCGCCGCGGCGACTCGACGTGGGCGATCTCCCCGTCGAGCTTGCTGACTACGAACTCGAGGGCTTTGGTCTGTGAGCGGCCGGAGCGCAGCAGGCTGGGCTCGGCTCTCGGTCCCAGACTGCCGCACTTGAGGTCCAGGTAGGTGGACCAGCGGTTGATGCCCAGGGCATTGTCGGGCAGGGAGGCGGAGGAGGCTCGGGAGCCGGGGCGCAGAGTGTCGAAATAGGGGTACGCCAGGCTGCGGAAAGCCCTGGCCGTAAGGTTTCGCACCTCTTTGTCGGCATCGTCCAGCTCGCTGACGGCGCTGGAGGCGCCGCTCGAGTGCTCCCCTGCCCTGGCGGCCCCGCACCGGGTCTGCAGCCGCGCGGGGACCGCGATGAACTTTTTCGCGTGGTCGCGGACCGCGTCCTGTTTTAAACTCGCACTGCGGTCGGGAGCCGCGGCGACACGGAGGCTCATGTCGCCTTCATGCTTGGCAGCGTAAACAGTGTTTTGCTTTCCACGCACGTTGCTAGACTCATTTATAGCCCGGGAAGCGGCTTTGATTGATAGGAGAAGCTGGGCGGCCGGACTCCCGCCGGAGCGGCCGGGCTGCTTGGACCGGCTTTCCCCCGAGCTGGCGCGCTTGTCCCCACCGGGGGTGTCGTGTTCGGAGGTAAGGCTGACGATCTCGGTGCTGCTGGTGTTGTCGATGCTGTCCGTCTGGTTGTTGGGGTCGCTGGTGGTCGTGCTGAGGTAGCAGCTATTCTCCTCCTCCTCTGTCAGCGTGTCCCCCGGGGTCTCGTCGCTTCCGAAGGAGGCGTAGTCCACGAAGGAGTAGATCACGTTGTTGTCCTCGAAGTCCCAGCGGGCGGCCAGCCCTGCGTCGAAGTCCATGTCGTGGTCCACCTCGCTCAGCTGGATCTCCTGCGTGCTAATATAGTGCGCCTCGTCGCGGCTGCCGCCGGGGGGGTTGCCCGGGGGAGGCCCGGGGGGGGTCGCCTTGCGCCCCGCGACCTCGTCCTCCTCCTCGCTTTCGTATCCGAAGGAGGACGAGGAGGTTTTGCCCTCCGTTGACACCGGGTCGCCCATTGCCGGAAAGCCGTCCGCCTTGGTCACCGGCGAAGGGCAGGAGGAGGAGGAGGAGGACTCCGGGCAGCCCCCCGCCTCCGGTGGCCCGTCGCTCCCTGACGCTCCCCCGGAGCCGGGGCCGCTGTCAGCTCCGCATCCCCCGGCCACCGCCGCCGCCGCCTCCGCGGAAGGCGGTCGATCCCGCCCGCTGTCTGAGGATGCTGACCCCGCGGTCGCCCCCGGGGATCCGCCGCTCGCCGAGCCGCCATCCCCAGTCCCGCTGGCTCCGCTGTCCGGTGCGGGACCGGTCGCTCGCTCCGCGCCGCCGGCCGGGGCCAGTTCGGGGCTCTGATGGCTCTCCTGTGGCCCCCGCGGCGAGCCGCGAATCTCCACGTACGCCGCCTCCTCCTCCTCCTCGTCGATGGCCGCTTCCTGGCTGTGGTTCGGGCTCGGGTTTGGGTTTGGGCTTGGGCTCGGATCCCGTCCCGCCGCGGCGGCCTCAGGGCCGGCTCGGGGGCTGGCGGGCTGCTGGCCGGGCGCGTCCATGCCGAGGCCGTCGGGGCGCGGCAGTGGCCCGAGGGGGCGGGCAGGCACGTGCCGGTGGGAACGGGGGGGCAGCGGGCCGCCCACCCCCTGCCCTCCCCTCCCCTGCCCTGCCCTCCCCTCCTCCGCCCGGCGCGCCGGCTCCCGGGCCGGCCGGACGTCGCCGCCGGGGGGCGGAGGGGTCGGGTCGGACCGGCTGGGCTCAGCTCGCCCCGCAGCCAGTCGCGGGACAGGGGTGGCCTTCTTGTTCACCGCGATGGGTTGCGGAGGGTGGCCCTGCGGATCCCGGGACAGGCCCTGGTCGCTCCGGGTTTTTCGAAATGGGCTTCACTTGGCCGGCCCCCGGCGCGGACTATACATAGATCTGGCGTATTTAAGGCGGTTGAACAAAATCTTATTTTAAACGTCTGTGCCAGAATAAAGAGGTCGGGACACCCCTTGGAAGGGTAGAGCTGCCCATGCCTGCAAAGATGCTGCCATTGCCTGTCTCCCCAGGAAGCCGGTGGCACCGGCTGGAAAAGACAGCTGCCAGGACACTGGCTGGTGGGAGACTTGTGTACAGCAAATGCACCCTCGTCCCACACGCAGCGGTGGCTAAACAGCTCTTTTCTTCCATTAACTACCCTCCTGCACTCTTGTCCCCATTCACAGGAGGTGTGTTGCAGAGGGACATACCATCGGTGCTGGCCTGGCCCTGCACCTTCACAGTAGTCTGGAGAGCCACTGATCAGGAGATCCAAGCTGCCTTTTTCCAAGAAATGCTGGTTTAGACATAACCAGCACCTAAGACCTATTTATAGTAATTTTTATGGCATGCCTGACCTTTGGTGGCTGAGAGCTCTACTGAGCGGTCCTCAAGATGACACACCAAAAATCACTCCAGCACCATGGAAGAAAAAGGCAACCTGAGGAGGAGAAATGAAGGAAAGCAAGCAACACTGAGTAGCAGCCCTCAGGTATGCAATGAAGGTAATGTCCTAAATTTACAGCCTAAAAACAAACAAGCACCTGAATACTTGGGTGACCAAGCTGTCATTGGGCTGGTAGCATTGAACTGAGATAGGGGAGGCTTGTGGAAATCCCTAAGGCAAGTATCAGGATCCATGACCCTACAGCTGCATGCACTGGCATGGTGTGCAGCTCTGCCAGGGATTCCACAAGGATACAGGGACCAAGAGGCAAAGTAGATACTATCCCAGACCTTTTTCCAGCATCATCCATGTTAAAACAAGGGGTTTCCAGTGCTTCCAGATTCTCATCCTACCCTGTGGCCAGGGTGTCCTGCTGCCATTCTCCCCATGAGGCTGCATTTTTCCTGCTGCCTCTAGTAAAAGTGAGCTCCCTCCTTTACTAAACCCAAACAGAGTCTTATGAGGCTCCCTGCAGTAGTGGCAGGTTCATACCTTTTTTTAGATAAGTGTCTCTGCTGCCTGGAGAAAAACAAATGGGGTGGCTCCAGTTTTTAGAACCCTACACAGATAAATGGTAGTTTGTTAGGCTGGAAATTAACAGCATGGAAAATGTCACTGAAGCACCAGGTGATATTTTAACAGAAAGACACATCCTCTAAACTCAGAGGGTTTGGAAGAGGTCTCATCATGTGCAGTGAGGATTTTTGCATGCAGCAGGGATAACCGATTCCCATCCTTGCTAAGGCTGTCCTGCCTCCAGTGTGCTGTTAATGAGAAGCTGAGCACCAGCTCTCAGGAGTACTAGGCTTACCCAGCTTTAGCCAGGTTTATGTATCTTCTACTCCCCTTGTACACAGAATGACCATAGTTCTTCACTGAACTGTGATAAATGGCATCATCATCCCTAAACACAACTTCTCCAGGATTTGTGTCCCACCCACACATACTTTACATTTGCCCCTCTGTCCCAAGCACTCATAATAAAAACTGACATAACTAAGGACAGTATTTTAACACATTATTAAAGAGACATCTTGGTTTTAATTGATTATGGGACAAAAGTAGATCCTTGAGTACAGTCCTTTCTGAATGCTTGGGATGCAAAGGAACACTATGTTTTAAACCCCAGATGCCTTCTCCCAAGCAAGGTCTCCACCCCGTGTTCTCAGTGCGCCTACACTCTGCTCCCCCAACCCAGGGTCTCAGGTGTCAGCCTCTCACACCTTACTCTTCTCTCTAGTGTTTGGGTTCCCTGCATTAATACACAATGAATCAGATCTTTGTTCCCAAAACCTGCACAATTAAAAGTGGTGTTGTTTTTTTGAGTTGTAGCAGTTGTTCATATCCTCCTGCCAAGATCTCCAGACAAGATCCCCACCAAAATGAGCACTGAAACTTGACTCTTTATTTATCTGCTTTCACAGTCTGGTTTCCAGCTATGGTCCAAAGATTATTTTTTTTTCTTGCTATTTTCCTTTTGTAATATCTTGAACTTAATCTACTCAGTCTCACAAAACCAGGCAACAACTCTCAGAACTGAGGCTGAAACTGCAATGGAGCATTCATACATGTATGTTTCTAATGTATTTATGTCTCCAGCACAGGGAGTTTATGCCCCTTATGACAAAAATACATACATAAAATCCACACCCGTTCTCTGCTTGCAGTTATGGCTAGTCCTGAAGGCCTGCATGCCTTAGGTAGTCAGATCAAGGTATTTCCTGTGGCACTAAGACATTGCTACAGTGTACAGTGCCACAAAAATCCTAATGCCCTTTGTAAAAAGTGGATCTGTAACATTCAGCTTAAGGGCTCTAATCATGGTATGGTGTTAGGGGAGGGGGGAGGAAATGAGAAGGATTTCTTCCTCACTTTTTTGTATCAGAAATTACTGCACTGATGTGGCGCCAACTCCTGAGAGATGATTTGCTGTGAGTCTGGCCCTGAGCAAAGTGTAAAATTCCGTGGGGGTTTAGGTTTAATTCCTTCGACTCAGCCTTTTCTCTTAGTTACCTTAGTGTTGGCTTTTGTAAAGCCTGTTTTGGAGGTGTCTAATAGTCTCTATGCATCATATCCAAAGCTTGGGTGCACAGCTTGAACCCAGGCACTGACTGCAGGACTGCTCCCCTGTAGCACTGCCTTAAAAGGATCAGAATTCTTCAACAGCTTTGCAGAGGTGTGGATGGTTTTGTTTTCAGGTTTTTCCTATATCTATTATTGTTGCCAGACAAGATAGACCTATTTGGTCCCAGCCAAAAGTACACAGGAAAACTGTGGCTCCATTGCACCTTCTTGCAAATAGCAATTTCTCACTCTATGCTCACAAGACTTCTCCACTGATAAGTAATCAGATCAATGTGATTTGGTTAATAATGTTGGATATCAATAACTAACATGTCATCCTTATGATCCTAGCAACACTCAGTTTAGGCATTCATTAGCACCAATTACTCTCCTGTGGTTTCCACCTGTAAATCTCACTCACTAGAGCTACCAATGTCTAAGATTTCTGCATCTGCATTCTAAGACTGTCATCATGATGTTACTGGAGGTGTCCTCACAATCACAGAATATCTGTATGTTTAATGCCTTTCATAATGTAGTAGGTACTCTATTTTTAAGCTCTTCCTGGCAAAAATAACAACACACAGTCTTTAGCCACATTCTGCCCTTCGTTGATAATAGGTTAGGTCAGACAGGTAAAGGTGATGGCGAAAATGCAGATAGGTTAAATTATCTCTGCACCTTAAAATACATCACTCATGGAAGTGGGTTTTAAAAGGGATGTGGGAAGAAGCACTTAAAAGCAGAATCAAGACATTAAGGATGAGGTTAGAGAGACTGTAACTATACTCGGCATAGGGTACCATACAGAAGAAGGCATAGGGATTTTTTTTTACCTCTCAGACAGACAGGAAGGTGAGCAAATAGTGGTGGACAATTCAGTTGATCTTTCTCTGACTAGGGAAAGGTAAAATATTAATCTGTTAATTTAACCTTAGGACATGTTAATACATTGTTTCTTACAGTGTTGAGTCACAGATTTTAAAAACTGAAGTAGGAATAAAAATCACAAAGGAGTTATTAAAATCAGGCTCATACAGGAGGAAAATAAAAATGTTATTTTCATGGAGAAGACAGACACCGTTCCAGCAACTAGAATGGTCTGCAAGAGAGGTTAAGCTTCTCGCATGGGAAGAAATTATGGCTTTCAAAGAAAATAAGGAACCCACACAAGGATTTTACTGCATTCTGTGCACAGAGCAAAACACATTTCTCTAGGTTCAGAGAGAGGTGAAGAATGATACAGTCACAGGAAGAAGCTTTAATTTTAGCTGATTATTCTCTTGAGTAGCATTTGAATACTGCTGGGTTCAATTTTTCTCAGTAGTTTTCTGGAAATGTTGCACATTGTCAAAGTGAGCTCTGTGGTAGACATCAGAGAACAGCACCCTGATTTTCTCTTGGACTAGTACTTGGGAAGGAGGGAGGAAAAACACTTCGGGAAAGAAGAAGTGGAGTTGTGGTTTAGCAGTAAATAGTGAAGCCGAGCACACATTATGAATCTCCAAGTGCTGCCAGATACACTGAAAGGAATACAATATGCACACACATGTGTGTTGGTATGGAAGTTTTCTAGCAAACCTCAATGGAAAAAAGAAGATTTTTGTAGCTTGCACTAAAGTCATGTGTTTTCTGAGATGTAGCAAGGGACTGCCTGATGAAGTACCGAGTCCTAAGTAAATACCAACACCTGGACAGCTCAATCCTTTCTTTCAGAGAGGCTATGCCAGTGAAGGGAATCTTTCCTTTTCCATCCTGAACCTGTTGGAGAGATTGAGGATCTTTTCTAAACACTCAGCCAGCAAATGCAAACCACGTGTGGGCTCCTTCCTGGCAGAGCTCTCCTTTTCAGTGAAAGTCAGACCTTTCAAAAGAAAGAGACTCCAGAGCTGGGTGGATTTCAAGACCCTAACCTGAGCATCTGAGCTTGCAGCATTCAAAGGCCTTGGCGTGGCCCACCAAATGGGAGGCCACTCTTTCTTCCAGGATGAGATGGGATCAGGTTCTGGCCATTGCCTTACACTCCACAGTGCATTCCAGTGTAACTGAGCCCCTGTGAAAATTGGTGGCTGAAGTGCTTGTTAAACGACAACCCTGCTGCCCTCCCCGCAGCTCTCTCTGACTGACCCTTGCTATAAGCAGCTCCTGCTGGATGCCTTACAAGGTCTGCAAAAGATGCATATGTTTTTAAAACAGATCCTCCCCCTCACTACCCATCCTTTTCCTCCAGACCCCAAAATCTCATGCCAAAATAAACAGGCAGGAACATAATCCCAGAATCAGCTTAGATTTCTTCCATACTTTTCAGTCGTGCTGGAAATACAGTCTAAATATGAGTTCATGTATTTATATGGGGAGTCTGCTACTCAGACAGAATAGATTAAATGCTTGCTGGATTTTGCATGTGTCAGGTTAAACAGTGTCTAGAGTGTCATTGATACAAGAGAATCTGATGGCTATTACATGTAGACAGCCATAGCACATGCAAACTGCAGGAACATGTTGAATAAGACTAAATTATAAACAGTTTATTGGCTTCATGAACGTCGTGGCATGTGCCTGCCCAGACTGTCTTGACAAATTCCTGCTTGCAGAGACTTCATGGGTTCCCCAGGCCATCTCCCCTGGTACCTGATTATCCATATACAATCAGAAAGATGGTCCTTATGCTTGTTGGGCTTCTTGCTGTAAAGCCATAATTTCTGCCACAGATGGAAGACAATTCCCACTCTATTCTGCAGCTTTTTTTGTAAGTAAAGGTGGCCCATGTGTTTATTTCAAACTCCATTTTTCAGTACATCTGACAGCCCTAAGTCACTTAATCTTTACCCATAGGACATACCAGTAGATCTTGCATCACTGATCTTCGGATGTTCTTTAGCCCCTCTCCGTGTGCAGTGAGAAGAAATGCCCACAAGATGCCAGGTGAAGCCTTCCCCCTGGTGAGAAGAGGGAAGGGGTAACTTTGTATCTTGCTCCTACATCCTTGAGTAACAGCCACAGTTTTCACATTGGCATGACTGTCCTGCAGCTCAGGCCCTACTGTATGTTTTCTCTTCCTCCAGCTACTAATGAAAATACGGAATATGCAATTGTGTTGTTCCCCGTAAGTTCACTACTAACACAAATGATGCAGTATTTGTAACTGCTCTTCAAAAGCATGATCCAAGCAGTCATTTCTCACCTCATCATTTCACCTGTGCAGTGCTTCCCTGGCTGGCTAATAGATCATCTTACCATATGAAAAGTAAATGCCATTTCTGCTGTCTGTGCAAAGCCCATTTTCCTGTTTTAGGATCTTAAAGGGACTAATCAAGAACAAGTCCTATCAAATTCACACCGGCTGTTATTTATCTTTTTTTTATCTTTTAAGGGTCTACGGATTGCAAGTTTATGCCAGTATTTCTCCACGAAAAGAACTTAGAGTGGCTGATTTAACTTTGCTGCCCCTTTCCCCAGGTCTCTCAAAGATCCTCCTCCACGTGACCACCTCTCCCAGCTGTCTGGGTCTGCTCAAGTCTCCTGTCGTGGGCCTGCCTTTGCAAATGAACTTTCCTCAGTGACCGTATTCTTTGTACAGTATTATTGGGTAACCTGAGAACTGCAGATGTATATGATTATTGGAACTGTGAAGAGCATTGCCACAAAACCCAAACCTGTGACCTTTCCTTGAGTTATTATCAGCCAAGCTGATGTATGACCATTCATTAAAATTACACAACACTTGCTGTAGAGGTAGACTTCAGCTGAAAAGTTCAGGCTCAAAACCTATCTTCTTCATAAATCAGTGTTTGGACATGGGAAAACAAAGAATGACCTCTTGAAACAATGTGAGTGTAACTGGATTATATTTTATTATAATATTTTATTGTGTTTTATATTTTAAAATATATCTTATTTATAATCAAGATTTTTAATTGTTCTCATGGCTTGTTTATTAATTATTTTTACTGATAGATTTTGTTAAATCTAGTTCTACTATTTTAATGTTTTTTAAAATCAATTTTTAACTGGCCAGGAGACATCACATGAAAACATGAAACGGTACCATTTTATTTTCACTTTATATAGAATTAGAAATGCAAGTGGTCTGAATTTTATATAGGATAACACCATCTGTTTATACAGTCAACTGTTTTGCAGGAGGGTTTTGAATTCTGGCAACAAGTTGTTCACACAGATGAGCTCCTAGAGATGAATGTGCACTCAAGCAGGACATTGCGAATCTGGTATGAGACTGTAACATGAAATTGCCACACTTTGGAAAGCAGCCAGCGCTGGATTTGGATTAATTTGCTCCCAGTGTTCAATAAATAATGTTGGGAGGGCCACGTGAAAGCGATCCCTGCTGGCTATGCACACCTCCCTGCCACGGGGCCTATCTTTGGTCACCGAGCTGCGGTCCCTGCAGCCAGTGTCTTGGAGGTATTTCTCACTGGGCTTACAGTAAAAGCCAGATAAAGTGCCTCCCACTGCCTGGCAATGGAAAGGAGGATCAAGCAGCCCTTGCAGCGAAGCCTCTCTCAGGATGGAGTTTCTATATATAGGGGAGTTCAATAAACACCATTATGAACCGCATGAGATCCGCCTGCCCAGAATTAAGGTCACATACAGACTTCTGTGTATGTTTCTCCACTGGCTCTCTCAGCTTACAAATTCAAGAATTACAGGTGAGAAACTGGCTACATAATGAGGAGTTTTAAATCCAGCCAGTTTCCATCTGAAAAACCCCTCTAGTCAGTACATGAGGCAGCTGCAAGGGAAAGTAAGAATAAGATTTTTAAATCCTTGTGTAAAATCCATTGTAAAGGTCAGGTTTATAAGAAGACCATCCCAAAACGCTAATGACATGACAGTTTTATGAGGCTTGGCAGAAGCTGAGTAATACTAGAGCAAGGGATTTATTTAAATTGGACTACTTTTTTTTTTATTATTATTTTGTGCTTGATTTTTCCAGATCTCACATAGATAAAAATGTGTAAGTAGTTCTCCACATTCAGCTGACAAGTGAGGTAAGAAAATTTAGGTAAGTGAGGCAGTATTCTGTAGTTTTATCTTCCAAAGGTTTTACACATTTTTCTGCAGAATATATACTATTGGAAGATACACAAATTTTAATACCTATACTTTGCAGAAAAACCACAGAACATCAGTTCATAACAACTGGCCTCAGAAACAAAGATAGTAAGAGTTCTTACACAAAGCTTAACACAGATTTAAATTAGAGAAGCTGTGTTTCTCTGTAGTAGTACAGGAGGACAACCGGTCCAGAAGACCTTATAGTCAAATGTATTTATAGAGATGCATGTGTACCCTAAGAATAGATAGGCCTCTGTATCTAACCAGAGCAAAAGTACTTTTCATTTGTCATCTAAAAATCTCTCTCATCTTAATATTGTTTCTTCAAAAAGCAGTGTCAGCACCAAGTCTGTGTTTGGTTTTGGTTTTTTTACTATGTCCCAATCCTTGTGCAATGAGATAGTTAATTCACCCTCAAAAAGGCTGCACATCCTTCATCAACTGAGCAGTTCTTGTTATGCTAAAGCTTAATGTAATTTTCATTAAAGTGCAGTTTGAAGTTTGGACTCAAAACATACAATATCTATCTATTAAAACGTAGGTATAGATATGATATAGCATATCTATAGTTATATAAAAATACAGTATCTACCTATAGCTTTATAGATAGATTTTTTTAGGTTTTTCTTATATACTTACACATTTCCCACAACACTTTAATCAACAGTGATTTAGGAAAAATAGGAGTATTTTAAGCATAAAAATTGTCTATTCCCTCTTTTCCCAGCAGGCCAAGGTTCTCTGACTCCCTTTACCACAGCATTTTGAAAACGCGGGTGGTGTCTCAGCACCCAGGAGCGAGGGGTTTAGTAGGTGCTCTGCTCCCAGCATGCAGGCCTGATCCTGGGAGGTGTTGAGTGCTTCCCAGGAAGCGATGAGCTCTTGGAAATCCCTGCGATTCGGATCCTCAGGCCAGGCAGACATTGACCACATCTCCCCAACACCCTGCTGAGAATCCTTTGCTCTGCAGCACACACCAACCTTGTCCTTAAGTGTTGCCTTTATGGAAGTTCTCGATTAATGAATTGCTCATTCTGGTAAAGAAGTGGGGTGAATTTTGGGCAAATGCTGACTGCTGTTGAGATCGCTCTGCCAAAATACTGAAGTCTGTCCACTCGGTGACTGGAGTACATTTCGATGTAGCTCCTCAGCAATGAGGGCTGGTGTGCAAACCCTCTGGCCCTGTACAGCCCAGCTGGGCACTGCAGGTCATTTCCCTTTCCTCAGTCTCAGAACCCAGGGCCAAAACAACTCCATGGGGCAACACTCTTCCTCCAAACAAGCCTCTTCTTTTCAATGGCTCTTGCAGTTTCCAGATGGCTTCCTACCCCTCCACTGGCACCAGCACACCATGGCTGGGGGATCATGCAACTGAGCATGGACCATATTCTGCTTTAGATAACTCTCAAGGTTGAGAGAAATAAGGGGGAAAGACTTCCCCCTTCTGTCTGTGGTGGTTTCCAAACTTCTCTGTGAACTGAGATTGGGAAAAGAAAATGAAAAAACCTTTTCAGTTTCAGGAAATTTAAACACTAACAACTCTTTCCCCTCCTCTTATGAATTATTTGCTGTACTTAACCCAAATTAACAAATAGGTCTGAAGTGTTCAGTAAATAAGTGACCAGCTGGGAATTTTGTTTGTCCACACTCTAGTAATTGTTTTCTCTTACTCTTAGTACAAGCCTAGATGACACAAAAGACTGCTAATAAATGCCACAAGTAACAACTTCATTGGCTTCTGGTTGCAGGGTAGCACGTAGCAGAGAGATACTTGAGACAGCTTTAAATTGGCTAGCTGGGGTGCTGGCCATTTGTTCACCTGCAAAAGAAGAGAAGTTAAGTTGGGATATCTTACCTTTTGGTATCTCTATGTGAGCGATTTTTGTCTCACCATCACATCACAGTCCCTTCCGCAACAATGAAGACCCTCAAGGGCCAAACCTGAGAACGTGCTCCTTGGCAGAGAGATTTTGTTTGTTTTAGCATTTGTGATGTGAAAGAGATTAAAAATATTTTTTAAAAAGTCTAGTTTGTTGGGTTTTTTCCACAAAAGCTGTTTCACACCTGCTATTCTATACTCTCTAGGAGATTGGAAAACTGAAACTGTATCTGAGTTTTACCCCTTTTCTTTTCTTATTTCCATTCCTCTTTCCTGACCCTGTCAGGACTAAATCCAGAAGGAAGAAAACTCTCCTGGAATGTATGACTTTCCTCCAAACCTTAAAGGACAGAAAACAAAACCAAACTCAACAGGAACCTCTCCATCCCATAAATCCAAAGGAAACAGGAAACATGCCTTTAGAAACTTCCCAGCCTAAAACTGAAAAAAAACTCCAGAGAGACTCTTTCACTTTAATGCCTCTCTGGCCAAACACTGAGGTTTACTGATCTGTATTCCATCCTGTTTCATACCAGGAACGTGTCTGAGCAGCTCAGACTGGCAGCACAGGCTCCTTATTTAGCCAGCAAAGGGGGAATTCAACCCACCTAAAGTTGCAGCTGGTCAGTCATTAGCAGACAGTAATTAGCTCCTTACTTCAGATGAGTCACTTTGGTGCACAAAGGCATGCACTGTATGCATGCATATATGTATATATGTAAAGGTAAACTTCCCCATCTGGCCATAACAGAACTGCTTTGCTTCCCATTTGTGTGGAAAAGCAAATGTTTCCAGAGGGACTGTTGCCCTGAGTAATTTTTTGGTCTCAGGGAGATATGTGATATACTAGAAACCGACTGCTGTGCTTCAGTAAGATTTGCTCCATCTGAAGTAGGGTCAGTGGTCTCACTGAGCCCATGCAGTTCAAGGGAAAGCAAATAAAAACTAGTTTGTGCCTTGGGATATTTTTGAATGGTATCAAACAGTGTGTTTGTATGGAAAAAAAAGTAGTTATATGTAAGCCTGATACCTTAGTGCCTGGACAGCACTGCAAGGATATATTTAGCTTGAATGAACTCCTTAGCCCTGGTTCAAATGCGTTCAACTAGTGCATGTTCATCTCTGTGCTGGAAAAAGATGAGTCTATGAAAGTCTTATTCTGGTGCACCAGCAGTCCAAGCCATTTAACTTTCCATGCAGTAAGTCACATGAACTGAATATATAAAGAGCAAGCAGAAAACACAGAGTAATGATTTCTATCCTTGGCTCCTAAAATAAAGCACATGTGGATCTTTATGGCCAAATCACTGCTCTCATCTGAAACCTCTATATTCCTCCTGTGAATATGTTGAAGAGGGTGGGCACTTAAAGTGATCAGACAAAAGTCCAGCATCACTTGGCAATAAAGCCCCAGTTAACACATATCCTGTTGGGGCTGTACGGTTGTTTTAGTGATCAGAGAGAGAAAAAAGAAGTTACAGGAATATGATGGCAACCTGAGAAGAGCTGTGCAGCAATGGAGAGAGCATAGCCCATAGATGGAGCCAAGCAGACCAAAGCTGATCTCTACTGTATGTGGCCAGGCTCTTAAGTTACACGATTTAGTCTGTTGCTTACCAGGAGTGATAGGACTAATCACGTATGTTTAGAGGAAAGGCACAGTTTATCAGATCCTAACCCAGAGGTTCATGTTCTCTCTCTTTACCTAGAATCAATGGTCATCCAAGGTTAAGGGAGAAGTAGCTGAGAGATCAGCATGCAATAGCTTTCATGGCAGCTGCCTTCGTCTGTTAGGCAGGCTTTTCTACCCCAGAGCAGATGGCTTTGCACTTGGTGCAAAAGCCAAACAGATAAAACAGAGATACATGTATAAAATCCTTTTTGCCCTCACACACATTAATGCTCACTGAAGAAAAGTCTCACTGGGCTTTCACAGAGAGGTCTCTGGGTACCAGCATAGAAGAAGCTTATTCTTTCCTGTTTTTAACAAATTGGTTTCGCTCCCAAGCTTTGTTACTCAGGAAATGTTTGGCAACCTGAAAATTCAGAATTGTCACAGTATGCTGCTGCAAGAAATGAAGATATGCTTATCCTTTACTACCCTTCTGCACAGATTCTATTTTCATGTAAAGTGTTTATAAATTTAAGTACTAGAAGTAGTGAGCAAATACTTAGTAAAACATATTAAAAATGCACCTGTGTTAAAAGATCATCTCCAAAAGGAAAACACTTAAAATTCAAGAAATATCTTTTTCTTATTAGAGGAAGATTATTGTACTTATTAGAGGAAGATACAGCATATGACTGAAGCTGAATAGTGACACTCCCCACTCCTTCATTAGCAAAAAGATAAATCAGCAGAGCTATTCATATTCCTGGTAATGCTCTGATTCAAGATTTGCAGAATATTCTGAGCTGGAAGGGTCCCACAAGGATCATCAAGTCCAAAGTTTTCTGCTATTACATAGCCTTGCTGTTCTTCTTGCACAGTGTTTCCCTGCATATGAATATCAATAATTCCTGAAAAAATATAACTGAAATTCCTGACTGATTGGCTGACCTAGCAGAATACAGGTTATCTGATCTTCCTTAAGGCAAAGGGGTTGTCAGTACTTTATGGCTGTAATGGCTGGTCAGTGAGGCAGAACAAAAGAACAGAATTGTTAAAAACCCTCAAACATTTAAAATAGTAGACAATTGGTTGCATGCACAGAAGTAAAGCACAGCAAGAGGGCAACTCCCTTTCAACTAAAAGTTTGTCTGATTTTTTTTAATTGCAAACTAGAGGAATAAAACTGAGTCCTGGGCTCATAGCTGGGCACTTCATGTTGATCAGGTGCCCTGAAGGTGAACCTCCTCTCATTGTGAGGAACAGCTGTCCTTTTGGTTTCACAGCATATCTCCCGATTTACACCAGCATGAAACCAGAATCAAATGCTCACTCCACCTGCTGAATAACCTGCAGTGATTCTTCAGCATTTCCCACAGGCACAAGATGGATATTTCCACCCAGGTGGACGTTACCTGACCTCCCTAGAGCAGAGGAAGACTTCAAGTTCCTCAACAAAATAGCATGGAAGTGTACCATGTTGGATTTGCATTGATCTGGCAGCATTTTAACAGGTCTCCTCAGCCTAATTTTAAATGCAGTGTACCATAGAAATAATCCCCATCATCTCTTGTGTGCTGGACAGGACCAAAATATGTCTCAGTAGGAGACAGGAAGGAGGAATGAGGCATAAGAAATTTTTTCCCTGAAGAAACCTGGTATTGTCCACAGACAATTATTTTCTTGGTCACATTAATGTAGTTTTGTCACATAAGTGTTAAGACAGCAATGCAATAGCTGTACTGGTTATTTATAGAGGCACTGCATAAAGATCAACAGATGTTTTCAGCACAGCCATGCACTTCAATGGTTACTTGGAAACATTGCCATTAAATTTGGAGCATTAGGAAAAACTGTAATTTAGAAACTCAAAAATAAAAGCCTTGAATTGTTGAGGTTTTCTAGTGGATCCACCAGTTGTTTGTTGGGCTAATTGGTGTTCTAGTCTGATAGTTGCAGGCTGCTTCCATCTTTGATCAATATTGATTTAAAACATGGAAGTGTGGAAAAAGCAAGCCAAAGGTTGTGATGCTGTCAATAAGTCACAGCAATACCTCAGAGAAGGTGCATGTTAAATCCTTGGCACTCGATTATAAGTTAGTCATATTGTCAATCCCAAACGTTGAAAATTCAAAATTAACCAGATTTTTTCAAACAGTGTAGATAGACAGGTTCGGAGCCTCCACTGGTTATTCTCAAATTCTACTATTAAATCCTGGGTAATTTTTTAATAAAAGCTGACACTGAAAACCAACCTCCATACCAAAACACGATGCTGATTCTACCACAGTCATGGCAAAGTTGCAGTGCAGCTGTGGGATTTTTCTAAAAGAGCATACAGTAAGTACAAAGTATCCCTTTCAAAATAAGACACCTTTTGAAGACAGTCTGACTACGGAACTGTCCCAAGGCAAGTTTCAGCTAAGTCAATGCAAATGCATAGTTATTTGTTTTATCTTTGAAGTTGGGCTTATTTTACCCCAGTCTTGTTTAGGGCTTACAAGTGCTAAAGACACTTGCCTAATTTTCAGGGTGAGCTGTTGTCTAAGCAGTAAGTTATTTCAGAGTGCTTTAATCTGCAGAGTAACTATATGCACCATGTTTGCACAAAACCGTAAGTAGTGCAGGCTGAGCAGTCATCAGGCATCTACATGGTCAAGGCTTTTTTGTAGGGACTAGGAGCTAGGAGTGAAAATGAACATCATTATCACTGTTAATGAAGGATGAAGAGCTCAAGCTAACCATGTGGTAGAGCCATCAGGAAGGATGTCAAAAATTGTCTAATAAAATTTAGTAAGTGTGAAGTTCGTTTGACCTTTCTATATGGAAAATGAGCTCTCTATACAGAGCACACACTCAGAGCTGCCAGATGGGAGGAAGTATCTGGTACAATACCTTCCCTGCTCTCAGTTTAGCACATGTGGAGTAGAACAGAGCCTGTGCTTTCATTAATCTCTTGTTACATCTGATGAGCAGCACAGATAACCATCAGAGAATATTTTGACCTTCATTGACATTCACAGAGCCCTGAGCCAGAAGCAGCTGACTTTACCAGCATTCTGATAAATTCACCTCCTGCACTTCAAGGCAGCCTAGAACAAGACACCCAATTTCAGAGTTCCAAGACGTAATTTGAAACTTTCCATACCGTACAAAGACAGAAGGCACAGTTTCCCACTGAGGGATTGAGTGATCTCTGCCCAAAACTTTGACTACTTTTGCCTAGAATGAGGCAAAGCTGAGCTGCCTTTGCTTTTGCAGGGTAAGAATGGCAACATGCTTTATTTGAACCTTTTCAAACTGATCTGATAGCCTGTTTTGGTTTGAAACTACCACATAGAACCTTCTTATCTCATAGCTATAATTTATGGTTTACATTCAGTTTAGGTGTTTACCTCTTACAGGCAAATTACTGCAATACTGCATGATGTTACCTCATTTTAAACAAGCTAGTGCTTGGCATTATCCAAAATGGGGGCCAGTGTCTGCAGGCACCTTGCAGAGTCCCTTGCTAAATAACAGCAAGGGAGATGCACTTAGAAGCATGTAAGGGGCAGATTGGCACCTGTGGGAGAGGAGAGACATCTGTTGTGCCCATATTTTAGCAGCGCTAATCCATGTCAGAAAGAGCAGGTTTGAAGCCCTCAGGGTTTAAGTCAATCACACTGAAATGCTGTGCATGAGAGTGTTGGGGGCGATAGATGGTCTAATCACGGTCTAAAAGGGCCATGCACATTCAAGACAGAAGACATTTGGGAGTTTTAAGGAAAGCTAAACCCTTGCCAATCATGCCTTGCTGCCATAGGTGGAAAAGGGAAGAGAGATGAGTTGCAACTGTCTTGTCTTAGTGTGGGAGCTCAGGGTGCATGTACAGCTCTCAGGGAGCTATTTGAGAGGTTTCAGCTTTGGACACAGGAACAGTGTGCATGGCGAGAGGTACACAAGGACACCCAGAACTTGCCCACTCTGTGCAAGGCAGTGCAGGATGAGAGTGTCCCCCCCATCCTTACAAATACCTCATGACCTTGATGTACAGCAGCACAGACCCCAGAGGCAAGAACTGGATAGCACTGTAGCTACACACATCTCAGCCAAGGCACACTCCTGCACAGTGCTTTGAGCTGGTGGCTGTATTGCTTCTGATTTAGCTCTTCACTTGTAGGGAACTCTGAATTTATTGCTAATGCAAACAGCCACAGACAGGCACACAAACACATGGAGTTAATGCAGCTTTTCTCCCTACAGCCTGAGAAACCATGCCACATCATGACTTGCCTTCCACTCCCTTTCCTAAGGAACTCATAGTACCAATATAATTGTTAACATGCTCCTTGGTGTCTAACAGGCCAGCCTAGTTGACTAAATGCTACTATAATAACACTTAGTGCCCACTGTACAGCTTTGTTCATATCCAAGGGCATTTAAAAGTATCGAGTTTCTGCAGTTCTGAGGTAGAGACATTTATGATTCTTATAGCTCTGTGTTGTAAATAATTTTTGAATATGGGGAGATGTGTGCACATAGAATTAGACAGATCATGCTTGCAAAACCACTGGCAGTTTGGGGAAGAATGTGACACATACAAGTTCTCTGAAAGTAACAGACCAGCTTTCAACACATTTGTGATGAGAAAATCTTACATCTTTAACAGAAATAAAATTTTTACTGCTCTCATAGATCATGATTGTGATCACATTTTATTAATTTCCTTTACAAATCATAGGGTGGCAAGGATTGCTTGGTGCTTGGCTCCTGTACAGCAAGATGACAAGCTGGAAACCGAGGTCCTCAGCACTTGGATTGGAAGAGCCGTATGGAGCTCCCAGTGCCCTTGAGTGAACAGAAGCTGCAACCACAGCAGCATACACTCCATCATTTGGAATGCAGGTTATAGTCCCTCGCCATGGGAGGAACATAGGACGAGGAACAAAACAAAGATTCCGATGCTACAACACAAGAAGGTGGAGTCCATAAAAGGTCAGATCTTCATGCATTCCAGGTCTTCAAAGCCTAAAATGGAGTGATGTCACTTCAAGGCCCCTCTGATGATTCACGCTGCAAATAAAACTTCAGAAGGCAGCAGGTGCCAGAACTCATCAGAGGATGAAGTGTAATTGTTTTCTAGTGAACAGAGTAATTTGAAAAGTATTTGTGCCATCTTGCCAAAAACACAAATTGTGCCATGTTTATTTTTAGATGCAGATATCCGTCCAGGAAGAAACCACAACCAGTTATGTCACACATCAATCAGAGTGGCCATCGCAGAACTTACTATGGTGCTTTTTTAAATGGCTAGCTACTGAAATCCAAGGCTGTGTTTTTCCTTGTCACATGGCCAGGTATCAAAACTTTAACTGACATCTCAAACTACCTGTTTTCTCACAGAGCAAAATACTAACTAGGATGGAGGTGTTGGGCAGGGAAGGGAGACAATGGGGAGCAGGGTGGCAGCCTTCTTCTTGACACCTTTCTGTCCTGCACTTTTGCCTCTCCAGCAAATACTTTGTACTCCCTCTAGAGTTTGAGATTTTTTTAGCATTTTTCCTGTTGGATGAATGGCACTGTGCTGATAGAAAGGGAATTGATGTGTTGGCCTCAGAGCTATCAAAGCGTGTAATGCAGGGGTCATGCTAGAGATTCAGGAGAATGGATGCTCCATCTGGCTGTGTTGGTTCCGGATAGCCACAAGCAAACAAACAGGCAGCTTTCATTAACCTCTATGGTGGATTAGCCACTACAAGGTCACAAAGGTCTGTACTGGGCTCATCTGAATTGGCTCTGGTTGTTGTTCAGGTCATATTTTCTGAGGCTTTTTCTTTTACAATCTACTTTCAGCGCCACTCCATGCTGAGCCCTGTTCTGCTCCAGCTGCCAGGCTCTGGCTCCTCACTGCACTGTCTGCATTAAACCCTGAGACATTATTCACCCCTGGATCCCACACAGCCTTGCTGCTCTACACACAAAGGCAACATGCTCCTTCAGGGATCAGCATTCCAGTGAGATTAACAGGATTCATGATGGACAATGGAGTAAAAAATCATAAACCCTCGCCAAACAATTCCTGTATCAGCAACGAAGCTTGTACTACACAGCAGACACATGAGTCTTAGAAAAGGATGTGTGAATATATTTGTATACAAGTGAGAAGGCTTATGTCAAAAGAAAGAACTTTCTTTAAGACTTACTTAATATTTTCTTTTTTTCTTGTGTCATATGCTATGGATAATACCGTTCATCTGTTGTCTCACACTTCCTGTCTTAAAAGGCGGTTTGACCCTCACTTCTTTCTGAAAATAACTATATAATTCATAGTGCAAGGTTCTGCAGTTATGCTTTCACTATTGTGACAAAAAATTAGCATTTTCCTACATCCTCTTCACTATTTGGAATATAAGGTCTGCAACCCAATGTGAACAAGCACTATTTATCTCATTCAGGCAGTATGCTCTCTGACTACATAATTAATTTTGAATACATAACATATTTTGAATACTTACCCAAAAGACCAGATAAAAATCCACACATACCAGTGAGTAACATTAGGGATTCAAAGTTCTGGTTTAATTCAAATATTAATGCTGGAGATTAAGAGTTAAGAGGTCTGATGTAATTTTTTCTTCTTGTTCCTCTGAATTTTTATCATCATCTTTGCTTTTTATGGCTACATAATGAGATAATTATGATGCCATCACTGCACTGACAAAAACAGTTTTCAAAAACTCATACAATAGCTCTTCACAGCTGCACAAATAGTGGGCAACAGTTTTATGGATGGAAGCTGGACTGGATGTCCTCGAGAGACCCTTTCTAACTTTATTTTCCTATAATGTTTTTATATATATTTTTAATATTCCAACATGAAATATTACCTTTCTGTGCATCAGTTATTCAAACAGAAATAGTCCCATAGGGCAAACAGGCCTTGGAGGCTGAAATTCCTCCTCTAGATCACCTTTAGTGCCTTTTCAGACCAAGCTCTGAGGAAAAGCAACACTAAAGGCTGTTCTCTAAACCACAAGAGCCACATCCTTGGGGAGCTCAGCAGCTGTGGCACCTGAGAAGATGGACACACAGACCTGGAAGCTATTGGGTTGAAAAGACCTACAGAGCAAGGCAGTTCCTTCAAACACCAAGCCTTGTTTTTTCCTTGCATGGCAAGGATCTCAGCTGATGTGCTGCTGTGCATCATCACACCCAGCCATGATGAAATTCTCTGTCATGGGTGGATGATCGGGGTAATGAGGACTGAGCAGGATCTTGCCAGCTTGTGCCCTGCCATCACACACCTCTCGTGTTCACCCTTTGCCTCCATCACATCACAGTTATCAGTGGCCTCCTCACTACCCTTCTGACAGTGAGTACCTCTGGCCCCCTCACATTTCTGAAATCCTGTGCCCTTTCAGACTGGCCCATAAAACAACAGAGATAAGCTAATAGCACTTGGACATCTGACAAAATCAACAGGGTTGCTTCCCTGTCTTAAAAGTGACTGTTCCTCCCAGATAGGCTCCTCTGCAGCATGATGTGGAGAATGATGGGCACTGTTTTCACATCATTTTAAGTTAATGCTATCCCTGTCCTGCTTCCCAAGAGTGCAAGCATTTGTTTTTGTAGCAATTTTTTCTTCTTCACTACTGCTGCAGTGCAAATGGCAAAAGCTTTTAAAATACAGTGAAATTGTTGGCTAAGAAGTTGAAAAGGTAATAAAAAGGAGTGTATTTGTAATACTATTTTCTGCCCTCATCACTTCTGTCCCACTTCACTTCCTTTCATGGTATTATTTTTTTCTTACTGTCACAGAAATGCTCAAATGTATAGGTTTGGTTCTTTTATGCTGTGTATTCACACAAGCCAGGGAGGACTTACTCTTGGTTTCAAAAGGCCTGGACTCTTCTAACAGTTCAAAATGCAGTTCTTTCTTGAAGCAGTGGCACCACCTGCAAGCCAGAAAGGCTGAAGGAGTTGGGAGGGTCTTGATGAAGCACGAGCCCACAGGGCAAGCAACAGAACCAATGAGAAGGCACTGAGACAAATGTATTTTGATGCAAGAGGAATGTCTCCATGATTTTCAGCTAGGAGAAAAGACTGATTTTTTAAAGGTAAATTTAGAAGCTAGAAGTAAAAATGCTACCACCTTTTTTTTTTTTTTAAATAAAATCAAAATATGTATTCTACTACAAAACTGACCTGAAGGTCTTTTTGATTGCAGTGCCTCCTGTTCTTTCTCTCCAAACATGATCCCCTTCAACCAATTCAACTCCACAGGGCTGTGAGAGGAAAGACTCCTGAGCTCCCTTTGTTGATGCCAACCCATGCAAGCTTTATCGGGGAGCAAGAGAAGGAGAGGGGCCCCTGTGAGCCTGCCAGGGCAAAGCAAGGTGGAGAATCCTATGCTGGCACCTGCTCATTGCTCTTTCCTGGACATCCTCTTGAAATGCTTCTAACATAGTTTCTTCTAAGAAAATTTTTGCACAAAAACAAGAGAGCAACACTTTTCCCCTGCCTTGGCAAGGCTGGTGCTTGTACTGGTTTTGATGAATGACTTAGAGTGGCTTGACTTGAAAAACATGCTTTATCTTGTCTTCAGCGAGAAGGAAGGGGCACAGCCTGGTGCAAGCAAGACTGCTCACCCTTTAAAAAGGCAAACCAGAAGTCCCTGGCTAATCCCCAAGTCGTGAATGTGACCCTCTGACCCTCCCATTCTTTCCACTCGCCTCATGGCCCAAAGCAAGGCAGCTTGGAGGTCTAGATGCAAAGCCAAGAACAGCATCAGCCATGTTACATGTGTTGAGGCTTCAGTATGTCTCCTTTATTTTCTGTTCCCACTCACAAGATGCTGGGAATGAGGTGAGGATGCTGTGATATGACAACTGCACAAAGAGCATAACTGCTAGTCGAAATCCTGTGTTTGTCTCCTTGTTAAAATATAAAACAAAACAAAAAATACAGGTGATGAGAAAAGCTGGGCAACTCTGTAGCTGTCAGACAAAGCCCTGTCAAGAAGAACAATTCCATTTTTCCACTCCTCTGGCTTCAGACATCACATGCTAACCCCAGCTGCAGAAATTTAAATCTGGTCTTTAAATTTAGGTGACAGGCCACCTTTATGGCTCATCTGGACAGCTGCAAGCCTATCCCAAGTGGAAGGTAAGGGGTAAGTGAAAGGTAAGGGGTTCAGAGCAATCACTTAGCAGATGAATCTTTAGGTATTGCCTTGAAGAGTTTCAAGGCTCTCATACTCTTCACAGAAATTACAAACTGTGATTGCTATCTCTAATCTTTGGCCACTCCCTTTAGACCTACTTTATTTCATATGACTATATTAAAACTATATTCAGGAATGCTCACAAAAGAGCAAGTGCCTTATTTTGTGCATACAGCATTTGCCTTTCTGATTAATGCTCCCCAAAAAGGAGCTCAGAAAGCTCCTGACCATCACCACCACTACCACCATCACCCATCAAGAAGTCTGTAACTGCTCTCCTGGGCTGACTCTGACTGGTTTGCCTCCTGAAGTCCAGGTGTCCAGCTGCAAAAGCAGAGGTGTCCAGAAGCATGACCTCCTCAAGCCTGCACTCTGCACCACCTGGACAGGAGGCAGTTCTGGCCCCAAACTAAATAGCTATCTTAGCAGGCCCATGAAGCCCTGTGCTCTCCTACAATGCAAAGATGCTATAGGAGCAACAAGCCTGTTCATCTGTACCATGAGACAGCTCAAAAAAAATGCTGTCATTAACAAAAGAGGTTTGTCCCAACTTCCCTCAACGTACATTCAGGCACTAAGTCCTAAGGTGGGAGTTCAGCAGTGGAAGAAGTCAGAGTGTCAGAAAGCAGCTCAAAATTCTCCCACCACAGAAACCCGCTGCTGAATCAATTTGTGCCATGCTGGGGCCTCTCAGTGACAGCAATGATACATAGCTGTGCAGCAGTATTTATACCACAGCCACCACCGCAGTATCTGGGGAGCGCGGTATAAATACAGACCGAGCAATAGCCAGGAAAGCCCAAAGGGTGGGCGAGGAGGGTGAGTGGCCAAAGCAGCTGAGGGACGTGCTGATTCAGTGCATCTCCTTCAGCTGTCCTCAGCAGCAGGTTGCCATGGATTAGAAGTTGGGAAGATTAGAAGAACTGATTTTTCCTTTCCCCCCTCTCCTTTAACAGCTTGTTTCTCACCCTTTACTTGAGCCCATAAGGCTCTTCATTGGAGTATCCCACCACAGCACTTTATGTTGCTACACAAAATACAGTAAACACATCTTCTAAAGACATGACTTGGCTCATGCCTGCCAGCCTGCAACACTCAGCAGATGAGGTTAGAGCTGTCACCCCTGCCTTACAGATGGTGAAATCCATGCAAAGGGAAACTACAGAAGGCCTGTGGCTGTTCCCAAAGTAGAGGGGTTCATCTCTCACTCAAGAATCCAGTCACAGGGCTTTTAAGATACCAGATTGAAACAGGTTTAAATGCAAGTGAAAAGAAAATGGTTTTTCAAGAAAAACTCCTGGATGTGCATCTTTCAGTCACATGTTTAATTTCTTTCCAACACGCATTAAATGCAAGAATTTCCAACCATTTGAACACCTGACTTTCAGCAGTAAAATCAGTGAGAATCTGAAATATTAACTTTGCATGTTGATTTCTTTCTTCTCTATAAATAAATCACAATTCTCTATAGCCAAATAAAACTTTTGAAAAAAAATATAGGGAAGGAAGAATGCAGCACAAAATCAGGGGATTTGTAACAAGGTTTTGCAAACACTTAGCTGGCTTAGGGACCTTCTTGCCATCTGGCCTAACAGTGCTTGAGTACCCCTGCTCACTACAGAAGGAAGGACATTTTGCTCTACTTTTTCCACTCAGGATACTGTATTTTTTTCAGAAGAAATGTGACTGCCACAGCAGCCTACCTACTTGCTGCAATTCCTGCAAAAAAGGTTTCTTTTTGGACTCTTCTGCTCTGCAGGGAGATGGACTTCTCAGCAGCACCCCAGTGCACAAATTAAATACTTAGCAACTACTTTTTGTCACACCTTCAGAGCCTCTTGCACAGCTGGAAAAGTTGAAGTGAAGTGCTCTTGAGGGTAAGATTTGGTTTGGGAGAGTAAGATTGGATTTGGGAGCCCCTTTTTGCCTGCAGCAGTGGAAACAGAGGAGTGCATGGGACTGCACTTACAGGGCAAAACTTACCTGTGGTTTATGAAATTATTACCCTTTGACTAATTTGAGTTATTTCTGCCCTTACAAAAGAAATATTCTACTCATTGTAGATAATGATGCTGGAAAGCACTGTTAATTACTACTCATCAGTTTGTGTTCAGAAGGGTGTATGGACATTACCTTTTGTGAACGGCATTTTGCAACCCGTCCTGGCTTGATTGACTTTACAGCCTGGCTAAGGGCCCTCTCTCCCTGGGAATTTGGCACTCCAAGCCCTTCAGTAGAAGATCACCAAGACAGTAAACCAAGCCCAGTTTTATGTTATGCCCTTCCTTCTTAGTGTGCAATCAGTGGGAGAGTTTTGTAGAAGAGCTCTCTGACAGATACCTTCTCAGCCCACTTCTCTGAGTAAGGTGCCACAGCACCAGCTTGCTTTGCCTTGGTTTGATTGCAATGCATGCTCAATAATATTCTGCAAATACAGGGTAGCTTTCCAAAATATCTCAGTCCCAGTCATCTTCTGCCCATTTTGCAGCAGGCTTCAGGGGCAATCTTCACAGCAACTTTGCTGTGGATGCTATATTTTTGCAAGGAAAAAATCCGTAATAAGAAAAACCTATTTATCAGCTTGGCAATAGAAGAGCTCCCTGAAGCCATGGGGTTTGATCATGAACAGTCTGATGCAGCCTTTATTTTCCTTACAGTGTTCGATCTTGTAGATAAAGATGTGCACTGTATTGGTCTGAAGGGCCTGACAGACTCACAGTACTCATAACAGGAATATTCCAGCTCTGGCTGGATAGGATTTCCTCTTTCCTCCCCTGCTGCTGTTACTCACCAGGGGTGTATGTGTTTGTGCTTGGACATCCCTGAGAGGGTTCTGCTTCAATGTATTGTATTTCTATTCATTTCCAGTGTTAAAGATAAATAGAGCTTAACAGCAGGACAAAAAAATTAAGAGGTTTTCTGGTGTCAGGCTGTTTAACTTTCAAGGAGGATAGTTTAAACTCCCTGTATATAGGTCCTAAAGGAAGCTTTCAGCACTTAATTGCATGCTGGTAGCACAGAGCAGCTGCCCAAACCTTCCCACAATGTGAAGCAGCCCAAATGTGTGAGCAGAATGTATTGCTTATAAACCCCAAAAGCAGTTTTTACCTTGAATCCTGAACAAGCAAAACCCTGTTTTTCAAAGTACTAACAGAGGTTGCTGCTGCCTGGGTTATTTCTTGTAATCATGATAGCAGACAAAGAATCAAAGTGACATTTTCCTTCTTGGCTTCAACTAAACTGCCCCCACCTTCACCCCTGCATCTGACTCCACAGTTTGTTTTTTTCTGGAGATGCTGAGTGAGATCCCTATTTGTGCACTGGTGAGACATCTACAAGGTATGCTGGATGTGCATCTCTCCTTTGATGAACATGATTATGAACATGCAACTGTTACTAACATGGATTTTTATCTCTTGCAAAATACGCCACAGAATAACTGCTGTTCACCTTCTCGGAGTTTTGCTAAATCCAGCTGAATTGCTATAAATTCCTTGTCTACAGCTTTGTCAGAAACACTCTGACATGACTTGCAACTAATACAAAAGTTAAAATAATGTTCACTAACTCAAGGACAAAAGCCTTTTTCCCTGTTCTAAAATCTCTGCATTGATTCTGTATTTTTTAGTTCAGAATAGTTTTGTTCAGTGGACTTTTCATTTGCAGAGTTTCGATTTATTTCTGTCAGCCTCAGGACTGCTGTTAAACCTGCACCAACCCAACTATGAATTTCAGCAGCATTTCCTAAACAACTGAACTTCATTTTAGCAGTTTAAAAGTAGTTTTGATCTCATCAATACTTTTCTTTGCTATACCATTTCCTTTCCTGGAGTCAATGACTTTCAAACTTTCATTAGTGACACCAGAACGGGATTTGGTTGCAACAGCATCTGGGTTCTGCTCTCAGCTGTGGTACAGGCTGCTCACCTGGACTTCTGACTACACACAGTTTTGAACTATGCTAAAAGTATAAAAGCTCACAGATCTCTGACAGTAACATATATGTGGTGAAGTGCTAAAGGCACCTGCAGCTCTGTGTAAGCCTCTTCACTTTGGCACGTGTTTATTTGATTATATTACAGTGTGGCTTTTATCTGGTTCTCAGGACTGTGAGAATGATTCCCATGAGCAGAATCCTATGATCTTTACAGAAATATGGCAAGAGGAAGCTTGTATACTTTTTGTAATAACTTATTTGTGTGCAATAAATAATTTTTGCACCAGTTAGTAAAATGCTTTCTGTTGGTATAGCATATTTACTTTGGCTACCACTGGCTGACGTGACAATCTATTTTTTTTTTAAGGCTGCAAAGATCTGGGTTATTATAGACAAGGATTGTAGTTTAAAAAAGTAATATTTCCAGGATACAAGTGGGGTTTTGTTGCCTTTGTGCATAATTTCACTTCTTAGTAGATTACAGACCATGGAGTTTTGGTTTTATTTCATGTCTGGCAAACAGACTCCCAGACCACCAAGTCCTTTCAAAGCAAGGAAAAAGTTGATTAAGTTTTAACATTCACAACAATAATGATGCAGAAAGGTAGCGTCGTATGAATTTCTTGACTCAAATTTAGGATTTCCTGGGAGCTGACACATAGCCCACTTGCCCTCCTGCCTTAAATGTAAAAACTGGAGAAATGCCAAGAAATAAAGGTGGCCAACAAGAGGTCCCAAATTCTGGTTCCAGGTATTACAATTTACAGTCTGTCAGAGCTGAGAAAAGGAAAGCATACTCACTAACTGAATAAACATGCAAATTCAATTTCTGAGTTCAAAGAGGAGATTCTTAACTTCCTGAAATCAGATCAGGACATAATAGCAATAAACCACACAAGTTTCTAAGAGTCTCCTCCATGTTTTTTTATAGTATCAAGCCTGTGTCTCAAATCTCAATTTCCTTAATTCTTCCTCTTTTACCAGAAAAAAAATCCTTGCTGGCTCATTTTTGGGTCACACACAAATTCTCTCTTTGTTCAATTACAGCTTCTATTTCAAGCACTTGTATTACAGGATACAACTGTCTTTTGATTAGTTTTGCCTGTCTGCAGTGAAATTAGATCAGTGGCAGAACTTGGAGCACATCCAGAGTGTTGACAAGGTCCGAGCTATATCAGCTTTGCAGCCGTTACACGAGTGAACCCTGCTCTGCTATAAGGTAACATAACCAAAGACCACTACCTGAAACTGTATTGCACTCAGACCACAGCTGGTCCACTATGCCAAAGTCATGGTGACAAGGACACATCAAAACCCAACTCTCCAGCCCCTCTCTACATTACTTGTTTATGTCAATCAGTTTGGGGATTTTTAACATTTGAGTTATGTTTATCTGAACTGGTTTTCAAGGTCTAATTATAACATGTGAAGTGGGGTGAGATTGCTGCTATGAAAGTCGCAGTATAAATAAGAGGACTTCATGGGCTGATATGTTGGCACAGACCAGACATGTATGTCACGTGGACACCTAGTGCAGCTGTTGTGGTCAGTGGTACAATAAATAGCTATAGGGCTATAGGGAAGCAGCGTGGTCCTGCAGGATTTCTTAATACCACCTACTGTGCTACTTGAACAAATGCACTTGTCTTGCAAAAAAAACCCCAAGCCAAACAAGAAAAACCCCAAAGCAGTTTAATTGCACAAAAATTACAGTCCTGGTGCATTTCAAAGGCTCTGTAGGAAAGCATGGCATGGTTGCCTGCCTGCCCTGCCCTCTCCTCCTTTCACATAATCCTTGAGAGATGACCCAAGCTCGACTTTTCACTCATCAAAACCAGCAGAGCACATGCTCTCATCCTTTTGAGCCAGCAGAGTGTGCCATGCACAATAACATGCACAACCTCTCCCCTCATTGCAGGAAAGATCCACTGCAATCACCCCATCATGGGCATGCAAGGATCATGCCTGGCAGCACTGGCAGATGGATGTCTCAGGTAAGACTAGGCTTCTGCAGAGGATCTCTATTTATAACATGGACCCCGACAGGAGACTGGTCTTGGGTGTTAATGTGACAGAGTGTTGGTTTTTAAAGTCGCTGAAATGCCTGAACATGGAATGGAAGATGAAACTGCTGCTGGCTTGCAAGTGGTTATTCATGCCATGTGCTGGTAAGAGAAGAAGCCATCCACACTGGGCATTCACAGCATGTTGAACACCAATTAAACCAATTAGGGTCCACGAAATGTTAATTATAGAGCACCTGCACCATTTCTAAGGTTAGGTTCTTATTTATTTTAAAAAAGAATTGACCTGCCACAGGGCATATACATCTTTAGGCAACTGGCAGTGAACTGTGACAAGGCATTGGAAAATACCCGCTGTTCCAGCAAGACGCCTTCTGGTTTTCTATGATGTAGATGTGAGCATTACATATTAGGTTCACCTAATATTAACACATTAACCCATGCTTCCCCAGCAAGGAAAAGGTGCTGTAATTGCAATCATTGTCCTCAGAAAGCAATTTGCTTCCATTTTTGGACCCAGATTCTTAGTATCCTGCTTATGCATCAGAAGTGCCATAAAATGCAAAATGATGCAATATTCAAATGTTTTCAGAGCTACTGATGTAACACAATTTTATTTGGGCAAAATTACTTTTCTCTTTAACTCCTTTCTACTCACCTTTTGGTGTTACTCCTAAAGTTTGTCCCTGTATCCACAAACACTTGGATAAAGTGCCAGGGCTATCAAGTTTGATACTACACAGATATTTTCGTATGTTATTTGAACACAAACTTTGAAGCTGCAAAAAGCCAAAATGAAAAAAAAACATAAAACCTATGAGACGTAATAAGATCACACAAGAAACAGTTTTACAAAACAGCAAGTAAAACCATTCTCAGGTTTTTTTCCCTAACCTGCCTTTAAACAGTTTCATCCAGTATTTTAAGATACTTCTACTTAAGCCTAAAAGCATATGCTGTATCTCCATCAGTTTTGTCACATATGGCTGGACACCAGTGTTTGTGATCAGTTATGCTCTGGATGCACTGACAGTCTCTAGCTGAGCTCATCAGACAGATACTGTAATCTCACATGTGAGGAGGTGGGAGCTGGAACAGAAGTGGAGTTGGGACCCTGCGCTCAGCTGTAGGAAGGAGTTATGGGTTGGCTTCATGTGCAAGCAAGAGAGGAGCAGAAATCCCTGGAGGAACTCCAGCTGTGAGAACATTCAGGTCTCCAACCCTGAAGCTGCTCCTCACCCCAGATCACCACAGCACAGGCCCGACCTAGATTTGAGGCAGCGTGGAGAGACTCTTGCTCTCTAGATCTTTAATTACTAGGTAGTCATAGTGCACAGACATGCCAACCAGGTCTGATTCCTCTTGGGCACAGGCTTAACTGCCAGCAGGTCACTTGGCTCAAGGCACCATCTGGCCCACAAGAGGAGCTGCCTCTCTCCCAACTATGCCTCTCGCCCTGACCTTTGGTGAGCAGACCTGCTCTCCTCCACTTCCCCACATGTGCTGGCACTAACAGCCACTGGAACTCACATTTTCTAATTCAAAGGTAATTTCTAGATGTCTGGTTTATTTCTTGAGATTACCTTGGGGTTTGGCTGGACAGAAAAAGCATTTGAAACACACATAATCTATTCAGAGAGATCAACATTGTTCTAAAGGGGGAAGTTTTAAAGAGTCTTTGACTGTGAAGAAACCTGAAAAACTTGTTGAAGGCATATACATTAAACAGTGGATTGACAGAGTTCCTAGAAAGTTTTCCTTGTAGAACTGAAACTGGAAACAGATAACCTTCACATCATTATCCACATTATTGAAACTGTGAAAACCAAACCATGTGCAATAGCACAGCTGTTCTAGCTGGAGGCATTTAATCTCCCACTATCATCTCAAAATATACATGCAGACAGCAAGCAAGGACTAGGAAAAAACTTAACAAGCATCAAGGGAAACTTCCTGTACTTATTTCCATGTCCCTGTGTAAATTCACAAATCAGAAAACAATCCTCCTTTACTTAGCCTTAGAGGGGTAGCTGAATCTTCTAGTGCAAACGAGGAGAAAGTGTATTGGGCTAAAATGCTAACTATGTTTGGTCTCAAAAGTCACATCTTTAACAGTTTGAACAATGCTAGTTTCTTCACTATGGGTAGAGTTAGATTTTAAAAGCTGAATTAATAAATAAGTACCTGTGGGATCCTAGATGTAATCATATTCATATGCAACATGGCTGTGTCTATCCTACTTGGCAGGAAACTCTACAAAGTCTTGGGAGGGCATGGCTGTTGTATCTCTTACTGTGCCTAGATGGAGACGTGTTCTTAATCCATGTCTGGGGAATGAACTTTCACAGCAACACAAAGTGATCTTCAGGTACAGAAGAACTGGCCAGCCCAATCTATAAGACAAAATGGGGCAGGAACAACCCCTCCTTTTGTACAATTTTTCTTCAAGCCATTTTCCCCTAGGAACCTGGGTAATTTCAAAACCCTTTTCTCACCTCTGTTCTGTGTTCCCTAAAAGAATAGTTCACAGACAATGTGAGGCTAGCTAGCATGTTTTGAAAATTTGTTTACTCTGGAAATTAGAAACACATTCAATAAACATGCCTCAGGTGCCTCAAAATCCACAAAGTAAACTTATCACTATCCTGATGTCCAGTATGTGAAGTGCCCTCCAACAAAAAAATTGTTTTCCAAAAACAATCTGTGACACATTCAGAAGGGAAGAATCAGGTTAATTTCAGAAGCTGATATTGGTGTGCATCCTGTGTGTGAACACACTGAGAAGATTTCTGGAGTTGCTTTAGCGGGTTTCACAGTATTCACAGTATGGAATTACATCTGAATGTAGTAAGGATTAGATGTCTTGGACCCTGCAAAGTTTTCAGATGCAATTACCTTAAAAGGAATAAATTAATTGGCAGGTCTGTGTTGTATAGGAAACCTGTGCTCTGCAGGTGCCTACTCTGCTCTGTCCCAGCCTGGCTCTCATCCCAATACTATCAAAAATAGCGTGGCCAGCAGGACCAGGGAAATGATCCTTCCCCTGTACTCAGCACTGGTGAGGTCACACCTTGAGTATTGTGTTCAGTTCTGGGCCCCTCAGTTCAGGAAAGATATTGAGGTGCTGGAGAGGGTCCAGAGAAGAGCAAAAAGGCTGGTGAAGGGACTGGTGCATAAGCCCTATGGAGAGAGGCTGAGGGAGCTGGGGTTGTCTAGCCTGGAGAAGAGGAGGCTCAGAGGTGATCTCAGCACTGTCTATAACTACCTGAAGGGAAGCTCTAGCCAGGTGGGGGTTGGTCTCTTCTCCCAGGCATTCAGCAATAGGACAACGGGGCACGGGCTTAAGCTCTGCCAGGGGAAATTGAAGTTGGAGATCTGAAAAAAAATTCTTTGCAGAGAGAGTGCTCAGGCATTGGAATGGGCTGCCCAGAGAGGTGGTGGATTCACCATCCCTGGAGGTTTTTAAGGTGAGATTGAGCATGGCACTGAGTGCCATGGTCTGGTAAATGGACTGGAGTTGGACCAGGGGTTGGACCTGATGATCTTGGAGGTCTTTTCCAACCCAATCAATTCTATGATTCTATTAATGATGGCTTTGTAATATTTCCATTCCTTATAGTTTCATTTGGATGAAGTCACTCCCTTTAGGTTTTGTTTGGATGGTTCACAGCTATCTATAACCTATGCAGGTTATCAGAAGGTGAAATGGTAAAAGGAAAGAAATAAAATTTTCAACTTTCCCACCAAGTTCTGCCAATTAATTGGAGTCATTTAATTATGTTTTCGCAGCAGTTGTGTCTGTTTATTAGTCACCTGGCTATCTAAGCCTA
This sequence comes from Hafferia zeledoni, assembly GCA_035583235.1. Taxonomy (NCBI): domain Eukaryota; kingdom Metazoa; phylum Chordata; class Aves; order Passeriformes; family Thamnophilidae; genus Hafferia; species Hafferia zeledoni. The sequence goes on from JAWWEV010000134.1 coordinate 22,407,651, forward strand.
ATTCTCCTTTATCAATGTAATATATCTTAGAATTCAAGTTCAAAATGACAACTACCTGAAAAAATTAAAACTTTCAAACAGTTTTAAGCAATTGCTGCATAAAAAGTTGAAAACTTGGAAGAACCATCATGATCTTGGGACTGGACCCCTTGAAGAACATGTATGATACAATCTCACCCAGTAATCCCACAGTTTACGCCCAAAAAGAACACATGATCTTCAAAAGCACTATCATAAAAACAAGCACCTGCTGGTCTGAGAGACCTGGTGGCTGCAATGTAAAGAATTTATTGGATTTTAAAATCTACTGGTAAATACATAATTCTGAAATAACCTAGTGTGACACACAAGACAAGGAGTAATTGCATATGTATCGATCAGTGTTGGCCTTCCCCTTCCCATTTATGGCCATAGTTTTCCTTCTGTTTCTTCATGACCTGAAGTCAAAACAATGATTGGCATCTATTTGTTTCCTGAAATGCTGCAGTTATTCAAGTAAGACGTCAGGAGAGTGGATTTTTAAATTAAATCACCCTTTGTTTTATGGTAACTGACAGATGTGAGGGGGAGCCGAAGTGTCCACTGATTTTCAAAAAGGCCCCTTATCCTGCTGTTCCTCTGTGGGTGCTTCGTGCTCAGCCGCGCTCCGGGCTGAGCAGCCAAGGACTGGAGCAGTGCTGCTACCTACAGGTCTGCTCGGCTCAGCGCTCAACCCGCACACGGAACCAAATCCTCCGACCGGGATGCTCGTGGGTGGGAAAGGGACTGAAACTCTGACACTAAAATATGTTGTCTCTGGCGAAATGCAAGCTGGCAATCTGTAGCCCTTCTTGTCCTATGGCTAACCTATATTAAAAAACCCAAAACAAGCGGACTTCATTAAAGGGAAAGCTGATCTGTGCCGCAGTAGACCACAATTTCTGCTTTTTAACGTTTATTTATTGTACTTTTTTTTCCTGTAAATGAAACGTCAGACTTGCAGGTGCAAAGTAAGAGGAAGCATCTGCTCCCAGATGGGAACTCCCTTCCACTGCAATGCACTGGTGCATAAAACATGATGGTGTACAGAAGGGCTGGAAACCACCTTTGAGCCTGCCTTCCTGATCTTTTGTCAGTTTGTGATGTAACTAGAATCCACTAAACTTTAGTTGAGGTTCTTCATTTCTTGGAACTTAATTAATTTTAATTTATCTGCTTTTTCCTCTGTAACCCAGAAATTTTGATAAATGCTTTCCTGCCTCTATCAATAACACAGACAAGATAACCTGGAATGGGTTCATCCCTGCTGAAATGAAGCACATCAGCTTCCAGAACAGGAGAACAATAATAAATGAATCTATCCAGCAAACAGAAGCAAACAGTGGAGACATCAAAAGCATCTATTTACCCAAATATTGTGGATTTAAGGGTCAGCTTACCAAAGACATTATCAGATCACAAGCTTTCAATGAGCAATACAGGAAGGGGCAAACTCAGAAAGAGGAAAAACCACTTTTCTCCATTAAACCCCCCCCACTTTTTCCTAATAAGGAAAAAACCTGCCAGCTTATTTGTGAAATCTTTATCTACAAATGAATGTTTGGTTCTCAAGACGAACAATCAAGTACAGGAGCAGAGCACCTTGAAGCCACAATCAGAAGCTTAATCAGCAGGGCAGTCTGACCTGACACATGGAATCTCTCTGGAGCTTTTCCCATTTAAGAGGCAGCAAGCCTGTTCCAAACGACTCTCAGCTCAACACTGACTGTGTGGCTCATATGACTGCTTGTGAGAAAATAAGTAGCTGTTCTGTTGTCTTTAAATACCAGTTTTTCTGGAAACGAAATATTTTCAGAACTGGATACCTGGTGAAAACTTCAGCACGACTGGAAAACAACATTCTGCCATCTCTTTTTTTTTTTCGTTGGAGCCTCTCCTTCTGTTAAAGAAATTCGTTAAAGAATTTGCCACACCTATAATAATTACTGCCCATGTAGTATTGGGGAGTACAAGTAACCTATAGTATTGTAGGAAGTCTTTTAAGCATTGGAAAGGGCAGACGCCTGATAGTGCTCAGAAATTTCTCATCCGCAAAGCTCAGCCCTCTTAATACAACTTCATTCCCTCTTCAGAACTCTCTTTTTAGCAGTTGATGCTCCTGTTACTCTTTCTGAGAGACAGCATGACCTCTTCAAAGCCTGCACGGAGCGGGGTGATGATCACACAGCGATCAGTCGGTCAAGGTGCCTGCGGCCGGGCACTGCCGAGGGGCAAGCTGCACACAGCCCTGCCTCTGGGGGCTGGGGGGCACAGGGCTGGACACCTGACACAATAAATACAGAGTTCAGCTCCATGGATTTCCTCGCTGAGTATTCCGTCGGACACAGAACAGGCGAGGGGCATTCATTGATCGCAGAGGAAAAAAAACGAACGTACAACGGAACACTTTGGAATACTAACTTCTGGGGTGTACATATATTAATTATTCTGGGGATACAGTAAAGTATTAGCAGGATGAGAGCGACATGGCGCACACCGGCACCGCTGATGAGGCCGGAGGGCTCCGCAAAGCCTCGGGCGGGGGTCGCTTCCTCGGGGCCGGGGCCGGGGCCGGGGCCGGGGTCGGGGTCGGGGTCGGGGCGGGACGGGACGGGACGGGACGGGATGGGAGGGATGGGACAGGACCCGCCCGGGGAGGTTCCTCCCGCGCACTTCCTCAGCGTCCCGCGGGGGCGGCCGCGGGCAGGCGGTGTCCCCCGGCGGAGAAGCCGTGCCGGGACGATGACCCAGAGCCGGGAGCTGCATCCCGCCGCGCCGCTGGACCAGGAGCTGGCGGCACTCGGGTAAGCGGCGCTCGGGGTGGGTCCCCAGACTAAGGACGCCCTAAATGACCGCCCTGGGGTGGTGTGGAGTCACCCGGCGGGAGCTGGAGGGGTGGGAGCAGCTGGTTGTTGTCGCCGGGTTTTGGCGGTGCCGCATCACCCGGTATGAGAGGATGGGGTGAGAGCTGCTGGTTCTTGCGGCTGGATTTCGGTAATGAAGAGAGGGATAAGATAACCCGAGGTCTGTCTCAAGGAGACCGCCAAAGGCTCTGGGCACAGTGCGCAGCCCCTCGCAGAAGCCCAGCGCCTCGTTCCTGTGGCAGGTGTGAAAGGCTGGAAGGCCACAGCTGAGCGAGAAAAAAACAATAGTTAAAGAAACTAGAGCGCAGGCAGGCGTTTCGAATGGAGTGGAGAGGCAGCAGCAGCAGCAGGTGCAGTTTTCCTCAGAGAATCTCTGCAGCGTTGAACCCTCCTTCACTGGGAAGAGTCCAGATAGTGCCGTGCCACTTTCCCACATTTCAGGGGAGCACCAAACCCAGAGCGTGCCCTCAGAGCTGCTGCCTCCCTTTGGTCGCCTCCTTGTAGCCTGGTCTGAGCCCTGGCCCAGAGGGCTGCCATCCCGGCCACCTTACCGGCTGCTCCTGCCGGGTTCCGGGAGCCAAGAGGCTTCCCAAAGGCGCCCTGATTCACGGTCCTTACGAGGACATCGCATTCACTGAAACCCAAAACCCCAGGAGCAAAAAGGAAGGCTGAAGGTTGCTACAGACCTTGTTCCCTGCCCCGCGTGACTCACCCATTTTGCCTGTGGGTTGGTTTTGCTTTTTACAGGAGAAAGGCTTGGGTCACTTGGGCAGCAGTAGCGTTGCTGTGGGTGAGAGGAAACACGGGCTGGAGGAGCAGCACAGGTGGGCACAGAGAGGGAAGGGTCGGGGACAGCAGAGCAAAGGGAAGACAAAGTAGAAGAAAGGCCAGGGATAATTCTGACAAAGCAAAAAGGCTCTGTTGTCAACTCTGCATTCAAAAAGAAGAGAAGAAAAAAGTAAAAGCGTTTTGCTTCCTGAGTACCTAAGGCTTAGGAACAACTTGTTGCTTGTTTTTGTGATTAATTCACTTAGTGAAGAAACTGGAGTGCAACAAAACTACTTGCAATTACTATTTCCACACTACTGATATTTTCCCTTATTTAGAAGAACCTTTAAAAGAAATGCCTGTTAGCTGAAGCATCTAAAATGTATGAAATGAAATAACTTTGCAGTGGTACTCAGGGTGACCATTATACACTTTTTATTTGCATCTGTAAGATTGTACTCATCCTAAAATAATATCTTAAGGAAAGAAAAAAAAAAAGAGTTGCAGCTGCTGTAGGAAGCATGATTCCCAAATAACAGACTTTTATTCATTTTTACTATATGGTCTGAGCTGATTTATTCCAGTAACATGTGCCTATTAACAGCCTCACTCTTTGGCAAGGACTTAATCCTCAAAGATGATCTTGTAGGACTGCAGCTTGATGTGGAACCTAATGTGGTATCTGTAAGAAGGAAAGGGTATAAATGAGAGTGATACAAATATGCATTTTAAAGCAGTAGCTTCTTTATTTCCACTTCAGTGGAAAAACCTAAACGTTTCACCCTACCACAGAATATTAAGCATCTCCTTCAGGAAAGTGTGTTGAGTTAAAAATGCTGAAGGTGCAATGCCAGGCAAAGAGTCCCTTCAAATTATTAAACAAGGTCCTTTCTTTTCAGCCAGTACTAAAACCACTTATTTTTTCTTTTTTTCCCTTTTTTTTTTTTCCTAAAGAGGAAAAAGATGTCGTCATATAGCAAGCATTCTTGTAGCACAGGCTGAAATGTCTCTTAGTGGAAATACTTTTTCAGCTGTGAGAAGTAGGTGTGTCACTCTCCGGGCCATAAAACTAAGTTCTCAGTGACCACATGGGTTTTCCAACCTAAAACTTAGTTCCTGATGCTATCACAGTGCTAAGTGCCCCTGTCACCCATCATAGTATCTAAGCACAACTGAGACCCAGTTCTGGTGAGGAATTCAGGGGGAATTTGAAGTAGGTTATTTTAGAGCTTCTGCTTTATGGTCCAAAAATCAAAGAAGTTGGATAAGGTTTGAAGAAGTGTGAAATGAGAAGGACTTTTCCTTTCCTTTTACAAGAAAGGAGGCTGAGTACTGGGATATGCTTATAGTTTACCAGGTTAGCTGTTCATCAAAATGGAAAGTTGTCGGCAATGTAGTGAAATTCAGCTTACAGTCAGCTTCATTGTGAAGATGTGCATATATGGACCTAATGAAAAGGGAGATCAAAATCAGAACACATGGTTAAAAACTTGTTGTCTCATGCATTAACTTTGTCCCTAAATCTACCAAAATGTTTAAAAGGGAACACTGAAGTTTGCTGAAAGAGACATAAATATCTTGGCTTCAAGGCAAAGGAAACTGACATTGGGATTCTTCTTTGAAGGTCTCTTTGGTTATTCCTGGAGTCAACCCTTTTTCACTTGCATTTATTGTTGTTACAGCTGAAAGGACAGGCTGGATACTGCAATGTGAAACTCCTGTAACTGGTCACGTCTTGTGTGAGTTTGGGGAATTCCATATTGCAGTTTACATTATTTGCGCAAGAGATGAGAATGTGGAATATCTCGTCATCCGAGTAATTACAGGCTGATCTGGTAGTGCAGTTTCCATCCCAATACAGCTTAGTTTGGGCGACACTGTTGGAGGTGAAAGGAAGGGGGCAAGAGGAAACAAGTTTTTGTAGCTTTTTTACTTTTGCAGTTGGAGCTTTCTTTGTCACCCCTTGCAGCACAGCTTTTATGCTCCTCCATGGTTGACAATACCATGACAAACGGTATTTGTAAGAGTGAACAATACACTTTGCATGTAGTTTTAGTAACACAAGAGAAATTAGGCCACAAGCCTAGATCAGATGATAATAAATGTGGGGAATTGAGGGTTGTGTCTGACTGAGACAGAGTAAATGCTCTTAAGAATTTTTTTCTTCATCTACGTTTCTAACTTTAACAAAGGAAACATTAAAGTGGATAGAAAGTGGGCAAAAGACTGGGTGTAAACCAGAGTGAAGACAGTTGAAAGAAGAGGGAGAGAAAATGGAAGTGAAAAGCAGAAGTTGAGCCAGTGAAAGTCTACAGTTAGAAGACAGGAACTTTAAGGCTGGATACACTCATGTTATTTCCTCTCATTTCTATTTTTAAATTATTTTTTCCCATGTAATGGCATCATTTATTCCAACAAAGTGCTTTACATAGGTGTGTGATTAAGTGTTTCAGTGAGACACATTAAAAAGATGTCTAATAAATACCAATACCATTTTGGCTGCCTGCCACCTATTAATTCTGCATTATTGTCCTTGCCCTTTTGTATATTCTCCAGAGCTCTGTCAACCCATTCACCATTAAAAACATTGCCAAAACTTCACTTTTAGTGACATGAGGTGCCCTTTTGCAACTTCCAGATGAGGGGCAATGCTTCTAGGGTTTGATATTAGGAAAAAAGTTAAAAAACCCCCCAAACATCTAAACTTGACAGATAAGATCTAGAAGTTGCTGAAATACAGAATGCCAAAAATAGAGAATTATTGAATCAGTTTTGTAGAGTAATTTTTGGACTGCAGGCACATGAAGAGCATTGAACTCAGAGGAGATAAGTCAGTGATCTCCTGCACACTCCATCAAGCAGTACTGTGTACTGCTCCTAAGAACGGGAATATATCTTTTAGCCTAGTATATAGTTTTAAAGTGTAAGCACATTCAACTTCTTGTGGGAGAAGATATTTTTTAATACAAAAAAAGATGAAAAACTTGCCAACATCTACCACCACAAACCACCACTACCAAACACACAACAAAAAACCCCAACCATCCAACTCAGGGTAAGTAACAGCTGTGAATAATGTTGGAATGAAGGAATGAAGTCCTACTGAAAGCACATCTGGACCATCTCCCCACTAATGTGGATTGTTGTTACCATTCAGAAGTGGATGAGAGATGAGTTAGATTTGCCGTGTTTCTGCTCAGCTCCTGCAGCTCAGGCACCCAAGCTGCTTTCCACAGGGATGGTCACCCACTGAGAGGCACCTTCTGCCATAGGGGAGGGAGCTTCTGGGAAGGGAGCAGAGAGTTCACCCAGCTGAATACCAAGAATCTCCTTCTTGCTTCAGAGAAGGAACTTTAAATGGCCTGACTTTTTACAAAAGCAAGCCAAACATGCACACACTTCCTGACTCTATCCAGGCTGTAACAATCTGAGAATATATTCTGATAAGGACACAAAAACTAAATGTGACTTCTGTGTACTGCATTTATCTGATAGCTGGGCATACTTCAGAGTTATCACTCCAGATATTAAATCCAAGTAGCATAACTTGTAGCTGTGCTCTCTTCTGGTACTACTATCTTTCATTTTTGTGAGGAAGAAAAGTGAGTGGTTGTACTGGTTGTTACACAGTTTGCACATAGAAATGGCTGAGAAGAGAATTATCTAAGTTGTTCAACATTCATTCTTGCATCAATGAATGTTTGTGATTTTTGTGTATTCTGTATTGTTAAGAAGTTAATCTACCTGACCTGATGCCAACTACAAGTTTATTCACCAGCCCCTATTTACACAGGCAGAAAAGTTTTGCAAGATATCCATATGGTTTCTTTGAAAACACCATTTCCAGAAATGACAGATGCTGTACCTGAGGGCTCTCTGATCTGCAGGGGACATAGAAATAAAGTTTCATTAACATTTTTCAATGAAACAACTTGGGTTATTAAAGAACAAATGAGTATTTTGAAGATGATGTTCTAATTTGAAGAGGGAGTTTTCCACCCCAAACATTGCTGTAACATATTCCTGATCATCACCACAGTGTAGGTAGCTCTAGTCACTGCATTAACTACACAGACATCTTAACGCAAGAAGAGATTTTAACATGAGTGCATGCATCCTGTTCTGGAGTTGGGAGGACTAGCATAGCTGCAGTGATATGGCTGCCAGAATAGACATGGCTTGTACTGGGGCAGCCACCAATTTACTCCATGTTGGAACCCCCCTGGTGACTGGATCTTTTGGGCAAGGCTGTGTTCTCTAATGAGTTTTAGCTCTCTGGGACACTGGGTGTCTCATTTCTTTCTAGTTCTCTTAACAGCCATGTTGATAAAGTCCTTCCTACACTGTCACCAATGCAATCTGAGTTAAAGAATAGCCTAATTTTTGAAAATGCTTCCTTTTTCAAAGTTTAACAAAGGTAATCTCACAAGGTGTGCATGCCCGTCCTAAAACATGCTTTCATTGGCCCAGCAGACTCTTCCATTTTGAAGAGCAGGAAGAATAGTATGGTCATTCAACAACACACACTGACAACACAAATGTGCTTATATGTATGGAATGAAGAGATTTAATGTCATTTAGGACAAAGTTAAAGTAACAATGGATAAATGTGAGCAGTTATAAATTCTGAGACTGAGATTGCTGGTCAAATCATGCAGAAGGAACCCAAAAAAGGTGACGATGTAGATTTTTTTAACAGGAAAAATGAAATTATTAGAAAAGGAAAACCTCTCAGAAGTATGTATACATATCAGGCAAAGGGGTGTGCATGACCAAGCGTAGCTGGCAGAAGTGGCTTTAAAGCAGGAAAGGAATTCCATCTACCATCTGAATCAGGAACCTCAGACAATCTTTACGCTACTGGTGCTTTTCAGTCTAATGAGTGTCCAAGTACAGAGCATATTTCTGCATTTATTTTGTAGTGAATACAAGACTCTATAAAGATGGCTTTGGGAAGGAGCTCCAGCCCCATATGCAAGATGTGCAACATGGTTCAAAATCAGACTTAAGCTTCAAACAGACGAGCGTTTGTGAAGTGTTTTGATTTCCTTAAGATCTCATTTTAGGAAGGCAAGAAGGTAGATACAGTATTATGTTTTCTATCAACAGTTTCCTGCCCTGGGTATCACTCAGAAGACAACCAATACTTAAGATAAAAGTGACTGGCTTTTGCAGTGTTTTTCAGAATCATCCATGTCTCCCATCTTGATTTGCCTGCAAATATATAAAAAAAAAGCTGAAAAGATTTTGAAACAGATAAGTAGAAGGATTCCTCCTCTGACAAATATTTACATTTACCTGAAGTATACCTGGTAGTGTCTAACCACAGAACTGTATGGGTTTATTTTTAGTCCTGTTTATTTCCATTTGTATCATCAGGCAGGCTTGATTGGGAGAGCAGACTGTTTTCACAGGTGTGTGTTTGTTTACCTTCCTGGTGGTCTGTGGTTCAAATTCTAAATTTTCCACAGCATTTTAAAATTTTACCTATGTTTGTGCAATTGCAACAAGTTTTGCGTGGCCATTTTCACATTGGAGTACCCAAGTAAACCAAGTGAACCATCTATGACAATCAGGAAGGAAAAAACTCCAAAAGTATGTATGACAGTCCCTTTGACACCAAGATCTGCAGTACTGCCTCACATCCACTTCTACTTTTTAACCAGAGCAAGGGGAACACAGTAACATTTGAGGGACTTTTGTCTGAGACAGCATATTTAGGCAAGATGACTGGTGCAACCTCATCAGCAAAACTGCACTTTCAAACAACATTATTTTCCCAATAAAGTGGGCAGGGTTTTGTTGTTGGCTTTTGGTTAGTTTATTTATTTATTTATTTCATTGGTCACTGGCCTTTTGTTTTTAAAGACAGTGAACTGAAACACAGGATTTTTTAAACTTAAGTGACTTTTCTTCTAAAATCTTAGTCAAAATCATTTTTGGAAATAAGGTAACAATGCAGTTCTGAGCAATCTCAATTTGCCTCCTTCATGCAAATGACCACCTACAGATTTTCTCAACGTGCACTTCTTTTGCACAGAAGTGAGAGTTATAGTGTTATAAGATCCCACCCAAAACACAGGGTTATCTTCCCAGCTGTAGGTCCAGACAAGTGTGCATGCTGATATGATCCTCTTCACATCAGGACAGATCTGACCTTTGACTGTTACTTGGGCAGTTAATCCCAAAGCGGATTTTGGCTAGCAGGTGTTTCAGAGGATGACACTTTGATCTTTAAATATTCATTATTTTATTCTACTGTGTTGATGGCCCACAGACCATGATCTAGAGCCAAAGCAGCAATACCCTGTCTGTATTGAGTTTCATGTGGATCTTGTCTTCTGCTGGGTTAACAGTCTAGAGTCTCTCATAAAGCTGTTTATCAGCCAGCTGGCCTTTCAACTAGGCAGCTGTCCAAATTCAGAGTTAAAGCTTTGTGTGAGATGACAAGTTTAGTGGCAACTTGCAATGAACAGCTAAGGAGAAAGAGTATACAATTACACCTGGGTTCAGTTTAAAGGCTGCCACGATACAAGTTCTGGAAAGTGCTGTGATGACACTTCTGCTTTCAGTGAAGCTGCATTTCTCTGGCTGGAACAGTAATAGACTTTGACCCCAATGCTACAGGCACACACAGCTAAAAGGAAGGGAGAGGAGACCTGGCATCACTCCTCATACAGACAAGGGAAGCTTTCTCCCTGCAGAACTGTGCCTTGGATGGAGTACCCCTCCCTCCTTCTGCACCAGTTGCCCTAGTGTGTGTATATAGGTGTTGTTAATGTCTGCACAGGCGTATCTCACAGGACTGGAACACCAACCTTTCACAAATACAGTGCTCTTTTGTGTTCAGTCTCAGGTTCATTTCTAGTGAGGTCCTTGTCTATTGAAACAAATTGTGTGTTTCTGTTGTGGAACATTAGAATGAAAAGGAATGGAAATGAATGGAAACAAAGCCATAAACTACATTTACAGGACTTCTTTGTAGGATTTTTTTTCTCTCTGAATTCCTTGCAAAATTTTTCACATAAAAAAATGAAATTAATTTTCACTTAAGTTAACTTGAAGCAGGTGTTCATGTGTGTTTCTCTGTTTCTCAGACCTTGTGTGACCAAGCAGCAACAATGGTGAGATTTCTTAATTTTCACTGAAATTTTGTCCATTAATTTTGATCCCTTTAATTCTAAGCTTAGGCAAGCATGTTTAGTTGCAGATTTATTGTGGGAAATACAGAGTTTGTGAGAAGTCTAAGTGCTGCTTGTTTGCCCCCAAAGAGGAAATGTAGCAAAGCACATATATATGTCAGGAAGTACAGATTCTGAAAATAGACAAAGGATTCTCTATACCTCCCAAAATTGCTTCACCTTATCAGCAAAGACCTGGGTATTTTGTTGCTCATACTAGTGGGATTTGCAGGGTTTTCTAGATTCAAACTCTCAACTGTTTGTACACAACTTTGCACTAACAAAAATAGTTTTCAGAGAGTTTCGAAAGCAAGCCACTGAAAGAGGCACAGATCTGTGTAACCTGTGAGTAGGATGGTAACTCAGAATTGTACCAGTGTTGTTGCAGTCCTTCCTCTTTCTTTAACCCTGCTCCAGAAAGCAGCGGCAGCTGTCACTAAGAGCTGAGTGAATGATGCTTTAACCCCTTGTGTCTTCCCAGGTGGTACCATGATAATCTTACCCGACACGCAGCAGAAGCGTTGCTGCTTTCCAACGGGCAGGATGGAAGCTACCTGTTGAGGAAGAGTAATGAAAGGGAGGATTTGTACTCCCTCTCTGTAAGGTAGGGTATGGACAGAGTGAATTAATCTAATACTGCATGAACAAAGGGGGACACCTTTGTTTGCATGTCTCATGCATTGAGACAACCTACAGTTTTTTTCTTAGGGCTCAGCTATTTTGAATTATATTTCTAATGGTGTAATCCCATTGAATGACATTTTGTTAGGGGAAAAAAAATGGATTGAATTTGACAGGTGCTCTCATTTTTTCAATTATCAATTAATCTTACTGGTAGAAAACAACATGCTATGGATTGGCTGTAGATTTTCAGTCTGCATCATAAATATTGATATGGCAGTTATAAGAGCTTAAGAAACAGCTGGTGGGGGTAGAAAAGTTTTATAATGAGAATAGTAGCAAACATACCATTTAATAAGTGCTAGCTTCACTAGTTTCTGAATTGGCCGTCATCTCTGAAGGATGATCCAGTGTTTGACTGGGTGGTTTTACCCCCAGCTGGGAGTTGTGGGCTAAGGTTCAGTCTTAGCCAGTAATGCATGACTGATTCAGACAGTATTTTGCAAGTGACAGATGTCAGGCCCTTGAAGTGAACTACAGCAATTTACGTGAGTTCAGGGCACAGCCAATACAGAGCACAGGTAGCCTGGCCTGGGTGCTTCACTACCAAATCACATTTCAAGAATCTCCCAAGAAGAAGAGAAGCCACAGTACTTTAGTGAAGCAACATGAAGGACACGCACCAGACACACAAGGTAGTCCCTGCATGCCAACTGAGAGGAGGTAACCAACCTTAAATATGTTCTCAGCCTTTGGCAACTGTATGATATGAGCAACCTCTAGTGTGAAGTTTTAAGCTAGTGCATTCAAGCTCATTTCTGCCTCCAACTGAGCCTCTGAACAATTAATGGCCACAGCTCAGCTGAATCACAGCAACTTTTTAAGCTCAAGTCACTTTGAGCAGTGTAATGGTGCTGGTTATTTACAACCCTGACAGGAACACAGCATATGTCCTTGAGATTGTGCCTTTCTGCATATGCAGTACCAGGAGCTGTTTCAATTTGGAAGTGTAATTTGCACATGCCCTGTTCATCAGAAAAGGCAACTAGGAGCTCTTTCACCCATTTCTGACAGAAGGTGAGGGAGCCAGTGTGCCTATACACACACTGTCGAAATTGTTACCACTATGGACAGCCATTTATACAAGGAGCTTTGAGAGCGCTCAAAAGATCTGAAGGGGATGTTACAAAATGAGTATTAGAGTAGCAATGACTGAATTGAATGCGAGTGTTAGGAAAAAGAATATTGGCATTTCCTTATATATATAGCTTTCCTTAGAAAAAGTAATTTTAAATGAATCATTGTATTTGTTAACATTTTTTATTTTAAAATGTAACTAAGCATGTAACTCGACAATTAACAAAAATATCTTGACACTAGTTTTAAAAGGCATTCAGGAAACAACTTATTGTAATAAAAAGAAATTTGCTGTTTTAATAGGAAACAGAAATGTTAGTTAATGAAAATAAATTTATTATTTTAACAAATTCTAGCCTTAGAAGACCAGGAAAATGTTGTTTCAAGCCCATTCCAATCCCTTGTTGAGCTCTTCATGTAGTAACAAGAATTACTTGCTGCATTACCATATGAACTGAATAGCCCAGTCTGGAGCTTGATCTTTGATTCTGTTTCATTAGTTTTTGGTGGTACTGCTCCCTTAATACTGATTTTGATTTTAAATGTTTTAGTTCTTTTCTACTCTTTGTTTAATTTTATGTTTTAGTGTCAATTTTTTTACTAATATTAAAGCTTAATTCTAGAATAAGTAATTTGTTTTTGTTCTGATTCGTTTTTGTAGAAGTTAAGTTTAGCTGTTCTACCTGTCATTTTCTTTCTGTTCTAAAATATCTTCTGTGGCTTTTACATTTCTTTTTGCCTCAGCCTCAAAAGAAACTTCAGTCATTATAATAGCTTTGGATTTTCCTAAAGGAGAAAATGCTTAGACACCCTTCAGCATTTTATTGACGGCTGGAGGAAGAGAGATGACATATTGCCTGAAATCCCTTCCCCCAGCTAAATTAGCCAATTTGAAAAGGAAGTAGGAAGCAGAGTAGAAGTTACTGTCATTGCAACATTGTATTTCTTGTGAAATTAAAGGAAAAGACATAAAACCCTGTCACTGCAGCGGAGTCACAGCAGCGCTTTGCTGGTGAGGAGCACTTGCATTCGGCTTGTTGCAGGCATTGTGCCCCAGCTGAGTGTACTGCAAAAATGTTGGAGGCCAATAGAGGCATGTTCTACAATATCATGAGTACTGTTCAGAGATAAATATTTAAGTACCTAGTGATTGAAATCATAATCTTTGCTGGAAGTAGCAATAAGCAATGAAAAAGATGCTATAAATCCCTTTCTTCATCGTATTTTCTATATATTTGCTGCATAAGTTTTTGCTCACACAAAGTTGAATCTGAATTCTTCTGGGTGCTAGTAACATTAACAAAGTAACTTTTTCACTGGAGAAATACTTGCAGCAAGTGCTTCACTGTCTTTTGAGTCAAAATAATTTCCCACCCAGGAAGTGAGCCTTGCACACTTCTCTAATACCATCAGGTTTCATAAACAAATGCTGTTACTTCCCCTACACAGGATCCTGGTCCACATTTGACAGTGGCCATCGTAGAAGAACCATTCATCTTGGTCCAGAGACAAAGCAGACAAATTCTAAAGCCTTAGGTATTTAAAAGTAGGTTATTAATCCCCCGTTTGGATGCAAAAAGGAGACAGCTTAATTTTGAAAGAGAAACAGAAGACATTTTAAATGAGATTGGGATGCTACCTGAAAAGTAAGATACACCCCAAGTAATACCAAGACAAATGCTTAGGCAGAAGGCTTGAAATCTCTTTTGTGAGCCTTTTTATTGATGCAAGTGTTAAATTAAGTTGCTTGGCCTTCCTAGGCTTTCGTCATCTCCTATCTGTAAAGCAGCAATTAAAATCTGATCCTCAGATGTGTTGAGTATTAGTGAGGGATGGCAATGACAGTAGTATTACTGCTAGGGCAGTAATTGTCAGCCTGTGATCTGGGCCAGAGTTCTCTTAGTAAAAGCTGTTATTTAAGGATTGTGCATGCCAAATGCATTTTTGGCATTTATGCCTTGACAAGATTTCCTTTTTTCATTTTAGGGGAAAAGATTCTGTGAAACACTTCCATGTTGAATACACAGGAACTTCTTTCAAATTTGGGTTTAATGAATTTTCTGACTTGAAGGAATTGGTCATGCATTTTGCCAATCAGCCTTTGATTGGAAGTGAAACAGGTAAGGAGAGAGATGTTTGTATGAACACATTTGCAGTCATGCTTCAAACAGATCTAAGTAAAATGTCTACTGCTGAAGTGTTTCTCTTCTTAAATTCACATCTGTATAACCTCAGGTATTTAAAAAGTTCCACTTCAAAAAAATCTTTCAAGTACTCTGAAGATAAAACCACATGCAAGCTTACTGGGTTTTTGCTAACCAGGGACATGAACCCCTTTTGATTTCTTAGAGGAGGAAGTGTTTCAAAATGTGCCTCTGCTCAAAAAGGGCAAAACCAAAGCAGGGTGTTAGGTGAGCAAATAAATATTCTTCTATGAAGTTCCCCTATACAAATAAGTGGAAAAGGGACTTGAAATCGTTTACCTTCACTATTCTTCATCTGAGGAAGAAGTCTCCAGTGTTATGTTCCACTTCCTGTAGGGAATTTGGTCTGAACTACCTCTCCTCTTCTGCCTACAGTGTATCAGCCTGCTGATGTCATCTGCCATCACAGTGATTTGTCTTGTTTTGAAGAAGAGAGAAGCAGCACTGGCTTCTTTAGTAGCCAATGTTCTGCCTGAATTAAGGCTCAAAAGATTAAACTTCATTCCTACAAGCGAGTTGAACACCACCAGAATAGAATCCCTGGAGAAACAGATGAATATTGTCATAATAATGCCAGTTCTAGGTTTAGTAAGAATTGAAGATGTGTAAATACAAGTTAGTGCCAAAACTTCAGTATCTGCGGTAGAAACTGTATGCAAATAACTTAAGTAGTACTGATTATATAGGCATGAGACCAGTTGGCACATGCCATAACTGTAGTATGTCACACACTAAATACGCACCAATGCTCTTTTAATGCAAACAGTAAATTCAAGGTTTCTTTGCAAATATCTTCCCCCAAGAAAAATGCAGTTGTGCACTCAATATGGCACTAGTGTCTTTCAAAACATTTACTTTTTAAATTGCTTTCAAGAGTGTTCAAATATAGAGTTCCTACTTGGATCCTCTGTGCCAGTAAGCTCTTCTTCCGGAGAAATCAGATATGCACCCACAGGCCTAACTCTGTAAAGATTTCAGATGATATATAGAACTTGTATTTACCCATTCCTCATTCCTTCACTGTGTTACAGACATTAGTAAGCAAGGCATTGGTGTTATGTGATCTCTGTGGACAGGATCAACACTGCTGAATGATGGGCTCACTTGTCACCTTAAGGCATCCTAGTCAGATTCTGCTGGCTCTGTGAAGCCTCTAAGTTGGATGTGCTATAGAATAAAAAAAAAAAAAAAAAAAAAATTAAAAAATTGTGAACATCACATTAAGAAACCTTCCACCTTACCTTACCATGGATAACAGTAGAGAGGAAGAGAGTGTCAGCACTCAGGCAATGTTCCTTCAGATACAGATGTCAAAGTTCTCCTGAATGGTAACCAATTTCTGTCAAAAATGGGGTATGGGCTTATTAGTGTAAACTCTAAGCCAAGCCTCAGCATGGCAGAATGTCTGTCCCAACACAGGGTCACACAGCAGGTTGGCAGAAGGACCATGAACAGATTCCTTAGGGCACACTTTCTTTCAGGGAAAAGCAGCAAATGACTGTTAGCTCAGGCATTAGTAGAGAGTAGTTTTTCTTACTCCCTGTTGTACTTGCAAACAATTTTCTGTAGAAACGCTTTGAAAGCAGGAATGAAAGACTAAAGCAAGACAGCATTTTTCGTCTTCTTGCTTTTGGACAGGATTTTATGAGACACATGAGATAGAATATGTGATGGTTTCTTCTATCTTCTCCTGAAGTTTGTCTCACTGGAGCCAGTTTTGTGTCTGAACAGGCCCACCAGCCTCTCTTTGATCAGTACTTTAACACACAGGCCTGCAGCCATGCAAACTGGTCCGTGGAGTGCAGTGGTCCTTTTGTACCGGGACAGCTGCAGGTTGGTGCTTCAAGCCCAACCAACCTTGTCCATATTACAGCTGCGTTTGCTACCATCTATTTCTCTGCAGTGTAATGTGTACACTTCCTTCTGAATTACAGATAAGTAAGAGGAATGTGGGGCTACTGTGTTCTGTGAGATGGTTTATTGAACAGGCAAGATGGATCTTCATTCAAAGTAACAAGGTCAACATGTTATTCTTACCTGTTTGCTTTGTTTATCAGTTTTTACCTAAATTATTTTGAAAACATATAAAAACTTTGTAATTATCCAGACAAGCCAAAGTCATTTAAAGCTAAATGGGACTAATTTCATTCTTCCTTAGAAATAGATACCATGCACAAATATGCAAGAAGAATCTTGCTACAGTGCAGCTTTTATTAGTTCTTGTGTATAGTCACCAGATGATTCTGTAAAAGCATCTTTTGTGGAGGGAAAAAAAACCCACAGAGAACTTACTCAAAGGCAAATACTGTATAAAACATTGAATTAGTCCTTCCAGTTGTGCAGTGGGGCTTTTTTCCATGGTATACAGATGATGGTACTGTGATTCTATGTAACAGCTCCAGAGTAGTTTTTGCAAAATGCTGATGGGTGTGTTCTCAATTTTATTTTAAATGGTAAAGCATTCTTTTTCTGTAAGGCCAGAGAGAAATAAACAAATTTTGACTTTTCACATATGGCAAATTGAATATATCACCTTTGCATACACCCTCTGCCTGTGACCAGATTTCAGTTGTTTACTTAAAATACAATTTTTCCACTTCACTTTTTAGCCTTTCCCATTACAAAATACTTTTAAATTACTCATTCACCTGTAGGTTTCAAGTCTCAGTTTCAACAATTCTAGCATCCCTCCTCTTTAAGAGCTGCAATATCAGCATAAAATGCAAATGGACCAGCACTGGATATGCTGTGATATTATTTTTAAAGGATTAAGTTAGACAGTGTCAAAGTTGCTATTTTAAGCAAGTTTTACACTATTTTGAATAGTGTGATAGATTCACTACCTGAAAAAAAAGCTGCATTCTCAATAATGTGCAATAAACTTGACCTTATTTGGAGAACAAAAAAAAAGCTATATCCAAAATGTTTAACTGGAAAGAGTTATAGTAAAAACAGTTAAAGATGGTGGTAACATGGGCTTATTGGTAGGAATTCTGTATTCAAAGCTCTGACAGAGTAAATGATTTAAGCAGCAAGTAGCCGGTTGTTGCCAACACCAATGACTGTTACGGCCTCCTATCCTGTTTAGCATCCTGCTTACCCACCCAGCCAGCCTCCCGTGCTGGAAGGGAATTTAATGTCAAGTGATTGATTCCCTGCAAACATTAGTGAGTGTAAAGGTTTTCAAAAGGGACCATATATTTACAGTTCTCACAGTTGCCTTTATAATTTTAGGAAAAGGTAAAGTTACACAAACAGGTAGCCACTGACAGTTATTTTTTCATATGGTCTTGCCAGATGAATTACTCCTGCTCTTTTTCTCTCCAGGAACCTTAATTGTATTGAAGCATCCCTACCCACGGCAGGTGGAAGAACCTTCCATTTATGAGTCCGTCCGAGTTCACACTGCAATGCAGACGGGAAGGACGGAAAGTGATCTTGTTCCAAATGCTCCCTCAGTAAGTTGTGTTCTGGTGGGTGGGGTGCTTCTGGCATCATTGCTGGAGTGAGCTATGGAGTAAGACCAGTAACTGATCTCTTTATGGGTTTGTTAATACAGGAAGTCTTTGCCAACCAAGGCAAAACAAACACAGTCTTGCTAAGTATGGTCCCGTGAGAAATGCCTTTTATAATTGTTGTCACTGAGACCTTCGGTGCTGTCACTGGGAAAACACTGTCTGCAGCTCACCTGAGTCTGACCATCCAAACAAAGAATACATGAGAGACTGTCCTGTTATCTTCCTTTTAGAATGTCATTTTGGAAGTAACATTATCACGAATTGAAAAAACAACCACACAAAAAAATCATCCTATCCATTTGGGCCACAGATCTGAGACACACTTGAACAGTAATTAGAGGCTCTAAACCCTCTGTAGCTCTTATCTAAGTAAGACAAGTGGTTTTTCCAGAACAGTTTGCTCAGAATAGAGAGGAAGGTATTTTAATTATATACTATATTTTTTGAGAAAAAGAGGAAGAGTTACACTAATACAGGTTAATGAAGTTGATAAAAGAACCCTTCCTGAATGTGTCTCACAACAGCTTCTCACCTCTGAGTTTCATTTCAATGTCCAAAGAAGCTTGACTTGGACATACCACGAATAAAAAGGCAATATTGTTTCAAGAACAAGTAGTAACTTGGCAGGAATTTGATTTTCAGAGGTCTGCAGTCTCATAGGTCTCCACACAGAATTTCAGTATCTGAGAAGTCATAAGGCTCAAGTGTCACTCATGATACCACAGAAACAGTTCAAAAATCAATTTTTCAAAAAGCACATTTTGCTTAACAGGTTCTTCCTCTCAAGCTGTTTGAGAGAAGAGAATGTTTCAGTAAAACAGCACTTTGTCCTGTTTGGATTTGAGGAGCAATTTCTGTCAGTTAAACCCCATGTGCTTTGGGTTACAACATGTACTGAGGCAACCTTTTAACTTTACTAAATAACTGCAACTATTTGCTGTGTTTGGTTCAGAAGATGCAGGCCAGCAGGATGCTGAGGAGGCACAGTCTAGAAGGTTGCCTTCAGAGCAGCCCATGTCTGTGTTTACCCTAGTGGAGAATCCAGCTGTCTGAGGGGAGGATTGGAGTGAGGACAGGGCAAGTGGCTACGGGGAGTTTCCCAAAGAACAGGCTGCTCATCTGGCTTCTGGATGTAGGCAAAGAGGGGTATGTGGGAAAGAGAAGCAGAGCTCAATCCCTAATCCTTATCCCTTTCCTTGTTACTTCACAGCTTGGTACGAAAGAAGGATATTTGATAAAACAAGGCAAAATAGTCAAGGTAAGGAAAACTCTTATTCCTGGCTTCCACTCTCTAATAACCCACAGAAGCTACAAAAAATGTGGAGCTGAAATAGCTTCCCCTGCATTCCCCTGCAGAGAGGAACACAACAAGTCAACAGCTTTAAAAGGTTTTTCTTTCCTAAGAAGCATTAGGGTAAATTCTCCCAAGACAGTTATAATCTGTCCTTGTTCTTTCAGAACTGGAAGACAAGGTGGTTTACATTGCACAGGAATGAACTCAAGTATTTCAAAGACCAGACAGTAAGTAGCAAACACCAGTTCTGCCTTTTAAAACTCTACACAGGCAGCTGCATCCTCCTTGCATCTCTGGCTTCTCTTTATTGTGGCTTCCCAAGCTAAAGTTTCCCATACTGTCACAGGGGTCAAACTTTTCAAGCAAAGGCAGAGTTTTGCTGGTGACTTCAAAAGAGAAAGGGAGTTTTACAGCTGGAAAACATTTACTGTGCTCTATCAGTCTTAGCTACTAGATAGGGCTGTTGTTTACAGTGGGTTTTTTTTCCACAGAATCACAGAATGGTTTGGCTCAAAAGGGGCCTCAAAGATCATCTCATTCCAACCCCTACCATGGACAGGGACACCTTTCACTAGACCAGGTAGCTCAAAGCTCCATCCAGCCAGGCCTTGAGCGTATTGTTGGGTTGCTTTGTAAAGAGGATTTTAAGCTACAGCACAACACAGCTTTTATTGGTAGCTTAGACACACATTAAAGACAGCATGCTATTAAAATAGTTCTAAAAATACTAATAGTATATTTTGCATTCTTTGATGTCATCCTTTTCTTTCAAGTGGTCTTAGAGTATTCACAGAAAACTATTCATTAAAAAATACCTTGTGACAAAGATTAACCTGCAGCATTTTGGACAGGCATTGTGTCCTTACAGTTGCTGCTCCATTTCTATCTTCAACTGAGTAAAGATAAGAAACACCTCTAGAATTTCTTTGCCCTTACAATGCCTCCAGTTCAGGTTCGTTCATAAACACAGCCAAACAGTTGATCTCTGCACCTCTGTCAAGACCTGTTTCAAGTCTCCAACATATTTTTACACAACAGCAGACACAACTGCCTTCTCTCAGAAAATATTACAATTTTTAAATAGTTATGTTTTTGTAGGGCTTTCCATTAATTTTCACTTCAGTTTGAGCCAACTTGAATTAAGTTTGCAGGATAACATTTCATGGGGCAGCACTCTCTTAGTGACTTACTGGCAAAAGGGCATCTTAACAGTGTGAGGCTGGAACAAATCAAGGAAGAGTTCTCATGCTTAGGGAGAATAGGTTGCAATTATACACAATCTATGTCTTGCCCAAAGAAACATACACACATATATATGTATGCATATATATGTACACACACAGAGAACTCAGGCAGACAGACTCTTCATTTCTGTTGCCAACACTACTTTAGCTTTGCTTCTGCATTTTTCCTTACCTAGCTACATCCTTTTAAGGCATTTAGGAATTAATTAAATCTTCAACAGCTGTGTAGGTCTGATATACCCATCCCTTTGTCTCTGTAAACCTTTGCTGGAAGTGATACCCGATTTGCTGCTGTGTCAGTTATATTATAAGGCGCCAGCAGTCTGCATCTAGTTCAAACATTCCTGAGGTAGAGATCTCCTCTGTTGTTTGTCCAGATTTGATCTGTCCTGGGTATTTTAAATTTGGATCAATTCATATGATAAAACTCATGCTACATTTGCTAGTTTGGATTTATGGTGTTACAGCCATTGTATCTATGTCCGGAAAAATCTAGTAAAGATCTAGAGGTCTGTAAAGGTCTAGATGCACTGAAGATGAACTGAGAGACCCTTATCTTTTGTTTTCATGTGTTCCCATTTAAAAAATATTTTATTTTCAAGGCCACAGAACCAATTCGGGCACTTGACTTAACTGAATGCTCAGCTGTGCAATTTGACTATTCCCAGGAAAGAGTCAATTGTTTCTGGTAAGCCACAGCACTTTCTTCATCTTGCTGGGAAGGTCAAAATAGAAAGGAAAATTAGAAATGTAAGCACTGAGTGCTTCTGAAAGGTCCCTTTTTGCTTGTGTCCCTGCTCATCCTTTAACTCACAAGTCTCTTTCTGTCAATCCGGCATGGCTTTGCCAAATTACTGCTGGCAAAGGTGAACCTACGTGTAGTGGGTGTTTCTAATTCTCTAAGGCTGTATAACCATAACCAAGACCCATGGATCTTGGGTTCAGATGTTGCTACAGGTTATATGGTGACCACTCTGGTGCCCAGATGTGGGTCTTTATCCTTATGGACCAGGGACAGCTTCGCTCTGAGCTGTAAATGACTGTTAACCATTCTTGGTTAACCTCTCTCCTGGTGATTGAGTGGGAACACAGCCTCCCTGCCCAGCTCTGGCTGACCAACTGTTGGTGCAGGCCAGCTGGGATCAGTTTTAGGAAGAACTCTCAGTTGTTCTAGCAATCTAAAAGTTTTGTTTACTTACAGTTTAGTGTTCCCACTAAGGACATACTACCTGTGTGCAAAAACTGGAATAGAAGCCGATGAGTGGATTAGAATCCTACGATGGAAACTGGTAAGGCCTGTGCAGTGTTACATGGCAGGATGGCTCAGGCAGCGACAACCCTGGTACTGCCGCCATAAACCTCTGAATGTTGTAGTACCCAAGGGCTACAGTTCTCAGCATCTGCAAAAAGGGAGTATTTGTTCTGGCTTCCAGGCCAGCTAGACTGGAATACACAGTTTTCAAAAAATCACAGAATCAATTTGTTTGGAAAAGACCTCTGAGATCACTGATTCCAACCTTTGAATGATCGCCACTTGTCAACTAGACCATGGAACTAAATGCCACATTCAGTGGTTCTTTAAACACTTCCAGTGGTTGTGACTCCACCACATACCTCGGCAGCCCATTCCAATTTCTAATCACCCTTTCTGTAAAGAAATTTCTCCTAATGTCCAACCTAAACCTCCCCTGGTGCAGCTTGAGGCCATTTCTTCTTGTCCTGTCACTGGTTGCCTGGGAGAAGAGGCTGACCCCCAGCTGGCTACAACCTCCTTTTGGGGGGTTGTACAGAATGATAAGGTCACCACTTGAGCCTTCTTTTCTCCAGGCTAAACAACCTCAGCTCCCACAGCTGTTTCTCATAGCTGTTTCACCAGCTCCATTGCCCTTCTCTGGAGTCAACTCCTGCACCTCAATGTTTTCCCTGAATTAAGGGGCCCAGACCTGGACACAGCACTCAAGATGTGGCTTCACAAGTGCCAAGTACAGGGGGAAGTGCCAAGTACAGGGGCATAACGTATATGCCTGCAAACCCACTGTCGTGTTTTTAGGAGGCACATTTTTAACACGCGTGGTCATTAGGAAGAAAAAATTACTTCCAACTTTAAGGATGCCATTATGTGGTTGGTAAACAACAAGGATCATCAGCACAGACCACATGTGCTGGGTCACGAAGGAAGCAGTGAGAAGACAATGTAAAAGCTTGAAAGCACTACTTCCTAAAAAATATCAGCAATTGGGTGGGTCATACTCACCCACATCCCCACACATGCCAACAAGCAGTAATGTATTGTCTTTCTGTTTTAGACACAAATACGGAAGCAGCTGGAGGAGCGCAATGCCACCCTCAGTTCCTAGCAGTGCCACCAGCACTTCTGTTCTGCTGGCAGGAATTGCCTCTCTGCCAAGGGCAAGGCAGTGCTTACTACAGTAGTTTCACACTCAAGACACTTCACCCAGCTCTGCACACAGAGGATCCCACAGCTGAGTGCTCCCAGGCTGTGGAGTCATGCCTGGAGACAGCTGCAAAACCAGAGTGCTGGCTTGATATCACGCATGTCTGTAATTTAATTAATTCAAACACCTGTTAATCACAGAAGTCGTCACTTTTGGAAACTTCTGCGGTTATTCAGAGCACTCTTGATAATTTATTGCAACCTCCATCACAAGTAACCACCAGTATCCCATTCTGTAACCTTGGGCCTGTTATTTAAAATGAGTACTTTCTGGAAACAGTATCTCTTTTTTATTACCAGAATAGGCGTTAAACAAAAAATGACAGAGGTTTTTGTAGTAGTATCTATATCATAATCCAGAGAATAAGTCTCAAGGCCCTTTTCAAAGTGTCAGATGAGTAACAATTCGGCTCAGATATGTTTTTATATGGTTTAGATTTATACCACAGTGATAGCCACAAGTGAAGGCTTGTTTCAAACAGTACCTGTAGGAAGTGGTGAGCAGCATCAAGTTGGCACACTTGTTTACAAACCAAGGTTAGGAGAAACAGGAAGCTGTTTCCGGGCAGTCATTGGACAGAGCTGCCATGGAACCCCAAGGCTGGGTGACTCCACAGAAAGCTCTGCCTGTAGCAGCCACCAGCATTGGTGGTAGCATTAAAGTCAAGCCCCTTACAGTCCCCTTTGAAAATGCACCAGATTTTGTATTTTTTTATTCCTCACATAGAAAACTCCAAACAAGGTTTTGTCCAGAACTGTATTTAGAATTAAGCACTGCTGTCTTTATATTGAACAAGGAGCACCATGTACACTAAAAATACAAATGTAAAAGAATACATCTCCTACATAACCGGATATAAATTTACATCTGTATTGTACAAGACTTGTACACATTTAACAGTGTTGTGGCTTGCTACAGATGCAAAAAGTGGAAGCCCAGTGCTTTGGTTTCAAAACAGATGTTACATTTGGAAGCACAGCTTGGCACACTGGAGAGACCCAAGACCAGCTTGGCCCGACCTCATGGCTGACCCAGGTGCATGATCTTCTGAGCAATCCTGTCTCCTGGAGGGGTAAGAAAGAGCAGGGAAGCCTGTTTCTGTGCTTAACAGTCAAATTTATGCTGAAACAGAGCACATGCTTAGCAATACTGCAGCGTGTGTTGAGCATTGCTCACGCAGCGGGTTAGTGTTATGTAACTGCCTTTACTGTGAGAAGAATGCAGAAGAGGAAGAGAAAAACATACTGGAAGAAAGAAAATGTAGATTTGGACATAGGAATAGAATTTTATTTCAACTTAGAGATTCAAAATACTTGTAAATATTTTTATACAGACCATTTTCTGAATAAAATGTCATTATAAAACTACCGCAGGTATTCGTATTCCTGTACTGTATTAAAGCTTTGTCCTTCTTTTTCCCTTAAACAAGTGGTTTAACAAACTGCCATCACCCATTTAGCTTAAAAAGCTT
Source organism: Hafferia zeledoni (assembly GCA_035583235.1). NCBI lineage: Eukaryota > Metazoa > Chordata > Aves > Passeriformes > Thamnophilidae > Hafferia > Hafferia zeledoni. The sequence continues at coordinate 22,432,427 of JAWWEV010000134.1, forward strand.
TGCTGAGTTTGTGTGAGAGGCAGCATAAGGGGAAGAAAGAGAGAATACTCTACAGCAGCATCACTGTTCTATGAAAATGGCTTGGAAATGGAGAGTGCAGTGTAACCACAAAAGCAGCCTTCGCTTTTTCGCACAGACAGCTGCTTTACAAAACGTGTTGTATATGGTGTCACAAACTGAGGCGAGTAAAGAAACAGTGCTTGGATGACCTTGGAAACCACCACAGACAGATGAACAGCAAGAGAAAGCCTTCCATGGAACAAAAATGCACTCCTGTCAGAAACACAGACACCTTGGGACTCAGTTTCCAGCTGCTTCTGTAATGACCAGAAACACAAGTCCCATTCCAGCTCAGTTTAAATGGAAAAGGGTTGACTAACAATCTGTAATCTCCCAGAGAGCTTTTGAGCCAAGAATTCCATGTTCATTTCTATGTCCCCTGTTGTGGCTGATGCTGAAGGTCCATGAGGTGTAAACAAGAGGCTGTGGCACCCCCTTTCCCAGCCTGAGGCAGAGACTCACCCAGAGCTCTCTCTTAGACCTGTAGTGCTTGCAGCTATCACAAGGGGAACAGGGGAGGGAACAAGGGAGTGGCAACGAGCATAGGACTGACTGCCAGCAACACGATGTCTGCATCAGCACAGGACTCGCTATCCTTACTGCCCAACTGAGAGACACAATGGTTAGTTTTCAGCCTGTAAACTCCTGGATTTTGTTCATTTACAATTAAGAGACCTGTTCTCACCACTGAAAAGCAGATGTGCTGTGGGGTATTATTGTGCAACAGAAGAGTGGACCAGGCTCTGTCATTTAAAAATACTGTATTTTATTTATACTTTCAAGAAAACCTAAGGGTAAAAGAGCTGAGTGTCACCCGTGATGAAGCCACACAAAGACTGAGACATGAGATCTTCACAGCCATACTACACAAAAAAAACCCAAAAAAATACCAAATGAAGAAGTAAGACATGGTTTGGGTGCTTTTAGCTGGGCATCAGGAAAACCCCTAAAGCAACAGCTTCCATAGAAACAGCTTTCTTCTTAGTGGAAGCAGGATGTAGCTAGCATCCAGATTAGTAGCACTCCCTTGCCAAAGTAACACCCACATAAGAAAGCTGGGATATTTATTGATTGTACCGACACATCACTGCTAATAAACCTGCTCTTGCCATACGCTTTCAGCAATGCCTTTGATAGCACTACACAAATGATCTGCTCTCCAACATGTAGCGGTGGCTGGCCTGACGATACACCCTGCTGTGTGCCTGGTTCCCTGTAAAGCAAAGGATCTGTGGGTTGCTCGTTTGAGCCAACAGCATCACGCTGATCTGGCTCAGCTAAACTCCATGGGAGCTATTTTGGTGGTCTCTCCAGTACTGCACAATACAAGAAGCACGGCCTAAAGTAACATCCACCTACAACACACTAGTAGATCATTTCAGATTCAGTACTATGTACAATTTACTCTTACTTAGTATACTAAGGAGCTGTGATATTTCTTCTGAGACGTGTTATTTGACTGACGATTATGAATCCTTCTGTCCACTGGGCTGCAGAGGAATGCTGCACTCTGGCTATACCATTATAGGTTAAGAAACTTCAACAACCTGCCTCAGTTCTTCAAACAGGGGCGTGAGTTCCTTTTCTAAACTTACAATCAGCCCTGGAAAGGAAGGAGAGATAGAGTATTTCATCAAACAACATCACTGAGAAGCCTCTCTCTAAAGCCCACAGCTCCCTCCCCCTCTCAATCACATGGAATGTTTCACTTGAGCTGCTCACTCTCCACAGCAATAGTGGACAGCATCCCCAGGCAGGGGGCCTGCAGCCCCCAGCACTAACAGGGGCACACCCCACACAGCACAGCTCTGCCCCACTATTGCCTTGCTGCTTCCCACAGCCACAGGGGCCTAAGCGGCTGTGCCAAAATTCAGTGCCTTTTCCTTATATTCATTAGCCAGTGTCATCAGGAGCATGGCCAGGTGTCTGGCTGAAGGACTCCCCACCCCACAGAACTGAGAAGACACAGCTGCACATTGCTCCAAAATGTTAACTTTGAGCCAATGAAGAGAAACAGAACAACTGGTTTGTACAGCACAGTAATTGCCAGGGCAGCAAACTCTCAGGCCACAAGGGTAAGGTTAATCACAGGAGGAGAGACATGCTGCTGAAAGAGTAACTTCAGCAAATCACCTAAAATCTGAATTTTTACTCACACCTTTCCCTTCTCACCTTCCCAATACACTAACAAAATTCATAGCAGAACCACAGTTAATATAGCTTGAAGTGAATTCAGGTAATATATTTTCAATTATTTCAATACCCAGGCCTTAAAATACTGCAATATTTAAAGTACACATGAAGACATACCGGTATTGGCATTGCTGCTAGCAATGAAACTCACTACCAAAGGCAAGCGATTGAACTGCACCACCTGCAAGGAGAGAGAACAGCAGCCTTCTCAGTTAAAGGACAAGCAGAAATGAGAGCCACAGGGATGACTTCTCAGTGTATCTGTTCCTTAAGAGTCATGGTTAAACACACCAACAGAACTTAATATCAGAGTACAGGGAGCTGCATGTGCAAAGTCTGGTATTTCCCTCCACTTTCACGTTCCACAGCACGTTGTCCACCAGAAACCCAGCTCATCTGCAAATGCTGCAGAGCACACTATAGAGACCACACTCTCCAGAGGAAACAAGAGGGCAGGCAGGTTTATTGTTTTAAAATACTGTTCCCTATACAGAAGCATCTCTTCTTCCATCAATAGGGAACTGGAATCTTGGGTACAACAATAAGCTAGTAGTATCAAGAGTATCAAACCAATGTACTCAATCTGTGTAAAGTAACTCATTCACTCATTTATTATCCAAACAAAGCTTGATACACTGTAGGATAAAGGGTTGGTCAGTTTACTGCAGTCATAATAAAAAGCTCAGAGGACCACTAGAATTTGAGAAGGATAAGAAACGTAGTAGATGATGGATTTCAGGACACAAAAAATGTTTGTGAAAAACATGAGTGGCATTTCAAAACTTTCTTACCTCAAAGCTATACTTGCAGCAAAATTAGCTATGAAGTAGGGTACATGTGCTTAATTAACTTAGGTGTCAGTAATTATAAACAAACATTGCTTATAAAGAGAACATAAACCATAACAGATTCTGAAGGTCATGTGAGCAGTGCCTGCTGCAAATTCATGATTATTACCTGCACAGAAAATTTTCCCATTTTCAACCAGTAAATCTCAGTTTTGAGAAATATAAGAGAAGTTTAACAAACAGCATGAAAGTTTGGCTTAGCCATCTAAGCAGTGTAAGAAATAAACCACAATTACTTCAACAGCAGCCAAATGGAAATCTACAAGAGTTTAAACAACCCTCTCTCACTTGCTCAATGCAATGTAGAAACGGCTGAACTCATAGAGGACAAAGCACACTGAGGTTACTCACCTGGTACGTATTGTAATAGCAGATGATACTTTTGTTTTTAGAAAGTCCTAATTTACTGCCCTGATCTGTGGCAAGGGCAAAGGTGGACAGAAAGCCAGGTCGCAGTGCATGTTCTGGAGCATTATCATTGGCAACTAGAACAAAATGAAAAAATTCTTATCTTTACATGGCATCTGACTGCATCCCAAGTGCTTATCCAGTTTAGTGCTCTACCAAAAGCAGATCTGCTGTTGGGAAACATGTAACACATTTTAGGCGCTTCTACAATGAGCACAAGACAATCTTCACAAGCAATATATCCTTTAATGCTCTGTATGTGGTGAAAACACATTACACCAAGTATCCCTACCAGCATACCTAAGAAACAGTCTTTTCCTTTAGATCAGCCTGTGCTGATGTCCCTTGGGTTCCATGTCCCTCACTGTCTGCACCCATCCCAGCCTTTGAATTGATTACTAGTTCACACTGGACTGTGAACAGGTAAAAATGTGCAAGTTCTGCTGCTGTGTTTAAATACTTTAAGGATTAAAAAATCTGCAGTACTTGAATCTTTGCATTCTTAAACTAGTGCATGCACAACAAAAAAGCACTTTAAACAAGGAATGTGGAATATAAAAACTACAGTACCAAAAAGCAAATGAACAGTGTGTAATAGCTGGATGCAATTGCTTCTGAGCACAGCCCAGCCAATAAAATACTGCCAAGCTCTCTCTAGTACTTATTATCAATCAGCCTGTGAGTGACTTGAAGATACAAGGACTTTACAGTACTTCAGTCCCTTTCAAAAAGGAAAACTTCCATGGACTGCAATTACTGAGAACACAAACAAAAGGATGCATTTAAAGAGATACATAATCAACTACTGAACTGGAAATAAAAGTCCAATTTAATTCTTCGATTTGAGATATCCAGGTATTTGGCATAACCAGATAAGATTTTGCTCTACTGCTCCTCTCCCTGTTGTTCAATCAAAATATCAGCTGCAGGGCACAGCAAGAAACTGAAGTTACCTTTGATAACAGGCACACCATCCCTGTCTGAGACCACAATAGCATGAAGACCTTCAACACTGAAAAAGAAAATTAAAAAACCGAATAGACACCATATTAAAAACACAGTAATTAGTGGCAAAGATTTTTTTTTCTAACAAATGTGCAATGAAGGGGAAAAAATGTTAAAAATTGATGCCTTTAATAATTTAATATTTGTTCTGTGTAGTACAGATAGTACAGTTCTGGTGCACCCGATAGTAAGAGGAACATGGAATTGCTGGAGCAAGTCCAGAGGAAGGCCATGAAGTTGATAAGGGGACTGGAGGAAGTTGGGGCTGTTTATCTCACAGCAACCTTCCAGTATCTGAAGGGGCCCTCCAGGGAAACCGGAGAGGGACTCTTGTTAGGAACTGTAGTGACAGGACAAGGAGTAATGAGTACAAACTGAAAGAGGGGCAATTCAGGTGAGGTCACAGGAAGAAATTCTTTTCTGAGGGTGGTGAGACACTGGAACAGGCTGCCCAGGGAGGCTGTGGACGCCCCACCCTTGGCAGCGTTCAAGGCCAGGCTGGATGGGGCTTTGAGCAGCCTGGTGTGGTGGGAGGTGTCCGTGCCCAGGGCAGGGGGTTGGGGTTCGCTGGCCTCGGCCCCCGCCCCGCACGGCCCCGCGTTACCTCGGCAGCTTCTTGTACAGGAACCGCTTCAGGTCCTGCGGGCAGAGACGGGCAGCGCGTTACTCACCCCTCTGGGGCGGCCGGAGCAGCTCCCGAGCTCGGCCCCGAACATCCCCCCACCATCCCAGAGCTGCCTCCCCTCCCCGCTCGGCCCCAGCCCTGCCCGGCCCCAGCCCCCCGGCCCCCGCCCGAAGCCTCTGCCCCCGTCCCGCCCGCCCCGAGGAGCCACACTCACGTCGGCCATGGCTGGGGCCCGCCCGGCGCTGCCGCCGCCGCCACCTCCGCGGGCCTGCGGGACAACACGAGAGGGCGCCCGGTCAGCGGAGGCGCGACCGCCGCCTCGGAGGAGGGGAGCGACGGCAGGGAGGGTGCGCTCCCTCCCCGAGGCCCGGCCGGCCGCCTGCCTCCCCCCGCCCCGCTGCTGTGGTCGAGGCCGCTCCCACCCGCGCCGGGAAGGGAGCGCGGTTGGGCCGAGACCACCGCGCACCGGGAGGGGGGTGCGGGTCGCACGGCCCCGGCACCGCTTCCCCCGCAGCCGCCGTCACATGACGGGCGGTGCCGCCCGGCCCGGAACCGCTTCCGCCGCCTCCGCCCGCCCCGGCAGCAAAACAAACCAGAACAGAAACACACCGTGGCATTGCAGATAAAGGAAAACGACGAAAAGGAAGCGTCCGGTTCTGCCGAGTAGACTAATTCCCAGTTTTTATCATTTTTCCTACTTTTGGATCTAGTCCATCAAGCCACAGACCCCGAGGCTATTAATAGCTTAACAGCTAATGCCAACAATTAAAATAGGTTAATCCAGTAGATGCCCACAGTGTAACAATGGTAACTGCATATCTGTTTTTTAAAGGACCCTCAGGGCAGATCTAAAAGAAACCCCAACCTGCTCAGCCTGTAACAGTGCTTTTTCTCTAAAAAAAGGAGCTGCTACAGCTCACAATTAATCACAAAATCAGTTAGGTTGGAAAAGACATCTGAGATCATCAAGTCCAACCTATGACACAGCAAACCCTTTCATGGCACTGAGTGCCATGTCCAGTCTTTTCTTAAAAACACCTCAGGAATGGTGACACCTCCCTGGGCTGCCCATTCCAGTGTCTAATGACCCCTTCTGTGAAGAAATTCCTCCTAATGCCCAACCTAAACCTTCCCTAGTGCAGCCTGAGCGATGTCCTCTTGTCCTGTTGCTGGTTGCCTGGGAGAAGAGGCTGATCCCCACCTGGCTACAACTTCCTTTCAAGTGGTTGTAGAGAGTGATAAAAGGTCTCCCCTGAGCCTCCTCTTCTCCAGGCTGAACAATCCCAGCTCCTACGGCCACTGCTCACAGGAGTTGTGCTCTAGACCAGCTTTATTGCCCTTCTTTGCACTTGCTCCAGCACCTCGATGTCCTTCCTGAATTGAGGGCTCAGAAGTGCCTGCAGTACTTGGGGTGCAGCCTCACCAGTGGTGAGAACAGAGGGACAGTCCCTGCCCTGGTCCTGCTGGCCACACTATTTCCTGTACAAGCCACGATGCCACTGCCCACCTGGGCACACGCTGGCTCATGTTCAGCTGCTGCTGACCAGCACCCCCAGCTCCTTTTCCTCTGGGCTGCTCTCCAGCCACTCTGCCCCCAGCCTGTAGCCCTGCATGGGGTGGTTGTGACCCAAGAAAAGGACCCAGCACTTGGCCTTGTTGCACCTCATCCCTTTGGCCTTGGCCCATGTATCCAGCCTGTCCAGATCCCGCTGCAGAGCCCTCCTACCTTCCAGCAGATGGACACTCCCAACCAGTTTGGTGTTGCCTGTGAATTTACTGACAGTACACTTGATCCCCTCATCCAGATCATCCACAAACATATTGAGCAGGACTGGGCCCAATACTGAGCCCTGGGGGACACCACTAGTCACTAGAGCACTGTTGACAGCTGAAGATTTTGTTTAGATGCCAGCACTGAAGTATAAATTAAAATAAAAAAAAAATAAGATGCTCATGTGGAATTGCTAATGTTTTTCTATGTACAGGTTCAGTGAAGTTTTTAAAAAGCCCCGAACAGAAATAAGCCACTTTTTTGGCAAGTAACAGAGAAAAAGCTGATTCAAAAAGACAAATTTATTTAAATACTGAGAATCCATACCTCCTTCTTAATCCAAGCCATGCAGACACAGCAATTTGATAAGGACTTGGCCATACTAGAGACATACTTAAAAGAGAACCCCACAAAATTATCTTGTGTGAGCTTCTGGTAGTATTTCGAAAATGCTACCTAGGACAACCTTGGTCTCCTCATTTATTAAAATATTCCCTACAATACACTAAATATGTTTAAAAACATGACTGGCTTTCTATGATTTGCAGGCATCGTGCTCAGTGATCAGTTTTGGTTCCCTGTCATATTATGAATAAAAGCTATGCAAAAGCATCTGTGAGATGGCTCCTGTGTTGCTATTGATGGGAATTTTGTCTCCTGTCCCAACAACAGCTTTTCTATAAACAGAACAAAAAAGTAAATTCTGAATGAAGGATAACATTATAACTAAACACTGTTTATATGTTGATTGATATGTTACTTGAATTATTAAACCAATCTCATCTCAACCCACAAGTTTTACCTTATTTCCAATTCTCCTCCACGTCCCATTATAGGGGGTGTGAGCAGGTGGCTCTGTGGAGCTCATTGGATGGTTGAGGCCAAACCACTACAAATGGCCTATATTTATTACATGTCAGTTATACCTTCACGAATTTGTGTATTACCTGTTTCTTAAAAAAAAAAAAAAAAAAAGGCCTGCTTTTACTGTTCCACTTTCCTTCTGCTCTCTTTCATAGAGCTACAAGAAGACACATTAACAGATTCTTAAGGGATGAATGACGTTTATGGAACATACGACCTTAAAAAATATTCCTCTCCTCCAATTTTAATCCTTTTACAGCATTCATTAAAAAATTATATTCAAAATATTTATAATTTAAAGTTGTCTTTGCTGCCTATTTAAATGCATCTGTTGTATTTTAGTGCTGTCATATTCTACCTTTTCTTGGAAACTTACTAAAGAATCAAGACTGTTTTAAAAAAGCAAAAAATTTTCAATTTAGACTTGTTATACCTAAACAAGGAACCTGTAGGGAAATGTTCATACAACGTGAACACTGAACTCCCTTGTGACTCAGGATGCTCCATAAATAGAACATGTGCTGATGTTATACTTCAGCAGATGCAAATCATCTCACTTCTTCATGTGCTGTGTCAAAAAGTCATGCCAAGATTTTCCACTTTTTGCAGGACTTTCCTGCTTGCCCTTTTAAAGGAAAAAATCAAGAACCCAAGCTCATGCTATCTTCAATTCTAGATTAAATAAAAGGTAATGACTAAATAAAGAGTAAGGAGTGGGTAGCTAAAAAAGTCGAGGGATTTTTAGCTAGGCTGTTCAAAAACAGTTTTGTTTTTTCCTAAGAAAGATTATCTGAAAAGATTCAAGTACTCTAACTTCTTCAATTTCAATCGTAAGAAAATGAATTCTGAACTTTCCAGCAAACTCCTCCAACAAAACCAGAGAATATAATGATATTTCCAAAGAAAAAAACCTTCAGACTTAAAAAAAAAAGTAACAGTCACGAGGAGAGAAACACCCACTTGGACTATTAAAAGAATGTTTGCAGTTCACATTTAGAGCAGCTTAATCTTTATGCTACCATAGCATCCTTTTGCACATTACTGCATATTTCAAAGTGTGCAACTATTTAATCTGTTCAATACTAAGTAGCATTTTTCCACCAGTATAAACATGTAGTTTCCTTCTTTGAAAATGGCAACTGCAATAGTCAAATGACTTGTAGCAGTTTTCAATGACTGGGATGTCTGTGTTGCCACAGAACAGAGCCGCTGCATTGTTCCAGTTGGCTGAGGCACTGATAGCAATCTAACAAACCTCACACAGCTCAGCGCCCGGCCATTTACCGACTTCTCACCTGCAGCAGAAGAGGCTACAGGGCAGACACAGCCCGTAGGATTATTACAGGCAGCTTTTCTAAAACCATCTCTTCACTCTGACTTCCCATTTCTGATATTTCACAAATGTGTTATATATCTATTTTCCTATAACTAAAATATCAGCTGCAAGCTCAGAGTAATTTGTGAACAGGAAGGCCTAAGTACTTGTTAAAGGCTTTGGAACAGTTTTCTTCTATTAAGCAGACACAGGAGTACCAGTATGTACTTTGATAGTTTGTTTTCATTAGTATAATTACAATACATTCTGGACAGTTACAAAATCCAGGGAATCACGTTTTCTCCATAAATTTCTGTTGCATATTTCAAACATTTGGATGCCTTTGCATTACTTCCACACCCTTTTACTATAGTCTTAGTAAGGACAACCAGTACAGCAACCCTTTTCTTGTTCCAGCAACTTTTAGTTCTGCTTTGTGCCTCAGGCTTTGATGTCCACCTTGAATGCTTGTTTAGCTGCTCAGTTAAAAGCCTGCAGCTACTCTCATGTTACACCTATTCAATAGAAGACATTTCCACTGGGACAGTTTAGGAAAGGGATATATGCAAAATGATTCTGGGTCACTTAGGGCTGGAACATTTAGTGTATCTGCAAAGTCATACCCTGCTCCAGATCAGAAGGAATTGCATTGAAGTCAGTCAAAGTATTTAAACTTTCCATTTTGGAGGAAAATTTGGCTCCAAATAAACTGGTAGCACTGTTCAAAGATAGCAGTTTTCTCAAAAAATACTGCCCATATTACGAGCTATCTGGCATTCTCAAATACAAGAAACATTCCCCTGCATAACACTGTTAAAATGTAAAAAACATCAGCTACTGAATCTAAAAATGTTTTCAACAGACTTTGATAAACTTGAAGTACATTGTACTTAGCCACTTCAGAACACCTCTTTGCATCAGCAGGTGTGGCTACATGTAGTTTCCACTTACAGGCCACTGAGTTACATGATCTTCTATGTAGGAGCCAAACGGTGAGTTTGCTCATTTCTAGGAAGTCGGTCCAGCAGCATTCAGGTCCCAAAAAATGCATTTTCTGTCTCTTCTGCCTCGGGACCAGTCCTAGAGCTCTGGCCATAGAAGCACACAGCAAAGCAGCAAAGCATTTACATAGTTGGCAAAAGGGCTGAAAGGCACATAGCTCATCCTTAGAAAAATTTCCCTGTTCCACTTGTGGTGCCCATTGAGGAATCAGTGTTGGGACCTAGCTTGAAATAAAAATGCAGTAAGAAAATGAAAGTCTGCCAGGAAAAAAAAATAGGTTGCCTTTTTTTTTTACCTTTAAGATTTTACTGTTGCATGTTTTCCTCTACCTTTCCAGTGGAAATTAAGGAAGCTATGGATGCATGTTAACCATACATATGGACTTACTACTACGGGAATACCAAATGGTAGAGCAGCTGTAAACTGTTGCAAGTACTAAAAGCAATGTTTATCATGGTCTGTACAGCATTTGCAAGTATTTACTTTGAAAAGAGATTAGTGTAGTTCTTAAGTTTTCTCAGCATTGCTTAGAAATGCTAAAAAATGACAACAGCTAAACTGCTACTCTACACCAGATCAATATACCCCAACAGATATTTAGGAATATATGCCATTATATTTAAAAATACCAAGTTCCTCTAAGCTGGTAAACCTAGAAGATTTTACATAGAGATAAAATATTAAAAATTATTATTTCAACTCCACACACTTGACATCTGAATAGGAGTGATGTAATCATACTATTTATTCCATCAGTGAGACAAAATGTAGTATGGAACTAAATTTCTGAGATTTTAAATAGAAAGTCATTTAACTCGTATATACACAAAGTGTTCTTTCCACAGATATTTACATGGCAAATATGTTAGAGGAGAACCACTATGACTAAGTCTCTACAAGTACAGCATCCTTTCTGAGCTATTCTCTCTGCTGAAAGAATTCACAGAAGCTTTGAAGTAAAATCTAGACAATTAAAGTTACCTATATTTCACAGTAGGTAAAGAAGCCATTAAATTATATTTCAGCGTAAGGTTTCTGGAAACAGCTACACAGTAGAGTTTTACATCCACCCTTCTTTCCCAGCATTCACGGTGAAACTAAATCTCTTCTTCATTTACAAGAGAGATAACAGCATACGTAAAGATGCAGAAGACAATTGTGGCTCATCCTCCTCGATAGAGGCTGGTCAGCCGTTCTAGTTCTTTGCAGTTGTCCATGGTCATGGACTCTGCTTTCTTTCGGAGACGGTCATCTCGATATACTTTTGCTGCATAAAGTAAGTCTGTTTCTTTAGGGAAAAAAGAGAAGAGATTTTTCTGGTTAAAAACTGGATACTTGGCACATGACATATTCCTACTTAGAGTTGTACAAAACACCTGAGGTTTAGTCCTTGCCTTTTTTTATTTCTATTTTAAGTTCTCTCAGACACCACTTACACAGCACTGCTACAGTTTCCCTTTGCTGGATCTTGATGAGCATTGCATCTTTTTGAGCAGGCAAAGCTGTAACACCCTTCCAGCCCCTTCAGAGTTCACACAGCACTACCTGAGTAAATGAAAAACCCAAACAAAAAAACCCAACAAGTACAAACCAACAAAAAAATCCCCTATTACTTCTGTCAGACCTCATTAAACAATACAAATACAGGCCACACTTAGTGATCTTGCATATTACTGACAGCTCCAGCACCTTGTCTGTGCCCAAAGAAATCCATTCTGAATGTTAAGGCCTTTACTTCAACTGATACTCCCTCGCTGCTTCAGAGGTATTAATAATTAAGAACTCTCTGTATTATGCTGGTGTTCAGCAGGTTGATATTGCCAAGCATTTTAATTCTGTAAAATCTTTTTTTTCACTTCAACTAAAAATGGATTAGCAAGGCATTCTTCAATGTCAATCAATGCTGGATAGATTTGTACTGTCAAGGAGATCCAACATACAACAAGTACTTTAAATCCATAAATCCACAGAAATAAATACAGCAAATTCATTAGGGGCCTCTTACTCAAAATCAATTTGGGTAGTTTTCACAACCTGAGGAATTAATTACAAGTATCAAACAACATGAGAGTCACCACCTTGAGGCTATTTTTGTTCTTTTTACTGCAGATGTCTCTGTAGCCATCACATTTTTCTCAGTAAATATGTAGGTACAGAAGCATGGGCCTCCTTGCATTGTCCAAGACTCTGCTCATGCTCAAAAAGTAAGCGAGTCAACAATAACTGGTGCAAGATGAGAAAGGTAATCTTTCTTCTCCTTTCCTCCCCAGGTGGAAACTGCCTATCAACTAAGCCTTTTCAAAGATACTTAGATAGTGAATTATTACAGATGACACAATGTAACATGCCAGTAAACTTAAGTGCAATGACTATGCCAATAAAAGCAAACTATCCTTCAGATCTGTGCTCTGATGAAAAAATGTACAAATAATACATCCTCTTTTATTGTGCTGTATTATATCTTGTCTTTAATTTTTGTTAACAATGACCTCTCATTTCTGTAAACTACTTTCTACTTTTTACCGCTGGGAAAAACTGAGGGGCCATCTCAGCTGAAAGGCCCGGCAGGTCTGCACTGCAGAGAGTAAAGCTGTGCAGGAGCATGTCATTTCACTCAGAGAAGAGTATTCTATTTGCTTCTGGTCAGTTTACTGACAGTTCATGAATGAATTATTTTTCAAAAAAGCTATTACTGAAGTTTACCACGTGAAAAGTTAAAACCATCTGGTTTCAACACTGATGTCATTTTAGCAGCACTGTTCTCACAGAGCATGAAAGGCTCACAAAACAGTCACAATTAATAGATTAACGGGTTAAAATTGATGCTGAGTAGGAGATGACTGATGCTATTCAGTATTCTTATGCTTTAACATTGAATTTTAGGCCTCTGAAAGAAAACAGTTTATTGTATAATATTAGATTGGAGAAATAGATAGTAAACTAAAAACCCCCTTATTTTTAAGGTTTGATATAGCCATGGTACCAAGTCCAGGGAGAAAAATTATTCAGCACTGGCAAAAGATGAAGCACTGAATCAGAGCTTATGATATTTTACAGGACATGCTGACTGTCCTTGGTTGCCTGGAAAAGCAGTGTTTGTATGTACTGTGGTCCAAGGCAGATTATTTTTATCCCTCTCTGGAAACCCCTATGTAAGCTTTCAGTTTCTCTGTCTGTCTGTCTGTCTGTCTATCTATCTATCTATCTATAAGCATCTAGGAAGGTGACATATTGCCATGATGAAATAATGTGCAAGACATTAGAAGTCTTAGAATTCACTGTAAGTTAAGGGCAAAAGCTTTGTCATTGTCAATTCAGTGTAGTCTTTAATTTTCTAAGAAATGGTCACAGACGATAAAGCAGCAGGTTAAAATTGCTAATGATTTGCAGATGGTTGTTAGGTCACTGAGTAAAACTCAGAAATTAAGTGACACTGGGGACACTTTTAAAGTAAGAAACAGTAGGGAACCTTGCACCTGCTTCTGCATTGAGATATTTTAATAATACAAGCATTTAATTCTTGCCTGATATATTTATTTTTATAGTAAAATATGTTTTCATGAAATTACACATAGTATCAAACTTACTTTGTTGTCTTTCCTTCCAACAGTTATTACGAATGTTTGACACATAATCTTCTTCTACACTCTTTTCCACTTTCTGTAATGATGCTCCTTTGTATTCATTTCTAAAGTCCTTGTTGACATAGTAAATGACACCCAAGTTTTCTGTCTGCATTTTTATGGTCTGCCCTGTACTTCTGCAAAAAAACAGAGGAGTGGGGAGAAAGAGACGAAATATTAATTAGAATTATTTTACACCACAAATAGAGTTTTAAAATATATTCCTACTACAGAATAACACCACCATGTTACTGAATTTGTCACTTCAAGACAAATAATGAAAGGAATGGCTGTATAACCTGCTAGAGAATAAAATTACTGCATTCACCTGATCATTAAACTTCTGCTGTTTTAACACTTGATCTCAACCCCCCCACACTTTACTAAGCCACTTGTTTCATACCTCTTTAGGCAAATATAAGCTTTGGTAATAAAAAATTACATTCAAACTCAGCAGAAAGGAAAACAGGTCACTATTCTGTAGCAACCTAGTACAAGCATCTCCGTTCTTAAGTGTTTGCTGCCAGCCCTTATAAATCCATTTTCCTGCTGGCATTCTGCAGATTAAAAATGAAAGATTGGACACCAACATTTTGGCAGAGAAGAGTTTCTATGCGTCACAACAGCTTAGCTGCAGAAGGGAAAAATATCACACTCCAGTAATAAAGAACTCTGAAACAGGAGAAAAGAAACCTCTCTGTTATGGGGCTGAGAGCTCTGCAAGGAACTAAGGGTCTTTAAAACCATTGTGGTGAGTGGCCTAAGTCTACTAGCTAATTGTATGCTTCATTCAAGTTATTTATTTCTTGCAAGGAGAAAAGGCTTACAGGACAAAACAGCTAAGTCTCACGAGTGGAAATCTTCACAAAAAAATGCAATAAACTACTTCACCATCACCTAAAATAAAGCAAAGAATAGATAATTTTCCCAGCCCTCATCTAGTCTAACACTTAAGTGAGGCTGACAAAGGTGCTTTCAAGTACTTCACTTGTTACAAACACAGATGACCCTTAAAGAATAATGAGCCATAGCAGGTTTCAGGATTTGATTAAATGCACTGGAGATGCAGACATCTTTGCAACATGCCACACTGCCTGCACCCACTGCCTTGTATAACTGACCTCTCTTCTCCATCGTATTCTCAGCATGTTCTTAGTACCTAAATTTTTGTTCTGCTTTGTCGACATCTTCCCTCCTTTTCCTCATTGTGGGAAATCAAGGACCAACTAATGGCTTCTAAGTGGGAGAGGATGATTCCATCATCTTCCCCTCTGTTTTAAGGTAATGTAATTAAGCACTACTTACGATCTTGGGTATAAGGCATAAGGAGGGTTAGATACCATCAACTGGCTCAGCAAGGAGACAAAGATCAACACAATAATAGGCATCAGCTGAATGACCATAGAGAAACCTCCCTAAGAAAGAAAACACATGCAGGTATTTCATAAATGAGCATCATGTAAATTTGACAAGATTTAATGCTGAGTGTGACTTTCTGCTTTAAGCCTCAAAGGCTGCTACAAAAACTGTAACTGCAAACACTGGTATTATCTGAACTTTCTAATGAATACACAATACTCACAGAGTGCAAAAGTTCATGGGTTAGCATGCAACTACCAAAAAACTGGATTTCACTTGCATGGTATGCCATGATTTGGTCTCATCTATACTGTGATATGTAATTATACAGAACTATAGATAATTCACGGAGGTGAATACTGAGCCTTAAGTTCAATTCTTACATCACCTCAAATAAATTTTTAAATGCAGACAAGGGTTAGTGGCCAGAACTAGCACTATATTTAAGCTACTAATACTAGTCACCAGTAAGACAGTGACATGCAACAACAGATTTACAAAACCAGGCTATTACCTTCTCAAATTCGCAGGTCTCTTTGCCAATCAGCAAGACTACCACCCGCTGAAGTTTTAAAATACCTAAATGGGAGTACAAACCCTCCTCTACAGTACAGAGCTCACATAACTAAAAGCAACTACCAGCAAATTTCCCAATCTATAGTTTAAAGCCAATGGTGCTTAAACTTACATCACCCCTCTCTTCCTCCCTCTCATGTCCACTCTGACGGTGCTGATTAGGATGACTGTAGCCAGCACGACCATTAGAAAATGAATGTACACTACCTGAGGAAAGAAATATCCACATTTAAATAATGGAAAAAGTACTATTGAGAGGTCATAACACACACAGCCACATAAAGCACTTAACATTACTGCACAGGGGCACAAATTAAGTATCTTACAACTTCAAAGATGTTTAAAATAAGTATTTTAAGCTCTAAGATAGTAACCCCAAAGAACTGAACTGGCGTTTTTGGGATTTAGCAACACTTGGGGGAAAAATAAACTATGATATAGATTGAAAACTTGGGGTTCATGAATGAACAGGTTGACATAATTCTCCTGTTTTATAATGTCACAAACTCTAATGCGACTCTGGGCAGTACATACCAACAATGATACTGATGTATACAAATACCTGTCGGAAAGGCCCCTCCAAAAAACATGTTGAACAGATCCTCTGGAGTAATATCTGCCTCACAACCTCTATGGAAGTTGAATCTACCATTGCTAGGGTGATTGCAGGTTTGCTCTTCACTGCCTGTAAAGTCATACTGCTTTCGTTTTTCTGGATTACTCAGCACAGCATATGCATTTCCGATTTCTGAAGCAAGGAACAAAAGACAACTCCCATAAATGAATAACAGTTATTCCAGCATGAAATTGTAAGTCAAAAACAGGCAGCAAACTATGTCCTTTACTGTATATTACAAAACAAGTACAGTAGAACAAGGTCCAGAAGCATCTCTACTTTTCTCAGAATAGCTTCCACAAAGTTTCCCACCAACGCTATTCAAGGCCTTTTATCCTGCTGAAGGAGGCAGAAGACAGGAGAGCTTTGTTTCTTTTTCTAGGGGAACACCTACACCTGTGAAAATGTTCTCACTGCAATTACAAAAAAACATCAAGAATTTCAGTGAAAGCTCTGAGGCTGGGTAATTGCAAACTTCAGTTTGCCCTAGCAGCCTATCTTAAAAAAAATCACAGACTGGGAAGGTTTTCTTTGGCTTCATTTGATAAATGGTCCCTTCTTTGAATGCATCAACTTGGTTGTCTACAACAGTGTCAGTGTATTTTATTCTCTGCTTCCGAAGATACTTTACGGATTATATGAATAACAGAGTTTTACATGAAGTAGCATGAAGAATAGAACATGTGCACACAACAGGAACATGTGTGTTCCTAAGGCTGTCAGTATGACCTCAAGTGTTTGGAGTGCCTGGCCTGGATGCTTGTCCCCACTTACGCTACGTTAACACAAATGAACAACTCCAATTCTGACAGTAGAAAGGAAAAAAAACCGAGTTAGGTGAGCATGGATAAAAATCAGCGAGAAAGAAGACATATTCTGCTGACTCCACAAGCTTTTTTCTTGCTGTGCACAGACACACAGCTCCTGCAGTTTGAAGAAAAATTTCTGTTGCCACTTGATGAGCCATCTTCACTCAGCCTTATCTTCATTAAACCCCTTCTGCCTTCCTTCCTTCCTTCTCTCCCTCCAGGCCTCTCCAACAAAAGGTTTCTTTTGCAGCCAACCAACCCAAGACAGGGATTATGTTTTTCAGTGTTGAAAAGCCATCAGTCATCACAAGTTCATGAAAGGTGCAACATTTTAACCTCAACACCGGCAAATAAGACCATGGCTTCTAATTTAAGATTTTAAACATTATCTAATCTAATGAGTTTTAGCTATGTGTCTTTTAAGATGCTCTTAGAAAAAAAATAATTTGTAATTCCTTTAAATGGAGGAGAAAACCCAAAGAAATAAAGCCTGGTAATCTGCACTGAGAGTATGATATACATTGACACCAAATAGTGCTCTGTTGCTCAGTAAAAGGTTAAAATTGCCTATAAAAAATTAGAATTTCTCAAAAAATTAAGAATCTAGGGAGACCAATCAGATGACTGCACATAAAGTGAAAACACCATACTGTCACAGTATGTCTACTTGTTACTTGCTTTTCATTATCTGATCCTAATTCACAAGAGATTTGATTCCAGTAAGATCTTCTTTAAAAAAAGGACATAAAAATTGAAAAAAAGCACAGCTCAAAAGATTCAAAGGAAGATTTTTGATGAAGTGGGTAAAAGAGATTCCAAGAGAATAAAAGTCATTATATTTGCACAAACTTTTTCATCTAAAATTCAACCTCAGTGAGACTGCTCAATATAACAGAAGAGCCGTACTAGGTAGCTCAAGATCAAAGTACCATGAAGTATCATGAAACTCAACTCTGTTTTCTAACGTGACCTTTCCTTAAAATAAAGCATTATTATGAAATAAAAACTATTATTATGAATTCCTTTTCTCAGATGGATGTCAGAAACTCATCAGACACCTTTAAAGGAAAACTAAACCATAAATTTACTCAGCCATCCAAAAAGACCACAATAATTTCAATGCAAGAAAATGCTACTTTTCATTAAATAACTTTTCATCAACAAGATTCCTCTAGAGAATTTTCTGTTCATTTACTCACCTAGTTAAGAACAAGAAAGTGAAATTAAGCTGAAGAAATCAGACTTGTACAAAGTGCTAATGTTAAATAAAATATTAAATATTAAGAAACTGATTTTTAACATTTTATTTAAAGATTATTTAAAATGCTATTAACAAGGAAGAACTATTTTATTCCTAGGGCCTGAGAAAATTTTATAATAATAATACCTTTTTTTAAAGATAAAGACATCACATAGCTGTATTAAATCAATCACTGGCAATCAACTTTGCTGCTATGCTGTATCCACTTTTCATCTGGAATTGTTAATATATTATTATAATTACCTCTTAAAGTCTGTATCAGAAGTCTTGCTCAGGCCTTTTTTTTCCTTTTTTTCCCTCCCCAATTTAAGTGTTTTATCCGAATGATTTTTTCAAATGTCTGCATGCAAACCTCACACAAGAAAAAAATAAAAAAGATGTACCACAATCAGATTGTTTATTTATGCATGATCATGTCTTAGTGATTCACATTTTTCTTCATCTGAGATGAAGGTGTAGTTTTCTTTAAAAAGCTTTGCCTCAGCAATTTCCCTTGTACAGGGCTAAGTTTGGCAGCCTTAGATAAGATCAAGTCAGCCTAAATTTTACCTAAAAAATGGTCAAAGGCAACTATTAATAAGGCCATGTTTGAACTTATGTGTTTTCGTGTGGAAGAAGTAGTAAAACTACACACACACAAGGAATTCTACAGAAAAGGCAAATTAGTGTGGGAATTGATTCAGTAAAAACTGCACTTTGCTGTCAAGGATTACTTTGGTTTTTTCAAGCTCAAATATAGTAAAAATTCAAGGCAGTAAAATTCAGTTGACTACATTAAGTCAACAATAGCAAAAAAGTGCAATTGGGTTTCACAGATCAAGTATTTTCTCCTTGCACCTGAATGTTACAGTCAATCCTCTGAAAGAGAACCCTATTGCAAAAGTCCACGTAATTTATTTATACGTCTAATATAATAAAGGTCAAATATTTTCTTGAATAAAAAATCAGTTTAACATTAGCTACAAAACACATGGACAATAAAAAGACAAGTGACTAATACAAATGAATTTCTTTTATTTTGATGAAGTTTAATAATAAAAGAAATTTTAAGTAAAAATGCTATTTTACTTTTAAAAGCCTCTGTTGCTCCAGGTGCTTGGTTTTTGTCTGGGTGGAATTTCAAAGCAAGTTTTCTATAAGCCTTCTTTAGGTCTTCTTCACCTGCATCCTTTGACACCCCCAGGACTTCGTAGTAATTTTTACATTTCTTTATACTGCAAAAGAAAATTAAATAAAATGTTGCAAACAAAAAGATGTAAAAGTACTTTGTTAGAACACAGCTGCAAATGAG
This sequence comes from Hafferia zeledoni, assembly GCA_035583235.1. Classification (NCBI taxonomy): domain Eukaryota; kingdom Metazoa; phylum Chordata; class Aves; order Passeriformes; family Thamnophilidae; genus Hafferia; species Hafferia zeledoni. Next base: position 22,452,053 of record JAWWEV010000134.1, read on the forward strand.
ATAATACATTGCACTGGTGCATTACATCTCTTACTTTCAATGTAAAATATTTTAAAATATCCACTACAGAAACAAAGAATGCCATTTTTCATAATAAACTCACTGTTGAGCACAATGAACTGTTGAACTTAAAATTACTTACTACATACATTTCTCTTGTTCTACTGTAGAACTACCACAGTTGTAAGAAAAGGTTTCAGTTTGAAATTATTGTAGCACTACCTCATCCCCAGTTATACTAATATTGCTGTATAATAATGCATAAAAACAGGATTCTAAATTTACTTTGCAGAGCTGGCAGGTAGGAAGGCCTGGTTTGACTGTAAGCAAAACAGTACACGTGATACAAAACAAACCAAAGAATACCTTCCCTTTCTCCAAACAAAATAACACCATTCAAGCATTCACTTTTCAGGGTAAGAAGACATGTGACAATATTTCTGCTGCTACGAATGCACCTGGATCTTTAACAATCTTTCTGTAAGGGTTTATGTAAATTCAAAGAAACAATAACAGCTCCAGCAATTACATATTCAGCTCATCTCATATATTCAAGTGTAGCTTTTTTAAAAACTCTGAAAACTCAGAAATAGTCTTCTTTCTTGTAGGCTGTCTCACCCAGACAGGAAAAGCAAAATCTGGAAATGATATAATCATTTGGTCTGCTTTACAATACCAGAAGAAAGAAACAGCAGTTACAGGGGAAGGGAGAATGTTGATTCTATGTGGGCAGAAAGAACTGACCAAACCAGTAAATACACCTTAAAAATCAAACCAAGTTACTCGGGTAAGAATTCAGACACTTAGAAAAATAAGCTTGAATCACAAACTTGCACTGCAGACATGAGGCACACTGACACAGCCAAAAACAAGGGCTGATCTGAGCAAGAAACAGAAATTACATCCATATATATTTTAAAAGCTTCATGTGAGTCTCTTCATTTGGCTGTAACTGTATCTGTATTCTTTTAAACACACAAATTTCTACCTAAATATGGGTTTAATGTTGCCAGGACTATTCTCAGGGCAGTCAAGTGGAAAAAACGGGTGTCAAGCAAGCCTTTGGCATTCTCATGAAAGAAGTATGGGTAGCCTGTAATTAAGGGAATGTGAGCATCAGAAGTACAACCACGCCGTCATGTGTGGTCCTTCCTAGTTCACAGACTGGTCAAATCAAGTTTCTGTGAGGGATCCTGTTTCCTGTGTTCAAATAACACAAGCTTTTATGGAAGTCTCGGTATAATGCTCACAAGAGCACTGAATTGAATGTATGCAGGCATCTGCCAATACAAACATCCTGTTAAACAAATACAGCTCATTATATTGAAATAACATTTAATAAGGTCCAGTTAGGAAGCCAGTAAAACTAACTAGAAAGAACACAGTAAATCCATCAAGAAAGAATGGAAAGAAAATACATTAAATTATAGTCTGAGTACTGGAAACTTTTGTTTGATAACTTGTACAAGCAGAAAAAAAATGTGGTAGTGTACAGATCCCTTAATCCTTAGGCTCAGTACCTGGATGACTTATGAACTGGATCAAGAACAGGTAATTTTATTTAAACAGGTGACGGTATCAAATTAAGCTTTTATTTAATGAAACTGCTATCGCAGCATCCAATCTAAGCTCTCTTCGATAATTCAGTTTCTGAATTATCTGTTTGTGGACCAGACTCTTCAGAACTTCGGTTGATATAAAATCACATAGTGAGTCACCACTGCATTCTCAACAACTTTGTCCCTCAACAGCTTATGGTCATTTCTCATGAAAGAAACAGACATGAAAAAATAAAACCATGAAAGTTGACTTATTTGCAGAACTGATAAGCATTACTTCACAACTCTAAGATGCTGAGAGAAGAAATATGGGAAAAAAAGAACCAAACGGATGCCAACCTGTTCTTCTAACTCCCCTAACACTCACTTGAGAGTTCCCTCCCATTCACAACCAACAGAAGTTCCACAGTGGGCAACCCTCAGGGGAGAAGCAGGAATGGTGGGTACCAGTCAGAAGATGCTCAGGTCAGCATGTGACCCACCAGCTTCTGTCACCACGATCTGCTTAGAGCCAGGGCATCAAACCAGAGCTGCTTCCTGATGAGAAAGTGCAGCAAGAAACCTGCCTTGTGGCAGGTCCACAAATGGGGTATTGTTATTATCAACCAACAAGTGTTCAGCCAAGGTGTAATACCCTTCTGTTTTCTCTTTTCAAGTCCTTCCTATTGATTGCTTTGTTAAACAAAAAGTTCTACAAACACAGACGTAGAACACACATATCCACATGGCAATTTTTCAGAGTTTAGCATGACTTCGGATTAGGCAGATCCAGCTTTAAAGCTACAAACCATTAAATGACTGTATAAATGCACAGAGGCCAAAACTTGTTACTAAGCCTGGAATTCTCAGCAATGGCCTTATGCTTCAGTCCTTGCTATGCTCTGTTAGCCAACAGTTTTATACCACTGCTTGCCCACTTCAAGGCAAAATGCAGTCCAGATGCAGTTTCCTACTGGGAGGAAGTCAGTGACTTTGGTCAGGAGGTCCCTGATAGAACACAATTCAGGGCAATCATTACAAGGTAACAGCTCTGTTTTTCCCCCCTCAGCAAAGTCCATGTGTTTTGCACTAAAGCTTGTACTGCAGCTGCTATGTACTGAGGATGATGGGACAAACAAAGATGATTAGAAGGTGCTTTCCAATTAAACAAAGTTATCATCAGTGTTTGTGATATGGTCCTGAGAGGCAAAACTTCAATGCAACCCAAACTCAAGTTGGTAAGTTAACAGGACAAACTGTAGGGGGTCACCAGGACAACGAGATCCTGAGGTCACACATGTGCTGTGTAGTCACCAGGCTTCTCGAACACTGGAGTCCCACTGGGTCTGGGAATGCCCCATTCCTGCTCATTCTTATACAGATGAGGATTACGGGCTTTGCAAAGAAACTTGCCAAGTCTCCTTCCCCCAAACTGCACTATCCTGATCAGAAATTTCTCTCCATCTGCCAGAAGCTGTTGAAGGACACAGTCTATTTGATCCTTGTCCTGCAGATGCAGAGCTTTTTGGACATATTCCTCACCCCTTCTCTCTAGCAGACTGACGTCTGACAATCCTTGGTCAGCCAGAATCCCCGGCCTACACCACTGAACTATGCTGGGGAGATTTGTCACAGGAGGGCAGATGGATTGTAGGATCCATCCTTTTCCCACTTCTCTCCTATTGCAGGGCACACAACATCAGCCAGCAGAGGCAGGCTAAAATAAAGAGTAAAACCAGAGGAGGTTTTGGAAAAGCCCAATCACTGATGTTACTTCTGTGTTTTAACTTCACCTGAAACCCCTGTCCTGCAACACTCTCAGCACAGACAACTAACTTTCTGAATGATGTATTTCAAATTGTTTGTTTGGTCTTGCTGCCCTTAAGGCACTGTAGTTCCTCCTGCTAATTTTATTGCATATGTAAACTCCACACAGATGTTCCTTTTAAAATTCCAGTGTACACACCACTTGTTTATTGACCACCCATTCTGTATTGAATTTTTTGTTCTTGTTACTTATTTTTGGCTTATTGGAAGTTTGGTGTTTTCACTGATACTTTGTTGGGAGTTTTGTTTTTTGTGAACTGCTTGTGTTTTTCATTCCTGGTTGGATCACTTCTATATCTGAATTAGTATAAAATTACTTCTATTGTTTAGCTAATTTCTGTCCTTGTTGAATTCTTAGTCCCCTGCCAACAACTTGGCATTGTCCTTATGGTTAACAGATTTGCTGGCTGTTTTAAGAGGGCACATTGCTGGATGTTCCTGAAATATTATCTGACTTAAAGAGAATAGATTTCTCAAACAGCATGAGAGCAAGCAATGGCCTACATTCATCCTCAATCTGTTGACAGAGGTGTCTCATCATGACTCGCAAAACTCCACTATCCAAGCACCTACAGAAGAACTGGTCAGCCAGCTTCAAACTGCACCAGCTACCATTTCTGCTTGACATTGGGCTCCTCTCCATGCTCTGACAGCTGACAGGAGAAAAACCCCTTCATATCCTGAAATGTCTGTTCTCACCTGCAGAAATTCTGGGGCTACTACTGCTGGTTCTCCTGTGACGACAGAATGACATGATCCAACTGCTGTACTTGTTGGTTCACTTTTCAAATCTACAATTCAGATTAGGTGAGCATCGACAGCTTTTATCAGATTAGCAAAACCTCCCAGAGATGTTTGCACTTCTGTATCAAATACCTACAGCAATCCACAAGCATGAAGTTTTGAGTATGACTAGGTACTTCAAGGGGCATTCCAAAGCCTCTGTCTACATGCACAGGGACAGCCTTAAAGACAAACACTTTGACCACAATCTGCAAAGGTAGTGAGGGGAGCCACAATTATTTCTCCCAGTAATCTGAACTGAGCAGCACAGTAAGCAGCAACATGAATGTTATGACAGAGAACTGAGCAAGAGGAAGCCACACTGACTTCTGATCCTAGAGTTGCACAAAAAACACACTAAAATGCAGACCAATTTCTATACAAGTCAAATTTCCAGTGATGCCAGAGGGCCTGATGAAAATGGGGTCTTGCAGCTGAATTGGGAATGTGCCAGTCACAGTTTGGGTGACATAACTGTGGTCTACAAAAAGTGCTCTAGATTGGGAAGGGAAGGTCGCAGCATTGTTGAGGAACTCAAGCTGGTATCAGAATACTCCTAGTTTCAGAAACAAATGCACCAGAAATTTCAGATCTCTGCTTTACTGATAGATTCAACACCACATTTGGGTGCTTGTCTTAGCACCTTGCTCCGGTGTGTGACTGATCAGTTTGTTTCTACTGTGTGTATGATGTGAAACACTCAAGGCTGTGTTTACAATCAGCATACTTTTCTCTAGATTTTATTTAAGCTTTTATTTTAGTTATCCAAAGTGTAGATTAAATGCAGGAGCTTTCTGACAAAGTCCATCATGCCTTCTGTGCCACTTTTTCATGATGGGCTCTATGAATATGACTTCCACCTTAATTTCTCAACCATTCAACTGGGTATTTCAACAATTCATGGTAGCTCTACAGCCTAATTAAAGACATGCCCTGATTTCTTGGCTCTGTTGGTTTGTGAGGGTTTTTTTCCATTTAAGTAAATGTTGATTGCTCTTATTAATCCACTTTCAGTTAATTATCTTCTTGACCCCATGTTAGAAAAGGAACCTCTTTTTGCTGAATTCGCAGAAATCTCAGCAGAATGCCTGGGAAAAGGCAGTCACACAGCTTACACTTCTAGTTTGATCCATGAAATGTGCAAAGGCAATTTTTTGGTTTACTACATGAATTCAAATCAAACTACTGACTACTCTTGACCACTGCTGGATGACACTTAATTTTGCCTTGCAATGTTTCTACAGAACTTATGCCTCTGTTGGTTTGTTTTGGTTCTATCTCAAAGATCTAAATACAAAATTTTCATTCTTATATTTTCCTCCAAGCAGCAGGCACTGCCAAGGCAGAAAAAGCAAAATGCCACCAGAATTTTCACAAGACAGCAATCCAACTCTAGCAAAATACTAATCATGGCAGCTATCTTTTAGATATGGAAAAGGTAATATTTAATATAGGCTAAATCTTATTCACTAAAAATAAAGAGACCAAAGAGATCAAACACCATATGAATTTTAAGATCATTTAAAGAAAACCTGTATAAATCATAGAACATACATGTGTATCAGAAACTATGTTTTTAAATCATGTGGCAGACAGCAGATAACACACACTTCACAGCATAAAAAGAACTGGGAAAGATTAATATATAGCAGGCAAATTGTCCTTTTTTTTAACTTCATGCTATCCACAAAATGGGTCTGCATATTTGATATGAGTAGGCAGATACTATGAACAGAATTTGAGAGTTAAGTAAGAACTTCGAAACCTAATCCCAATCAGTACTGCTTCAGTTGTTTTAAGTGGAGTAGAATTAAAAAAAAAAGTTATAAAAATTTTCTTTTTTACAAAAATGATTCATTTATCTCAGCAAAAAACACTACATGAAACACTGAAGGAATTGCTTTCAAGCAAAGATCACAAAATCCAAAAGCAAATTCTCCCTTTTTTTGTTGTGCACATGATTCTCACACATTTGTCTGAAACTAAGATTGCTCAGGCAACTTTCAGTTGCCCAGAGACTTCTCGGGTACTTGCTCTAACATGATGTTAAGTTTTCTGTGGGTACTACCATATTTCTGCCAGTCTCTTGGCAGTATCTCCAACATGTTGGTCACCCAAAGGTGTTACAGCAACTTGATCCAGTTCTCAGTGACAAGATAAGAATGATTAAGAAAAGGATGCACGTATCATAGATGGTATTTTCAAAGCATTTCAATTTAAAAGCAACTCAGTGCTTTGGTACATCTCAAGCTTCAAACTGTCACACTGAAACAGCGAGCACTGTTCCCACAAAGAGCAGGGCATTACCCAGCACTTATGCAATCACTGGAAATACATTACATCTTGCTGTTCTCCCTGTCGAGTAACTTGCAAGCTCATGTGATGCTCTACAGAACTGTTATGGTAGTTTGCCAGCGATCACTGTCCCCTGTGTACGTGGAAAAAATAAAACCAGCACAGAGGTGCTTGTTTGTACTCATACCTACTCACATTACTAGAGTAACCCTGATGAAAATTAATGCAGTTAAATGAGTTATATTGCTCCAAGGATGTCTTCACTATGCTTCTTAAATCTGTTGTCACAAGCAAATTCAAGACAGCTGGAGAACTCCAGGAACTCTATCCAGTGATCCAGAGCTCAGTCACTCCCCCTGCCCAACTGATCACTAAAGTTTTCAACAAATACACTGGAATTGGCATGTGTAGCTAAAGCAGGAACACTTACTCTCCACCTACTAAACAGAACCAAAAACTCCTAAAGGGAAGAATACTTGAGGATAATTACCATCTTTCAAATCTTACAAATGCAAACCAACTTTGTTTCTCAAGAGTCAAATTCATGGTGAGAGTCAGAATTTACTAAGATTTGAAGATTTAGCTACTCTGTTATTTAGAAATTTCTTTCTTACAGGAAAAAAAGACAAAAATCAGTCATGAAACACTATTTAAAGCCACCTCTTTTCACACATTATTTCTTTAACCAATTCAAAACTCTGAAAACCATTCCACTGTGGCATGGCAGAAGCATACGGTGGTGACAAGCTCTACTCTCTGAAGAACACCCTTCCCTGAGGGGCACATTTCATTTAACTGGAAAAGTCCGGGGCCTGACTGAAGCAATAACATACACACCCTCTCATGTTTCCAACTAGGAAGCTCTTTCTCACTGTGGTTTAAACATGAACTTTCTCTCAGCTATCATCACAATGTGTTATATTTTTCCATTAAGTTTTAGCCCATTTAAGCCATATTTAATTTCGTTCTCATTAGCAAGGCACACGTTTTTTAATTCTTAACCACAGTTTTTTTAAGCATTTTGTTGATGTCAGCAACAGACAACGTTACAAACTTTTCAAAACTTGAAATACAAACTGGAGACTTCCTCTGTTGATCATTGTACATCTAAACAAAAATTCAGTCTCTTTCCAAGGGTTTATAGATTGCTATATTAAAGGGTGGTAGCATTACCCAAGCCAAGGCAAAGATACTGTTTTAACACATGGTTTTAAGTGGTATGCAAAATACAAACGAACATGAGCTGTTCTGTAAGCTTTTACAATTGCTTATTTTGCAAATATTTGGGTGGGTTTTAAAACCCTGTATTTAATATTCAACATTCTTGAGGTAATGTTGCATCAAGATTATCCTCAATGTGCAACTTCTGTGAATACCCCAAACTCTGATCCTGATCTCAACAAGTGGATTAAGTTTATGTGGCATCTAAGAAATCCCTTCAAGAAAGCAATACTCAGTATCACAAAAGCCCACCAGAGAGAAAAGTTGGCTCAACAACACCATTTTATTCAAGACAAAGTAGGCAGCATAACCTTCTGGTAAAACAAAGACAGATCTTGCCAAGAGCCTGATGTCAAAGCAGACTGCAGCTCAGAATGGCATGTCACAGGTGAGTGAATACTGGCAATAATAGAGCCTTCCTTGCAGAAGCTTTCTACAAATATGTTACATGTCTTACATGAACTAAGCCTAATTTTACAGAGGATTTCCTTCTGGGTATTTGGTCTCATGTGTGTGTATACACAGACATTAGCATTCATTTTACCAGCTGATACAAGGAAGCCAAAAATGTACACACTTATTTAGGTTTCACTTTGGATGCATCATGAAGGGCAGTAACATTAATTAAGCAGAGATGAAGGCAAATGAAAAGCTCTAGTAAGTAACAACACCAAGAGGATAACCATGTCAGAGACGCTGCTGTCAAGCTGTCTGAATGTAGAGCTTCTGTATCAACAAATAAAAGCTACTTTTCCCTGCTAGCACAGCTGAACAGATTATTGAACTTCAGGAAAAGATCCTAAGATAGTATCAACAGCAACATATATTTCACACACGCACACACACACACACAAAATCTCCCCAAAATTTCTGTTTTGCATGACAGTTCATCCAATCTACACAAATTAGGAGACTTGTGATTTCCCTTCAAGCTCCCTCAAAAATATCTGGGCTAGGCTTACCTTAAACTACAGGTGGGTTTTGAAGTGTGCAATTTTAGAGTGGCTATATCCATATTTCTTTAGCAGAAATCAGGGCATATATCAAACAATATTTTTCTTGTTTCTACAGACAGCAAGTTGTAGGGATAACATGACTTAAGAATTCCTTGCTCAAAAAGACATTTTTACTGACCTTTGTTTCTTCTCGCACATCCTCCTTTCGTGATGTCACCCCACCTTAATACTACCAAGCTGCACTAAGTACAGAATTTATAATGCCACTCAGACTATGTGTTTCAGTGCTTCTCAGATACCTTTACTTTCAGAACAAAACCATTTTAATGCCCATCTAAGACCAGCCTGTACAGGCACATTAGCTTGAAAATAAACTTTAGGAGAAAGCATGTATCTTGTATAAAAATACTCAACAGAAACACTTTCCTGCAAGTTGTACTACAGTGTTTTCGTAATTTCTTCCATTTACTGTGAGATCTACTTAATAACTATTTTGAGTATTATCATTACATAAAGTAACACCGATGGTTTAAAGAGAGGAGTATCATCCTTCTTGCAGAAAGTGACAGCATCTTATACGGTGTTTAAAAACAGCAAAGCTTCCCCTTTCCTTTTAGTTACAGTTCAGTTGAAGTAACCCTTTGAGCTGACCTTGAATTCTTTGTGGCTTCTTTGGATGCTAAGTACATAATACACAGAATGAAAAGCAGTGACATATTTAAGCAATGCCATACCTTAAAACTCCTTCCATTTGGTCTTTGGTGTAGCCTTTTCCACTTTCCCCTGCAGCAGATGCATTGCTCTCCTTCGTGCCATTGGGCTTACTCTGATCACTGCTACTGGCTGGTTTTCGGCAGTAAGCGCCTCCCCCAGCAGTACTTCCATTCTTCATAATAGCTTCCAACAACACTATAAAAACAACAGTATATCACGGTATCATTACAGGTACTAGTGATGAAGTCAGAGCTCTCAAGTATCTTAAATGAGAGCACTGCATTATAAAAGACCAGCTGCTACATCCTCCTTTCTTGTTGATCATCACTTTGCACCACCAGTGTTTCTCAAGCCAGTCTAGCAATGCCTTTTCATGGGAAAACTATGGAAAAGTGTTTCACAATTAGTGACCAGACTCCCCTCCATCTCTGCCAAGGTAACCTAATACTGGAGAGAATTTGTCCAGGTCCTTAATTTTCAGATGTTTTTTAGAAGCACAGAATCTGTGCCTTGGGGTGAAAGTATCAGAATACCTGAATAAGCAGCTGTAAATTGAAGAGGAACTAACCTAATGCTAAAGAAACTGCAAATTTTAGAGAGACCAAGCCCATCTCCAGCACATTTCAGTTGTTACAGTACCTACCTATTTGTAACCACAAACTGAGTCTCTACTCCTTCCAGGCAATCCCAGCTGAAATTCAAACCACTATTACAATGCCAGAAGTAACTCAGGACCAGCCAACTACACCCAGCTCAAGACATGAATCTTGAAAACTAGTAAGCTTTTGCTAGATCTTGAAATTCTCTTTCCTTCTATGTTTCAACAGATGTTAAATTTAGCAGTTTCAACAAACATACACTAGGGCTGCTTTTTCTTTCTGGATATAAGCCCGTATTTTGGGGGTAATCTGTCTTACCTATGAATCAGAAACAATACCATTCTAACATAAGGGACTGCACCCAAAGCATAATATAGATTGAAGATTACTAAATAGTCCAGCTTTCCTGAAAAGATCCCTTCAGAGCAAGACAGCAAGCTACGTAGGTCAGATTTGTTTAATAAAAAATCAGAGTTACTATCTGCATAAAAAATGCTCTTAAAAAAGCTGCCAAGGAAAGATGTTCCATTCACTGTAAAAGCATGTTACAGCTTTACTGTTAAAAACACTTTCTTCTAGAAACTAGTGAGAAGATTCCTGAAGAATTTTCTCCTAAATGAAAAAGAAGTTTCTCCTAGCTTGTCTCTCAGACTAGCAGAAAACCGGGACCCTACACATCATAGCTTGTATCTCACTGAAGCACAGGAAGGAAAACAAGGTGGTGGTTTGTTTGAAAGGAGAGCCACCACTTCCCTAAGATGTGCTTCTTAAAAACTCCCCAGTATTTCCTTTTAAATTCACTTATTACCCAGTGGTCACAGCAGTCTGAAGCCCTGAAGACGAATAACCACACTGTGCCTGAACAAAACAGTCAGCTGACTTCAGTGCTGGTCCTGCACTCGTGCCTGCCTCAGCAAGAATCACCGATTGACCAGATCAGGGTTTTTACTGCAGAAATAAAGAAGCAACTAAGATTTAGATGCACAGTTGTAACTGAGGAGATGTCTTCACTACAAATGAAACAAGGTTCTTGAAAACAGGAGGGCTCTAGTTGCATTGTGGATTATAACTGAAGGACATATTCACTATTTGCAATACTTTATTCTAGTATCATCTGTTGTGGCACTTGAAGTTCTGAGGTAAATGAAGTAATAAAAAACTCCAACGAGGTGACCAGGTCTGCAGGTTAAGAACTAATAATGAACAGTTTTGAACAGACAGTACGCTCAGAATGAGGCATTTTCAGTCCAAATGCACTCCAAACAAGTGCTAACAGAAAAAAAATTTCTATCCAGTATGACATTTAATAACAGTATCCTATGGAATTCTATTGAACATGTAACCCTGACTTCCCCTCTCAAACTATGCTTACTCAAAGTTCTGCAATTCCAGCTTTTATATTGGCATTGCTCTAGAAATTTCCCTGCATCAACACTTGTGCAGAACCAGTGGGCCCAATAATGGTAGAAATGCAGGCACAGGCTACGGTTTGCATTTTTAACATCCAGTGTCTCTTCACAGCAAGTGCAGCTGTAAGTCTCTTAATGAATTGGTTTGGCTGCAGTGTACTTTCAACATTGCTATTTCACCTTCTCAGGCCTCATAATGGAGCTGCATTGCTGAGAAGACAATGCAGGGAGGTTAAAAAAAGAGTCAAATACGTAAGTGTGAATTTCTTAAAATACCAGCACACAGCATATACAAACATGCTATTGTTTCACTTTGGAAAAGAAAACGGTACAAAGGGTATGGGGTCTTTGTTTTCTTGAAAGAAAAGATACAGTTCAGATATTGGGAAACACCTCTGACTTTTCCATGAACTGCCCGTGATAAAACCAGCTGTTAGAACTGTAGTACTAACAGTGTACTAAAGAAAGCTTTCACTGTGCATCTGGGTATTTTAAAACAGGACATACAAAGAACCAAAGACTTATTTTGTTAGAAGGTAAGACAACGAATCTTATCTCTGAATGTCTCTGAAGCCTCTCTTGTGTGTTCCATTACCTGCTGTTGAATGAAAGATCCTTGCACTGCATTTGATTCCATTATGCATTGAACGTGACCCCTGACTTTCACTAATGGAAAAACTGTTTAATTCAAAATTTGTCCTAATGCAACAGCCTAAAAACTAAGGTGACATGCTCCTAAAAAATTTGGTTTTAAAGGCAGCATCAAAATAGGGCACAAAAATCTTAAGAAGTACTGAAAAGTAAAGTTTCCCTTAACATTTTTTTCTGTCTTCAACTGCAAACAGAATGGCACCTAAGTTTGGAAAGGACATCCTGTCCTTTGTTATACGTAAATCCACTCTTACAAATATTTTCCAGACAAGCAATTAGTTTCTGCTCAGTTGCAAGAGGAATCATTATCAAAAATCAAAATCAAACAATTTTTTGAGCAGCTGAACCATAAAACAATTTTCTAGCAAAGAATGATGTCACTATGAAAACTACTATGAAGTCATTAGCTAAGTATCATTAAATAAGCATTGACCTTACATCTCACACTATAAAGCCTTAAAATAGCACTGCTGCAGTCAGCGTATTTCAGTCAGAAGCTTTGTTTAGTAAAACTAAACTTTACTGATGACTGAACTAGTGCTGAAAGCCCTTTAAATGCAAATGTTGTCAAAAGCAAATCACACATAGTATTGTTTTAGAGACAATAGTTAAAACCTATTCTCTGTCCTTTTATAATCCACTACAACACAGGGAGAAGGAAGCTCCCACCAGTAAAAGACTCAGCACTATCATTCTCATTGCTTTTATGACTGACAGAACATAATTTGTGAAATGGTGGGCAATTGTTCTCAAAATGATACCAAAGATACAACATATGAAGAATCTGTAAGTTCAGTGTAAATTGGTACAAACTACATTCTTATTCATATTGCAAAGAGAAAACAAGTGAGCACGCTGACAACGGGGGCTCCACCATACTGTCCTATCACCATACAGACCCAATATATTATGACTGTAAAATAAGAATTTGTGTTCAAACCAAGCTGGCTCACAGAACCTTAACTGGTTCTTTCTGGTATGTGCTGTGACACATTTTTGATTATCTGAATTAGGAATTATGGGTTGGTTATTTTTTTTCTTCAAGTGGACTCCTCAGTTAATTTACCTACAAGATGTTAGTGAGAGTAATTTCATTTGTTCTTAGTCACTGTAAAACGCCACTTCTAATGTACTGCACACCTTCCAGTTCCTGTCCTGAAAAAGGACATTCTGTGTCCTTGCAGCTTAGTGCACTTTTAACAGGGCCATTTAAGTACCTCAAAAACTTTAAAACCAAAGTAAATTCAATGAGTTGGTGTTGTTTTGGGAGGAAACAAGATGAGTTTAGAAGACTTAACAACCTCCACACTGAAGCACAGAGGTACTACAAGTTTACAGAGTCCCCTAATTTCTAAGTACCTAGTTCAAACCAGGCCTAGGGCCTGAATTTTTTCAGTGGTATTAGGGCATCTGCAATTCTCATTAGCTTCAGATGGAGCTTTTAACTGCCCACCAGTTCCACAAATCAGGCCCTTGTTTCAAGCTGAATACCTGAAAAACGAAGCAGAAACAATTAGCTGGTCACTGATGGAAATAGAGTGAAGTGACTTACTTAACATCACAGAGAAATTCTGTGAAGCATTTAGTTTCAGGACACAATTCCCCAGATTACAGTCCACTATCATAACCACAAGACCATCTTCTTTTCACCAGGTCTGTACCTCATTTGTGACTCTCTGCTAATTTCCACAGTGAATAAAACAAGTGTCCTACAGACAATAGCCTAATTAGCCATCTATTTCTTGCACCAAATACTTTATAATGGTTTGTATGTAGTGGCAGACCTACTTAAAAAAACCCACCTCAAATGCTCAAAACAAATCAGAAGATTTTTTCTTCCTGAAAGCCACTGTAACTTTTATCTTGGAGATACAAGACAGTAATGAGCTATGTGAAGCAGACAAAACTATTTGCTCTCCTTGGTGGAAGAAGCTCAATTGAAACTCTCTGCCTTCCTACCTCCTGACCAACACACCTTCCAAAAAGCTGAAAGTACAATCATGCAAGTCATCTTCTCAAGCCAAAGAAATTTAAGGGAGTACGGCAACATCCACGTTGTGTCTTGCATGAGAAAACAAAAACACTGGGAAAAATTAAACAAAAAAGAAAAAAGCAGTAGTGAGACCTCCACTTCCTGTTTGCACACAAAAAGTAGTCAGGAGATAAGAGGTCCAAAAATGTTCACTGAATCTCATCACCTGACTTAAAGGCTTCACTACAGAATAAAATACAGCAAAGAACACTTCCAGTCAGAATTTTGCCCCAAAGTCATGTTCCAGAAATGGCAAATCCCTGAGGCCTTTAAGTCAGTACAGAGCACTGAAGTGGTTCCTACTCGTTCCACAGCACAGACCACCTCAGTGAGAACTAGAGGAACGCAACAAGTCACTGCTGTGTCCAAGGGTGTTTCCAGCTGACTTCTAGGGCAGTGTAACAGAAAGACTTCAAGACAGGTAGCAGTTCAACATACACTGGAACCTTATAATCGTTTCTTTTAAAAAATTATTTCTAAACACTTTTTGCTAGACAGATGCTGAATCTTTTTCAATTTTTAGCATAGAATTAAATCTCAGATGAGCCAAGTCCTAGGGGGAGCCACCATTTTTCCTGGGAAAGGTAAACCCATGTGCAATTCCTACGTAGCTGTGTACAACCAAAAGGGAACCGAGAAAACCCAAACCACAGGCAGTTTAGAGAATGAAGACATGGTCCACCCTGGAGCTGCAGCTCTTACTGCACACTGTTAGCCAGAGGTAATTCACAGTGACAGAAGAGAAGCCAACTCAGCCTGTCTCGGCCTGGGGCCTGAAATGTCCTGCTGTTAATCGGGGCTAAGCCTGTCCTGTAGGGCTGCGTTTATATCGCCGGCTGAAGGGAGAAGAGGGAATGCAGGCGAGGAGCTGGGCAGGCCCCGTGAGAGGCCCTTTGGCGCGGGGGGAGGCGAGCCCGCTCCTCCGCACCGCCTGACGCCAGAGGCAGGCACGGGCCGGGGGAATCCACCTGCCTGAGCGCTGCTCTCGGGCACATCCTTTGGCCTCCTTTCCCAGCCAGAGCGCAGCTGGGCTGGGTTTGGGGGCCGTGTCCCGCACGCCTCGGCCTGCGGGGCCACCCCGGCCCGAGGGGCCCCCCCCCGCCGCCCTCCTGCGGGCCCCGCGCTGGGTCCGGGCTCGTCCCGACGGAGCCGGGCCGCGGGGAGGGAGCCGGGCTTCACCTCGGGCCGTCTCGGTCGGGTAGAGTTTCTGCGCCTTGCCGAGGAAGCGGAGGGCGCGGTCGCGGTTCCCGGCCTCCAGCGCCTCCCGCGCGATCCCGATGCACTTCTCGGCCTCGTCCCGGTTCCCCTCCATGGGCTTCTCCTTCCGCCGCCTCCGCCCGCCGCAGCGCAGAGAGAAGGGGCCCGAAGCCAGAGCGGAGCCGGGCGGGGCGGAGGGCCCGCGGGCAGAGCGGGGCGGCAGGCGGGGCTCCCTCACTCCGCAGGGCTCATCCCGCCGCTGCCGCAGCTCGCACCGGCACCGCACGGACCCGCTTCCGGGCCCCGCCGCGCATGCGCCGCCCCGCCCGCCCGGGGCCCCGCCGGCCGCGAGGGAACGGAGCGAGAGCGCCCGCGGGAACGAGCTGCGGTCCCGGGAAACGGCTCCATGGAAAAGTACTGCGGCCCCGGAGCAAAGCGAACGGAGCCCGAGCGCTGTCAGTGCTTACCGGGCCCTGACTCTGCCTGACGGTGCGCGGCAGCACCGCGTAACTGTTCCCTGCCACTACCGACAGCAATTACAGCCCGGCCAGGGCTGCTCTGCCGCCAGGGAAGCGCCGCAGCGCCTTGAGGTGTGCAGTTAATACAGGTCTCAGCAGCATCTCCGATCTAGGTCACCGCCTCCCACCTACAGTGCTGCAGCAGAGATTAATGCCTGAAGGAGCTTATAGAAACAGAAGAGCCTGGTCAGGGCTAAGCACTGCCCTTGGAAGTGTTTCCCTGCTGGATGCAGTTCTGGAAGGTGTACACGGCTCACTGCCCCCAATCACACTCCGTAACCATTCCCTTTTGCCTCACCACAAGGTTTCCCTGACCACCACACTACGCAGGGCTGTGCTGTTAAAAAAAAAAAAAAGCAAAAAAAAAAAAAAAGCAAAAAAAAAAAACCAAAAAAAAAAAGGCAAAAAAAAAAAGGCAAAAAAAAAAA
>JAWWEV010000134.1:22471032-22508988 GCA_035583235.1 Hafferia zeledoni
CGCCGCCCGCCCCCGCCCCCAGCCCCCGGGCCGCGCGCGCCCCCCGACCCTCCGCGGCGGCGCCGCCGCGGCCCCCACACCCCCCGGCGGCAGCGCCGCCACCGCCGCCCCACCCGGGCGGCCCCTGCGGCTCCTCACCATGGCGAACCGGAGCGCAGCGCCGCGCAGGGAGCAGGATGAGGCAGAGAACGTCCGCACGCACCGAGCCCGGGCGACAGCACCGACCGCCTCCGACCCGCCGCGATTCAAACTGCGCCCACTCCCGCCTTCCCCCCGCCCTTTATAACGGCCGCGAGCGCCCGCATCCGGGAACCCCGGCCCCGCCGCCAGCCAATGGCCGCGGGCGGGACGGCCGGTCTGCCCCAGCGACAACCAATGGGCGGGCGGGGCGGGGCCGGCCGCGTGGGGCGGGGCGCGGGAACGGCCCTTCCCCCGTTTAAAGAAACAGGCGCGGCGGGGGCGGCCGCAGGGGACGCGCTGTCCGGGGAGGCGCCGGGCCGGGGGTGGCCGGGCCGGGGGTGGCGCTCCGTGCGGGTCCCGGCGGGACGGGCACTGCTCAGAGTCTCCCCGCCCCTTTACCCAGGGTTCTCCATCGCCGGAGCCCGCGCCTGCGGCGAGCCTCGCTCCAGAGGCGCCGCAATGCTGTCCAAGCCTCTCTCCCAATGTGGTTAATTGGCTTAGTGTGCAAAGCGCCTCAGGAGCAGGCCGAGGGAGATGATGTCCCGGGTTTGGGATGAGGAGCTTCTGCACTGCGCTAGCGGGGACACGAGGCTGCCCAGTGCCGTCGAATAAAGATAAAGTCACATCAGCTCCTCAGGATTCTGGGCTCCACATGTGCGCTTGTTCTCATTTTCACCTCCATCCTATGCAGGGGATGTGGCATTACAAAGGGCTACCCTGCCTCAGACCCGTTTGTCTCACTGGATATTGTGAAGACTGAGTAAAATTCATGTTTATCATGAAATCTCTTCCAAGTGTAACATTTAATTAATGCAGTGCAGATTTCCTCAGCTTCATCACTTCAAGTCCCCTGCCTGTTTCCCAGAAATGAAGGTTTAATCCCGTTTTTGTATGTGTGTGTGTATGGCATTTTCAGTAAATTATCATTTAACCCTCAGAGCTCTGCTGAGGGTATTCTTGGTTAACCCAATTCCTTCAGCTTCAAAAAAGTACCAATTCGTTGTGCTCTTCCAGAACACTGTAGGTCTCGGTTATCTGAGAGATACACGCCATCCATCTGTGAGCATGCAGTGAGCTCGGGAGAAACCCTGGCTCTGTTCGGCCGAATAGCTCCTTAGACAGGGAAGGCTGGTGGGATCTGTCCTACACTTTCAAAACCTAATCACAAAACCACCACATGCTAATGTATCTATTTCCTCTGCCTTGGTATCCAAGCATGATGAATACTCTTATAAACAAGACACTTAATGGGGAGATAGAGCTGAGGGCATAAAGTTCTCAGGAGGATACTCTCCTCGCCATAACTTTTCCACTTTCTTCAGGTCTACAACAATAGAAGTACTCAGAACACTAAGTGGGATACGTGCTGATCCCTAGACCTTCACTTCAAGGACTTTGGAGCTGTTCACTGGAATAGTAAAGATTTAAAACTTTGTAGCTTTCCACTCCACAGTCTGACCCCGAATACTCGGTCCCGTGGTTACAAAGGGCCTTTTGCTCGAACCTCCAGACAGCCCGAGGCCGCACCATCAATGCCTTCAGTAGCCGAGTTTCAGTTTGGGCATTTAGTCCGAGCTGCTACCGCCTCAGGGTGGGGAGATCTATTTCCAGGCCCATGCACAAAGAGGCAGGGCTGAATTGAGAGCAGATAGTCCTACTGGGACAGATCCCTGCAGGGATCTGGCAGTTTGTGTTTATGTAACTGTCTGATGCTTCTGTCTGTTTCGAAGCATCAGTTGTTTATATTTTCCTTCAGCAAGAAAGAAGATAAGAGGGTTTGAAGGGTTTGGGGTTTTTTTTAAGTTGAAAAACACACCTCAAGGTTTTAGAAAAGGCTGCAGAAGTTAAGATTTCGCTCAACATACTATTTGAAAAACTATTTCTGTTCAAAGTCAAGGATCCGTTTGCCCTTTACCTTACAGGAAAACGAAACGATGTTGCAAGTCATAAGACCCCCCACCCTGGGAACACCATTCAAGATGTAGGAAGAGAAAAAAAATTATTTTTGTCTCTGTTTTCTGCCCACAGCAGTGCTAGGAAGAGGAACAAAATGGTCTACCGGTTGATGATAATCCCTACCGCAAACGTTCCCTGCTTGACACGCAAACTTTCCCGATGGCTCACTTTGGCTGCATGCTTTGAGCTGCTCGGAGCTCCTTACAGCTGAGATTACACAGGCAAGGCAGCCTAACACCAAAGACTAAGCAAAGCAAGAATGTCTGTTTACCATACAGATCATGTTAGGGACATGTCAGGAAGAGTACTAGCCTGAGATCACCCTATGCAGCTAACAAGCATCTCTAAAAAGCACAACCTGAACTCCCCCCTCTGCTATTTAAAGACATAAATGGAAACTAGCTTAGGTATACCAGGAACAATCCCAAAGCAACTTCAGACCCAGTTGTGAGCACAAACAACTCAGCTTCAATCCCACAGGCACAAAGGGAGCATTTACCACCTCCATCTTCCTAATGATATCCATACCCCAGGCCCAGCCCCAAGTGTCTTATCCAGTGGGAAGAAGG
Source organism: Hafferia zeledoni (assembly GCA_035583235.1). Taxonomy (NCBI): domain Eukaryota; kingdom Metazoa; phylum Chordata; class Aves; order Passeriformes; family Thamnophilidae; genus Hafferia; species Hafferia zeledoni. The sequence goes on from JAWWEV010000134.1 coordinate 22,473,738, forward strand.
AAGATAAGTTTCAGAGGGGGAAAAAGCAGAATCATAGGCTTTTATTGGCCCAATTAACTTTAAGAGAGGAGAAGATCTCTCCAAAAGGATAGGTTATGGGGAACCTGGTGAGGAAAGATGCAGTCGCCCTAGTGTGTACCTTGTGTAATGGTGTTCAGCAGCCTTAGGAGAATTAAGGTGTAGTGCTGATGTCTTTTCTACTCTTACTTAGTATGATTTCCTCAGAGAAAAACATTTGGTTTTACTTGCCTCCAAAATACAAACACATTCTCCAGAGCAGGTACCACTTCTCACCCCTCACTAAGTACTGAGCTATAACTCTCTTAATTTAATTTCTTGCAGGATTTTAGTTTCTACAGAAATAGTAGAGATCATCTGCATTAGCAGACTGATGAAGCACTCCCAGAAAGCTCTTGTATCCCATCCCTCAGAACTTTACAGTTTCTGGATCCTGAACGAGTTTAAGTGGGAGACACATGCCTAGGTGCTCAGCTCTGCCATGGCATTCCTGGGATACAAATCTGAATATCTGTGGAACTTCAAAACCCAGGTGGCAGAAAGCATTTGAGAAATTATTTTTTAGGTGACAGCTAAGCAGAGTCAGTTTAGTTTTTAGTATCCAGTTTTTAGTCAGAGGTTTTAGTACACTGAACTTTGAACTAACTCCCCTTAGGTGAGTAATATAGTTTGTTAGGGTTTTTTTAAACGCATAGCCACTGCTTATATTCATCCAGGCTCTAGGTTTTTTTTGCGGTGAGATCAATTACAGTACGACTTGTATTTGCCCCATGGGTCCCTCCCCCTTGCGGAGGGTTTCCCTGCTGCTCTTTTGCAAAACCTCTATCAAATAAAAGGTTTCTGCTGAGCTGGGTCTCTGTTGGCTGCTGTATTTGGGTTCAGAAAAGTCACATCCTCTCCGCTTGCACTGTTGTGTTTTTCATAGTGATGAACGGATTCGGCTGTTCCGTTTAACGGCTACATTTATTTATCTGATACCTCTAAACAGCTTCACACATTTTAAGAATGAGATACGCGAAGCGATTACTGTGGTCATAATGTCCTGCTGATGGGGTGATCTGTTATCCATCTATAGGCTGTAGATGATCCTCAACTGCAATTAGTTAATGTGTCACAGTTCTGTTCTGCCCTAGCCCATGACGCACAGCCTGTGTAATCTCTCTCCTTGTAACTCTCGATAATCCTCATTTACGTATAAAGTGTTTGCCCGCTCATTTATGATGGCAGCTAAAAGAATATTTGACTACATTCTCACCTCCACTTCTCCAAAAAAGTATCATTTGGCATTTGAAATCCTCCATGGCAGAAGATGAGAATACAACCACCTTGCAGACAAGTCAAAGGGCTTGCTCCTCTCTCCTTCCCCAAAGCAGGGATGCCTCTTTGGTAAAATTTGCACCTTTGGAGCATACCTGGAAACGCTTCTACAGGGCGCTATGTGTTTAGATTTTGCAGGTCTAGTGAATGTATCACCACCAATCTACAATAAAGTGCACTGTTTGTGAGTCTGTGTTCATTCAAGTTCTTCAGAACTTGGCCAGACTTAGAGTGTTGCATTGATAAACAGCACTCTGTGAATTTCTGATCATGAGTGAGACCAGACTTACAGTGTAACCCATCTGGGATCTTATTGAACACAACAGAACTTACAGTGCTGAATTGGTCATAATAAAAAATTAAGCCTAGCTGCACCCAGCCTCTCTGAGGGCTGGCTGGAAAGCTAGAGAGTTTATTTTCTGCCAAATTTCTGTACTCTTAATGCAATACAGGTCTCTTTGATGGCTCTGCAGATAACATTTGCATACTGATTTCAGAGAGATTCACACTATCCTTATATCTACACTGTTCATTGTACTCCCTTGTGTCAGCTATTAATAGTGTCATAATGACTAGCCTGAATAGATTTTTGTCTTGTTTTTGTTTAGCCAGCTCTCAAAGAAAGCTACAGCTAGTTAGGCAAAGCGAGAGTCTGTCAGAGACAGTGACAGCCAGCACTCCTTACCTTCATTCTTCCATTATCTTATACAAAAACTTATCCCTCAAAACTCTCTTGTTTCTGCGTGCCTCGGTCCTGCCCCTTACCAATATTTGAGCTCTGTTCAAAATAGTTATATTTACACAATATTTTGTGCTGCTACAAAGCCATATGCAAACACCAACTACTTTCAAGTTGGGCAGCTCTTAGGTGGCTTTAATTTGTCACGTGATACGTATCCCCAGAGAACATGTAATTAAATAGGCTGTTACCAGATGCAGCAATTTGATTATATCTATTTCCTAAGGAAGCAACCTGGAAAATGTGAAAAAGAAAAGAGAAGAAAACTGTGTTTTCCTGAAGGTGGCTTGTTCCAGGTTTTCAATCAAAATGCTCCCTTGCAGGAGCTGAAAATGCTTCTTCACAACTTGTTCTGTGAAAATGAAAGGGAAAAAAAGTAATGGCACATGCCCTTTGGAAGTGCAAAGAGAAAATTCACTGGAGGGCTTGCCCATTGCTTGCCAAAGTCATTGCAAGTAGAGGGGATCCAATTCTTTATTGTTAGAAGGCAGCTACTACAGCCATCATTTGTTTCTAGTGTGACAAACTGGTTTCTTTCTTCTTCGTGGTGTAAATTGGTTAATGTAGAGAAGTAACTGAAGCTCACAAGTGCAATGAGATGCTCTACCGCACCTGCCTTGGGACACAGGCGGCATGGCCCTCACTGAATAATGCATGATTAATAATAACGTGTTCTCATTTTTAGTCATCTGCAACAAAGAACTGCAAGCCCCCGGGTCTGTTTTATACCGGGAAAAGTACTGATTTCACAGATCTAGGCGAGCTGTCAATACAAATATAACTGTAACTGATACACCTTTACAAACAATAATAAGATTAACTCTGGAGTTCACTTCTGCCAAAGTTTGGAATTGTAGCTAAGGGTGTCTCATTCCTAAGCGAGAGAACTCCTAGAGAGGTACTGGGTTGTTTGTTTGTTTGTTTCACTTTAAATTCTAGTATTTGCAGCTAAAAAAAGAAAAAAGGGTAAGTAGGTATTACCTTCTTTCATCTCTTCTTTGCCACAGTGAAGGGCCCTCTGCTCTAGATTTGTTTTGGAAATTTCCAGGTGTCCTTAATGCAGAGTTTTGCACTTGGAAACAGTTGATCTTGCACTACGACTATTACTGCACAATTAAATTTGATATACTGTGAAAATGGTTCACACCTTGATCAGGGGCATAAAGATGAATCTCTTCAGCTGTAACAGGGCTGTGACTGGCCAAATAAAATTGTCCCAATGGTGGCAGCATAAGATAAGAAATAAAATATGAAAATATGAAGGATTTCCTCTTCAGTAAGGTTTTTAGGCTGAGTCATCACCACCAAAGACGCATCCTTGTTCTTTGGGGGTGGGGCTGTCTTTAAAACCAAAGCACAGCACTTACCTTGCTGTAAAACTGGAAAGGAAAATATTTCATTTTTTATGGTCAGGCAAGCAGACAAGGTCAGCATTTCACATGCGATGGACCTTGGCTGATGGCCATCCAGTTAAGATCCTCTTCCAGGACTTCACAGCAGGAAAGATAACATGCATTAGGGATCTTGTGTTAAAAAGAGATGGTTTTTTAGATGTGAAAGCAACCCAAGATTTAACATCTGAAATTTACTAGGTGCAGTGGTTGCAAGTGAATAGTGGCATAACTATGCTGCTTTAGTGGGACTGACTTTAACAAGTAAACTCTTTTCTAGCTTAAAAATAATAAAAATACCATCCTGTCAAATTTTATGGGTTTTTTGTATGTTCTTATAACTTCCTGATTATACATCATTGCACCTTTTCTAATTTTCTCAACTGGGGCTGGGCCTGTAAAGAGCAGAAAGAACAAATGTAATCAAATTTGTCAAATACAACAATTTACTGGTGAGGGCTTGCAACACCTAGGAGCAGTCTGAAGACAGAGAAAAATTCAGCACAGGGAGAGTTAAACATCAGTGATTTGAAAGGTTTTTGTCTGGACCATCTTCTTTTCTATGACTCTTCAAGGGGGATGTGTATCCATCCCTCTTATCTCAGTGAAGCAGCTGGGCTACTGCTGCCATAAATCAGGAGCAGAACTAAGGGATGGTGATGGGTAAGAGTTATGGCAGGGTGGTGGTTGTGCCTGGTGAGAGTGAGCAGACCAGGTTAAAATGAGACGCTTGGACTTCCTGCAGGAGGGAGAGATGGGGAACACAAAGCCTGCAGCGCAGTTGCGGAGGAAGGGATGGGGCAGTGCTGATACCCGTGGGGCAAATCCTTCTCCTGGGGGTGGGAGCCCCCACCCCCGCAGCTTGGCATGGAGCAGCTGGGAGGTAAGTGTGGGAATGGGTTCAGGGTGGGAGTGCTGGCAGTGGGTGTTAAATCACACCCTGCCCCTGAAAGCCACTGGTGCCTGAGTGGGTCAAAGCCACAGGAGCTGCTTGCACACAACGGCATCTCAAATGCAAGTCTTGCAATGCCTTTCTCCACTTGGGGAGCAGAGGCTTCTGCTAGCACACAGTAATGTGGCATCTTCAAGTGCAGTCATTATAGGTGGGGTTTTTAGGCATTCCTCTTGATTGCCTTTTTGATCCTGTACACTGGGCTTGGGCACATGGGTGACAGCTCAGGCAAGATGCTGAAGCTGCTGTGTAGGAACCAGGTTGCATAAATGCATATGCACAGCCTGATTTGTGCCTGTTTCCCTGGCATAGCATCACCACCACCACCACCACCGGGCTTCCCCATGCTTCAGAGCAGCCCCAACAGTGCAAGGTTCGAAACGTGCAAAGGAGTTTCTGATGAGTCACCACAGAAGAAAAGGTTGGAATGAGCAACTGAGAGCTCCCCCCAAGACTACAAAGGTGGTTTCAGGCCAGCGATCTGCTTCACACCCCTGCAATGCAACAAGCTCCTCATGTTCCTTCCTGTGTTTCAGATAGACTACCACTTGTTGCCTGGCTGGGCTCCCTGAGGAGCTCTCAGTTTAAGAGACTGTTGTTACACTGTGCCTTTGATTCCTGGTGCTGGCTGTGAGGGTGAGGGCTGCAGACAACGTATCTGGAAGAAGCCCAGGGGATTTGTACCTCCCTTCTCCATCCCTTGTATTGGTAGATCTCACTTCAGGTGCCCCCTCCATCAGCAGCTGCTTTTTGAGAAAGGTCTGTTTCCCTTCTCTCTTGGTCTTGGAGACACTTGAAATAGCACAACACTTACCTGAACTCAGACATAGCCACAGCGGAGGGCAAAGGAGTATTTTTGCTAATGTCTCTGCTTGTGTGGGACTAGCTGTGTGTATGTAGATGCACGTTCATGTTGGTGGGCAGCCAGGCAACAAGTGTTTGTGGTGCCGTATCTCAGAGCTGGGATCAGTGCACTTCAGCACCTTGTGCACCTGTGCCTTTTGTCATGCATAGGTCTTGGTTTTTCTCACTCTTTAGGAAGGTTTAGGAAAAGAAAATAGAAAAAAACCAAACAAACCACCACCAAATTAAAAAAAAAAAGGTAAAATCAGACTAGAGGTGCTCAGTGTGCCATTTTTTAAGTAATTGCCTAAGAAATGTCTTACTTGCCATACCTTAAAGTGCCTACACAACTGCAAAAAGTTGAAAGCCTTCCCTCAAGAAACAGCTTGGGACAAAAAGTGGTCATCCAGTGGTTCTTGGGCCATCTGCCTCAGAGGAGCCAGGCACAGTGCCTACATAATAATGAGGGTGGAAGCTGCCAGCAGGGGATGGCTGATCATCACTGACATTGTCATGGAAAGGTGGTGTCCTGCAGGGAGCGTTCAGTCCAGGATGTACTCCCATGACAGTAGTGCATGATCACAGAGGTTTTTTTGTGACCTGCAGCACCTTTCCCGCGATACCTTTTTCCCTTTAGTTTACTTGGTCATTTGTTTGCTGTTACATGTATTTGATATACCAAACTTGCAATAGAAGCAAACACCACTGTTCCAATTCCTTTCCTAAGGCTTCAGGCAGCCTATCACAGAGCATAAAGGAGAAACCATAGCTGTGAGTGTCTTGCAACCTGCAAATCTGCACCCTTAAAAGCACTGCAGCTGCCTCTTGCATCTTGTGCACCCTGTCTCCTGCAACGACATGAAACATGCCCTGCCGTGTTCCAGCCCTGGCCACTGCAACAGTGACAAAATAGCACAGTAACAGCTCATGGTTCTGGGCTGAAACCAGACTCTTACTCATCAGCTTCTGCTCTGCTTCAGAAACACTGTCCTACTCCTCAGCATAGATCTGTACTCAGCTTTGCCTGCACTGGACCTTTAACATCAGTCATGTCTCCAGCAAGGAACACTTCTTACCATGTTTCTACACATCCTATATTTTTCTTTTTGAGTATAATTTCTTCCTCTTAAATAAGATCAAAAGTATTCGGCAATAACCAGTTTGATCTTTGACTTGTCATTTCCTCTTGTACTTGCCATTGACTCACAGGGATTTACATACCCATCAGTACTTACAGAGTGCTGCACAGTTCACACAACATCACACACTGAATGGGTATGTGTGTATCAAAATTTCCTACATCCTTAAGCTTATCCATCAGAAAATCAAATGTTGAAGTATTTGCATGTCATTATTGCTTACCTATTTATCTACTTACCCTATTTAGCTAACTGGGTTCATTTAATCCTTAGCATTCACTAATCCCAGTAAGAGATGGGCCCAAACTAGGACATGGACATAGTTAGGAGATAACAAGTTCTTAGCAATGTACTGCCTGCAGCAGTCACTACAGCTGATCGTGGTGTATGGGAGTCCAGGACTCCCACAAACCAGTTAGGAAATGCCAAACCCACATCACCTCTGTCCTCAAACTCTACAGACAACTTGGAAGCAGATCAGTATCTAAATGTATCATTTGCTCTGCGGTGGTCTACATATACCTGAAATGCTATACTCCCTTCCTCCCCCACCCTGAAAAAATGAGGGAGAGTTAGTTTTTGCACCTGTCTCTATCAGTTGCATCAAACCATCCATAATGGCCAGTAGAGCCCCTGACTATTAAAGGGCTTGCATCTCAGCATCCTTTGCAGTTGCTTCTTGTCCCGTTGACTCTTTCTGAACACAGCATGTGACAAACCCACATACATGCTGTAGCCACTATTCACAAGTACTTGTAGCAAGAAATTATGCCCATACATACATGATGATACAGTGAGCTTGTTTTGCAACAGCCACGGTTGCCTGGTTGGGCCCTGGGACTTGTTTCTGACTTGGCTGTTAAAATGGGCATCTTGTATCTGCTCTGCTTCCACACCCACAGGAGAGGGACAGTGGCAAGTAAAAGAGCCTGCAGGTGCTTTGGCTCATCCCTGTGAACATCAGGTCCAACATTGCGTCATTACTTTCACCAAAACTACAGAGCTGAAGGCCGAGGTAGCAGCAGTCTCCTCCAGATCCCGCACCATCAGTGTGGTTTCTCTCAGCACAGGGTTGCACTGAGAGATCTGATCAGCACTTGCCTCCTTCTAATTTTCGAAGACAAATGTCTTCCACTCAGGACTCTACCTGGTCTCCATCTTCCCTTGTAGTAGGGAAGGATTTTACCTTCTGCAGGACCAGCACCATTGGCAAGACATGCTGCATTCCCCTGCGGGGTTGCAAAGGGCTCCTGTTAACCTGTGCAGGCAGGAGGCTCCATGTGGGCCTTCTACAGACTTTTCCTAAGCCTGCTCTTCTTTCCACAGCCAGGCATCTCTGACTCTGCCAAGATGTGGATGCTTAAGCTGCCAGCTCCATTCAGTGCAAGCTAATAGCTAGTTCACTGAACAAAGAAAATCCAATTTGGCATCAAACACCTAAAAGCCTAATTCTGCTCTCTCATGTTTTTTCTCTGCTGGTGTAGTTGGTAAGACTTTTCTCTGATTTATAGCTTGGATGAAAGAAGAGTTTCAGACTCAAGGTTATTCTCTTGTCAGGTGTGGATATAGCTGTGTCCTCACTGTAACACAGAATGAAATGAGTTTATGAGCCAAGGATGTTCACAAAGGGAGAGAGACATGGAGCTCCTGAAGCAGGTCCAGTGAAGGGTAACAAAGATGATTAAGGGTAAGGACAGGCTGAAAGAACTGGGCTCGTTTAGCCTCTCAAGGAGACCACTGAGAGGGGCCCTGATGAACGTCTGTAGAGTATCTGAAGTGAGGGGTACAAAGAGGATGGAGCCAGTCTCTTCTCAGTGGTGGCAAGCAGTGGGACAGGAGGCAACAGGCAGAAACTGATGCACAGGAAGTTCCACCTGAACTTAAGGAAGAACTTCTGTACTGTGCAGGTGACCATGCACTGGAACAGATTGCCCTGAGAGGCTGTGGAATCTCCCTCACTGGAGATATTCAAGAGCTGTCTGGACACAATCCTGTGCCGTGTGTCTGGGATCACCCTGCTTGAGCAGGGAGGTTGGACCAGATGACCCACTGTGGTCCCTTCCAAGCTGACCCATTCTGTGAGTCTGTGAGTGCTCACATCCATGTGGCAATGCTGTGGGTAGTGGTGGGCCAAGGACCCAGCTTGCCAGGGGAATGAGGCTCCTTCTGGCAAGCCTCTTTGATGAATTGTTTGTAAAAGGCTAATGGCACCTTATGATTTTTTCCCCCTTTTCTTCAAGAGGGCTACTAGAAAATAAAATGATTGTAGTTTCCTTTGATGCAGTGGAGCTTAAAGGGAAAATTAACTCAGGAGCTGATGCACTGCTCACTGAATTCAGTGGGGCCTTTTCTGCCAGCTTCAGTGGAAGCTCTGGAACTGGCTCTCTATCAAAGGTGACTTTGATTTTCTGTAGTTGTGTGAACCTTTCCTCCCATTTCTTTGTGGGGAATAGCTTTGGGAGGCTTCAGAGCTCAGATGAAATATTGGCTGTAGCTAGTCCTCAGCTTATTTTCTTCCTTGCATCATGACTGTTCCTCACTTTTGCAGTTGGCAGGTGTAATCACTGCTGGCCTCCTCCTGCTCTATATCCCACTGTGCTATGAGAATTTCCATTTCCACGTGGCTCATGTGTATGCTCGCCTGGGGTATCCCAATGCCCAGCACATCCTGGGACAGAGGTATTTACAAGGTAATGTTTCTCCAATCCATGGCTAACTTACTGCCAGAGTATGCTTGTAAGCCAGAGCTACAGACTTGGCTCTGTGGTATGTGGTACCACCACACTGCTGGATTTTGGACGCTGTATTCTTTAACCTATCTATGACTTTGCTATCTTGTCTTGCACCCAGGAACTGGAGTGGAAAAAAATGAGGACATGGCCATGCACTGGTTCAGGTGAGGCACAACCCCCTCCCCCCCTCGACAATTCCTGCTGTGGGTAATTGCCTCCTTCTGGGGAAAGGCTACCATGGCATGGAATGAGGAAAAAGAGCTGGCAGTGCTTTGGGGAACAGCTGCACTGAGCTGTCCTGTGCCAGTGGGAGTGAGGTTCCTGGGTGACAGCAGGGAGATCAGGAGCTCCCAACTTCTCACTGTGGGTCATATGCTTTGCTCCACTTTTCCACCTGCTATTGCTGCTTTTTTAAATCAGTGGGAAGAAAGGAAATGTCTCAACAGCAAGAGTGCAGAGGAACCTAGTGCTCCTGAATAGCCTTTTGGGGAGGTTTGAGCTGCAGATGAGCAACAGGGAATACACACAGATGCAGGAGGCGAGCGGGCTGGAAACTGCTGAGGCAGCATATTAATTTTCTGCTCTCAGAACATGATCCCAAGAGGTTTCTGCCACATTAGTGAGGAAGCCGTGCCTGTGGTACTCACAGCAGTCACACCTGTGGTGGGAGCCTGGGCTGCATCCCCCAAAATTCTACCACTCTTGGTGAGAAATGGGAAGGATGAGGGACAGGAAAAATTACTGTGCTACCCAAAAAGCAAGGGAAGAGGAGGGGGCATGTTTGATGTTTCCTCTCTGTCTGCTCAAGGCATAGAACAGCATCAAGCTGCAGGACTGAAATAACTATGACATCAAGAGTTGTAAACAAAGAAGGTATCATTAAGGACATACCTACCTAGAGAATTGCTGAAGCCTTCATGCCTTTCTGAATAAGGATGTTTCCCAAATCAGGGCCTGAAAATGTCAAAGGAGTCATATTTCAGAACAGTGAATTATACATACCTTTTTCCTATTGGCTCTGTCGTGCTTTAACCTTAGCTAGCAACCAAGTACCATGCAGCCACTTACTGATTTCCCCTCTTCTCCCAGTCCTGTGGGATGGGGAGAAGAATCAGAAAAGCGTAAAATCTATGGGTTGAGATAAGAGCAGTTTAATAACTGAAATAAAGTGAAATATAACAATAATAATAAAAGAAAGGAATAAACCCCAAGAAACACAAGTGATGCCCAATGCAGTTGCTCACCTCTCACTGACCAACGCCTGGCCTGTTCACAAGCAGCAATTGGCAGCTCCTGGCCAACCCCACCAGTCTGTGCACTGAGCATGATGCTCTGTGGTGTGGAATATCCCTTTGGCCAGCTGGGGGCAGCTGTCCTGACCATGCTGTCTCCCAGCTTCTTGTGCACCTCCTCACTGCCAGAACATGGGAAACTGAAAAGTCATGGATTTAGGGTAAGCTCTGCTCAGCAACAATCAAAACATCAATGTGTTATCTACATTATTCTCATACTGGATCCAAAGCACAGCACTGTACTAGCTACTAGGGAGAAAAGTAACTACGTCAGCCAAAACCAGGACAGCTCTTACCTCACTTTAAAATATTCGAACTCAGGTTTTCTTCCTCTGTATGTCTCTTACAATTTTCTTTGCTTGTCTCTTCTCCCCTGTAGGCAGGCTGCGGGGCAGGGCCATCCCCATGCCTCCTTCAACCTGGCGGTGGGGGCACTCAGAAACATGACTCTGGCACTTGAAGAGGGGTAACCTGAATTAATCCTTATCCTTCCCATTACAGCTGCATTCCCAGCTCCTCCTGGGGAAGTGGGAGGGAACTTGGTGCAGTAGGTACTCCCCTCTTGAAGCTACTCCAGCGTTTCTAATGCTCTTTTCTTGTATTGTCAGTAATGTGGCCTTACCTGCAGCTGGGAAAACAAAAAAACTCCAGATAGTCCAATAAGATTTTTAAAATTAGATGTCACTGAACCCAAAATGCCCGTGGTCTGAGTGCATATGTATTTCCATTGTGATTTCTCAATCAAGGCAAGGGGAAAGACCCATACTAGTATAGAAAGAGCTATTGAAGTAACATGTGAATTTTCTGCTATAAAGACCCATCTTTCTTTTTTTAGGAGAACTCTCTTTTTACTCTCCTTTCTATCCAGTGGGGTCAATGGGAAGCTTCCTGTTGACTGCCTGAGGGTTGGGTTGGAACCACCCAGGACACATTTCTCTTTTCAATGTGCCTGTGCACACTGCACACCAGTGTTCCCAGCATGGCCCACAGCCAAGGAAAACTTGCCTTGAGCTTTGTTCCTTCACTGTGGTGACTACTCCTGGGGCTAAATGAAGCTAAAATAATTGATGAGTTCTCATCACAGTGATTTATCGATTTTGTGTATTGTTTAGTTTTAATGTATTTACGTTTACTCCAAGTCTGAAAATTAAAATTGAGGTTGGAGAGAGCAGTTTTAAGCTAAATGAAGCTAAAATAGCTTTGTTTGGACAACCCTTGTGGTTTAAAGCCAGCACATCTTATTTCAATCCCCACAGCATGTCACATGATGAGGCAGACTCATGTATTGAATGGGATTTCAAGAACTCCACACCCATCTCTACTTCAAATAAGATAAGAAAATCACCAAACCCAAAACATACGTGCTCAAACCACAGGGAAAAACAGAAAGAAAATCAGATCATTTCTGAATAGTGGGAAGTTAACATTACAGATGTTTTCAGGTGCAGTAGCTATGTTCCTCTTATAAAAACCCGGGTAATTAAAATTTACCTTGGAACGAATTGAACAAGGAAGATTTTCTTGATTAAAGTTTCATATCCTTCAGGGAAGTGCAGAAACTTCTCAGTGTGGCAGCAGCCCATGGGCTCCAAGAAGCTCAGCAACTTTTGGAAAACATCCTCAAGAGCAGAAACCTTTCCTGAATGGCCTCTGCAACACCAATGCTTGTCCAACCTTGCTGGCTTAGCAACCCCACTTTGTCCTTTGTGAGTGTCTTTAGGTATTTGCATCATTCATTGGACATTACACTTGCTTTGTACTGGATCTCCATGGTCAGATCTATGGCAGTCATATGCTGCTGCTCCTTCTTTTTTACTTCTTGGCTCATCACTTCTGAAGAGTGCTGAAGAGGTGGGGTGGAGGAGACAAACAGCCTTCAGGGTTACACTGACAATGGGCATATGAAGGTTTTTGAAAAAAACACCACTATTGTTGCACTAACTAAGTTAGATTTAGATCCAAATATTGACCTGGGCTTGGTGTGTGGTTGCCTGCACATTTGTGCCACCTGTATTTCATGCTCTGCTTAGGCATTGTGATAACTAATCATGGCTTAGGCTTTATCCCTGGAAATCAGCATGACATGCATGCACAATGCCATTTGTAATAGAAATGAAAATGATGTAATAGAAAATATAAATGATGCTCCCACTTAATAGCTATCATTCCTTATCAACATTAGCATTGTCATGCCAGTTTTGGGGAAAAGTAGTTCAATTTAAGAGAAATTGCCTTCATTTTCAGGGTGGTCTTGGTTTAAAACCACAGTGAGCAATTGCATTTCATGGGAAGTGCACTCACTAAACACAGACTGCAGCATTTTGCTGGCAATAAAATTGTTTCCTTGATCTGCCTTTGTTGGTGTGCAATCTTTCCCTTCTTCCTACTGTGATTATCCAGCTCACTTGTTGCATTACATGAGGTCCTGCACTCCCTCTGGGTGCCTGAGGTCACACTGGTGAGCCTGAGACCAGGGGCTGCCACTGAGGGAGCAAATGAACAGCAGGGCCCTGGTTTTGGTTTCTGAGAATTGCTTTTGCACTGTGACTTGTATGCAAAGGCGTGAAGTATTTTGGCCAGGCTCCTATTTCCCTGTCCCTTTTTGGGTGTAAGCCTCAGTATCTTTCTAGGGTGATGCTGGCAACAAGTGGGGCACATCCCGCAGGCATACCACGCCAGCACCCAGTGCAGTGTAAAGTGGCAGAGGCTGGTGGCCACACATTAAGTGAGGGATGGATGGGCTTTGCCTCTTTTCCACCTGGCTGTCCCCAGCTGGGCTCCTCAGGGCCAGTTCCTCATCTTGCTTCCAAGAGGAGAGGACAGAGAGGAGGAGACCTGGGCCCTGGTGGTCCTACCTCCCCCAGCCCATCCCTGGCAGCATGTGCTGCAGACCAATACTCTGCTGCAGTGCAGCTGCCTGCTCCCCCTGCTTGTCTCCTTTCTCTTTCCCTTCTGTGATCCCTCCCACACATCCCTTTATTAAGTCTGGTACCACAAACTGCACATCGGAGCAGAGCACCAGGCAAATTTCTGTCTTCGTCAAGCAGAAAATCAAGACACCATTTTCCAAACCAAAAAGCTCATTTCCATGATGTCTGCAGTGGCTGTGGACTGGTGCCCTGATCCAGGACCCTTTAAAGGCAGGGGACTATTTCCCTTGACATGAGACTTGTGGTGCATCATGTCTCATACCTGCCTTTTTTTTCCCTCAGAGTAAACATGCAGGAGCTGTAGCTCCTGATTTGGAAACAAGACCTAAGCTATATATCTCATGTAGAGAGACACACAAGTTAAGTGCACTGGGCATCCTTTCCAGGCCTTTAGTACCCTCCTTTTTGTGCCTGTGAACAGGAGACCCCTGTCTTTGTCCCCACAAAGCAGCGTCTGCCAGGTAAATAACGTGAAGAGCCCCACTGAAATCCAGAACCATAGTGTCTTCTGCCACTCTTCTACCCCCAAAACCATCCTCATTTTCTTCATCCTCCCTAACCACAGCAGCCAATTTCAGAGGGACATTCAAGCTTGGCTGGGGAGAGCTGTATTCATGGTACACCTCCACCAACTAGTGATGGCCAAATTCACACCCCTTTCTTATTGCCACTGGGTCCAGAATAATGCTGTTAGTGGCTTTTGTTATATTTTCTCTCTCCAGTACAGTTGCAGAGGGGAGTGACAGAATGGCTTTGGTGGGCACCTGGCATCCAGCCAGGGTCAGACTTATACTGTGAAATGTAATGACCCTACTCACCAGGCTCTCAGCATATTTGCTCCTTAAATACCTAGGTCAGTATGCCCTAGCTCATGGAGCTAGTGTCATTGCCCAGCACCAAAATGGGCATTAACACTGATCAGGAGATTCTGCAGATACCAGGCAACAAGTCAGCCTCAAGGTTCATGCTGCCTTCATGTCAGTGACAAGGTGTAATTCTTTTGTTTGCTTTCTCAAAAAAAAAAAAAAAAAGCTGTTTTGGAATATAACATTTTTGCTTTATCTCATCTGTAGTTGTTCTTGTACAAGTGAGTGACCCATCATCCAGTGCTGTGCAGCAAATAATAAAGCCTGTTATCAAATAGCAGCAGGCCATTGCAACTCAATGTGGTGCTGAGATTTCACCAGAAAAAGATGTTCACTGGTTTCCTGCAATTTGCAATATGAGCACTTGCATTTTTACCCTGGCACCGCCTCCCCTGAGACATGGGTGTCCCCTGCCCTAACTGCTGTCCACAAAATTTCTCCCAGACTTTCTTTCTGTTCATGGTTTTGCAGTCAATGGCTGAGAGTGCACACATTCAGATTCCTCCTGCTTTTTCCTTTTTCCTGCACGGCAGGGCTGTGGAGGAGGGCTGTGGCTGTGCTGGCTGCTGGAAGGTGTGGGTGCCCTGTCCCCTCTGCAGGGAATGGTCCCTGGGTGTGGGGTGCTTGTCCCCCACAGCACTGGCTGGACCTCCCCAGCAGCTGCCAGCCCTCTCCTACTTGGCACTGCCTGTACTCAGGCAATTAGAAGGATTTTCTTTCCCAAAACACAGCTCTAATTATAATCTAATTCAAGCTTATTTGAAGTACAGTTTGGTAGTATTTCCATTATGCAAATATCAATTTATTATCCTCACATTATGTTTTGACTACAGTTGTGTTGCTAATTAGAGGCAATTTAACTGCTTTTAAAAACCCCATCCTTTCCTCTCCATGCACCCTTACTTCCTTGCAAACCACACAGTACAGACATTTAGCACGGAGTCAGTGATGAAAACCTGCAGTTATCAGCTCCATTTGCATCACTCTAATTGACTTTCATTATGTTAGAAGCCACTTAGAAAGCACAATTTTTTCTGATTTACTTGGGATTGGGGATAAAGGCATGAAAGAGGAAGGTAACTTACTCCAGCTGCATCTCTAACATTTTTCTGCCCAAACTTTCAGGCAGATTTGGTTTGGCTATGCACTGCCAGTAACTGACCACACTGCTGCCTTTGGCTGTGGGGGGAAATTATAATGATGTTAACGCTGGTCTAGGAAACAACACATTTCTGCTGACCCCAGGAATTTGGCATAAAACACTAAACCAAGCTGTGGTGGAGGTATTTGTGTGTTCTGCTTGGTCCCACCAGCAGAGGTACTAGGAAGCCAGGACAAAAGCCTAGGATAGCACAGATTCCTATCTGCCCCAGCTGAGGGCATTGGAAGGACTGTAGGTTTTGGTCATGGAGCCTGCCCAGCTCGGTCCAGGCCTAAGAAGGTGGGCAGGGGAGGTTTTTTATAGGGAGAAGTGAGGCTGCCATGGGGAGGTGTGTGTGAATAGGGACTAGGCAGTGGGAGTTCATGGATAGCTGAGTATCTGCCAATTTGTCACTGATATCCTTAAAAATCCCCACACCTTTTAAAACAACCATGACTTCTAGCCACCTTTCTGTTCCACATGTTGTATGTTCCTGCTGCCATGGCTCAGGGCAGGGAGGGATCCTGCCGGTTATGCGGGTGGCACTGAGGTTTCTGCCTCCCAAAGCATCTTCAGGAGCATCCCTGTTTAATGTGGCTGGCATGTTTTCTGACAATAGAAATGTTTTACCAAACATCTTGAGGAACTCTCAGAACTTTCCAGAAAGACAACTTTTAGCAGGAGCAAGGAAGTGGTTTTGCCTATAATGAAAGCCCACCAGAATGATCAAACCCACAGATGGCTAAAGCTGTGCAGCTCTGGCTTTGAAGCGTGTGCTTCAGCAGCAACTGAACATTAGGGGTCCCCAGTGGACTTTCAAAAGCTTTGTAAGGAAAAAAAAATAAAAGAATGAAAAAAAGGAAAAAGACTGAAGCTTTCCCGAAATTGTCTACAATATAAGTCCCAATACCCCACCCACTTACCAGGCAAGCTCTGTTGATACCAGGGGCGAAACCACAGCATTAACCCTCTGACGTAAAACGAAGACAGCAGAGAGGGCCTTCTCTTTCTGCCCCAAGTCAAGGTTCAGAGCTTTCTGCCCCATTTTGTTCTTATCTGCAAGTGCTATTGCAGTGGGAAGGGTTGTTTTTGTTCTCTCCCCTTTTCAGTTTATTTTCCTCAGGAGACATTATCTTTCATTTGTAGATTTAATTTATTGTCCTGTAATGGAGACTTAATTGTCATGGGCAGGCATGGGGGAAGCTCTGCCATGGCACTGCTTCGTTGCAGCAAACAGTCTCCAGATGGCAAGGAGCTGAGCTCTTCCCATGGGAGAGGAGCCAGCAGTGGGATTAAGCAGATCATTTGCACTTGTTGCATCCATCAGATGTCTTAAGGGCACAGGACATCGCAGCTGTCCAGCTGTGCCTCCATCCCACACTCCCACCCTGTGAAACACTGTGGCTGCCTGACTGTTACTTCTATGAGAGCACTGCTCAACTTCACCATGAAGGAGAGGTGGGCAGAAGGAGAGGCCAAATATTGGTGCTTGTGTCCAGATGGGAGTAGCAAGGCTCTTCCCAGCCCAGCTCAGCACTGGTGGTATTCTGGACAGTGTCCCTTCCTTCCTGATCACTCCATTGAGTGTTCTAGGTCAGCACATTGCCAGGCCCCAGGAGATCTCACTGCTGCGTGAGTCTGCCTGGCACCAGAGAGGGCAGGGGCTGGGAAGTGGTGGGCTTTGGCTGATGGGAGGGATCTCGTACAGACCCAAGCAGGTCACACAGATGCACCAGTCAATCGCAAAACATTGCACGCAGACACCTCAAGATCAGCATTTTATGGAGGCCACAGGGCCTGCAAAAGGCCTCCATGTCTTGGGGATCCTGCTTAAAGCCCGTGGTTGTGTCTTTGGTGTGACTCCCTGGGAAGGGAGGAGGTTTTACCTGCAGTGCAGAAAACTTCAAGAAAGTCACTTCGTTACACATCCTACTACTGAATAGTACTTTAAGAAGATCCCCAGAAAGGGAAGACACAATGGTTTGTCTTCCTGAGGTTAAAATGAGCATTTTGGTACAAGTGTCCTACAAGACCCAGCAGAACCATAAAGGGTTGTCATTTCAGTGACAGAGCTGATAGCTCTGTCATTTGGCTCTCAGACATTATCAAATATAATAACCTGCATCACTTTCCCTCATAGATTAGAAAGGTACAAATACTGTAACATTGTGTCTTTAGTGCATTAAGAATTTCTTAATGTAAGACAGATGCAAGATGAGCATTGCATTTCTATTTGGCCATTGTTCTGCATGAGGTGCTTCCTGGCAGATGCTCCCAGCAGGATTTAGGACCTTTTGCAAAACCATCTCTACCATGCAGTGGGGGCCTAGCACTGTACCCTTTCCATCAGCAAACCCTTTTTTTTTATAGTCAAAGTGACAAAGCCCTGAAACTACTCAAGGTTATCCAAAGGCTGGATAGGATGATGTTAATTAAAGGTGGGTATGAGCCCTCGTGGCCTTCCTGGGAACAACCCCTTGGCACTAGGCTGAGTGGTGCCATGGTGAAGAAGATGCTGCAGATCACAAGGGCTGGCAGTGCAGTGTTAGCCCCAGTGTAGCTTTGCATGCCTGCAGAACAATCCCAGCCTTATGAGGAAACACAAAGGTGTGTTTGGCATCATACCTTGCCTTGGATGTACGTGAAAGAAAAGCAATGCAACTCAGAAGTCCAGGCTGCATGGAGACTTCTGTCGCAAAATAAAATCTGAATATTTTCAGGTTATGTCAGATTCCCTGATGCTATCAAGGTACCTCTGAGGGAAATCTTCTGCCCCCTGTAACAGCAGGTTACCTGCTGTTGCTCAGGATGGTTGCTGACCTCACATGCAGCCTCACACACAGCACAGAGCCTGCCAGAGCTAAACTGTCTTTATATTGAATTAGGCTATAGTTCTGTCTCACCAGAAGACAGGTGTGGATCCAAACCTCAGGCAGCAAAGTTTGTCACTGGACAGTGAAATATATGCTGGATATTAATGCTAAGTGCAATTATCCTTAGGGTATTCCCAAAGGCAATAAAGCATCACTGATTCTCCAGCTCTGTGAACTTTACCACTATTGGGGTATGACAATATATACTCTTGAGCCAAAACCTGTTTGGGGAAAGACTTAAGGGCAGGAAGAATAAGCATCTTCCAGTGCTACACATCTTAACTGGGACACTGAAAACCTGAAAATACGACATCATCAAGGTGGATATTTTGAACCAGGCACCACTACCCTTTCAAACTCACTTCCAAGTGACTGCTGGAGATTAGGGCACCCTTGCTAGCTTTGAGCTTTGCCGCATCTCAGTAAACAAGGACTCCCTACCTTTTTTCACACTCGAGGCATTGAGAAGAAAAGGTACAACATCTTCTCACCTGAGCCTCCCTTAGTGTTGCGAGTAATTGCCATCTTCTTTCCAGCTTGAGGCTCACTTTGGGCGCATGCTGTGGTAGAATACCAGGAAAAATGGACAGCTGTGGCTGGAAAGTCTTGGGGACAGCCACAGCTTGGCAGGAACGTGGTGATGATCAGTGCAGCAGTTTGTACAGTCAACAGCCCCCCCTTAAAAATAGGCAATAGTAGTGCTAATTTTACTGTCAGCTGCCAACCAAGTACCCATACATCCCTGCCCAGAAGTGGTGATCCAGCTTCAAGTCTGCTAAGAAGGTGGGATAGGCAGGAGGGAATAGAAGGAGGTGGAGGAAGCCCTGGCAGGAGCCATACAGCAGAGGTGGAACTGCAGCCCCAGCCTCTGTGTGGCACCACAGCCCATTACCTGTCCATCTTTGTGGAAGAGCTTGGCATGACTCAGGCACAAGAACACAAGGGAAAGCTGTGTCAGGCCACAAAGGTGGGATGCAAGCAAGCTACTAGATGTGGGAGCAAGGCAAAAATCAGATGCTGAGAAAGATGATGAGTTGCAGTCATAGTAGTGACTTCTCAAGAGTGACATGCCATAGAGTTTTCCTCTGAGATAATATCTAGTTTTGTAGGCTACAAAGCTCTGAGTGTTGTAATGACACAATCAGGATAAAGCTAGAACCCTAAATTTTTGGCTGTTTTCATCAGTGTTTATTTTCCATACTTCAGTCAATTAGAACTTACTACAGAAAACAGGATAATGTCCCTGTACTGGCTTCTAATTCTTGTGAAAATTTCCCCAATTATCCAAAACCATAATCAGGAAAATATTCCATGCACACCCAGCTCATTACCCAAATACATCTGGTCCTGGTCCTTACTTGGTCAGGGAAGAACCAAGGAGATGCAACATGCACCGTATTAAGACCTGAACTACAACATGGAAAATGTATTATGGATTGATCCAAACATATCTCTAGCCTGCTTTTCAGGAAGCTATGTATTTCATGGAATATAAATGTAAATCCTCACAGAAAGCCATGGTCCTTTAACTTTTCTTAAGCCTACCTAAGAAAAGAGATGGGAGTAGCTATGAAAATAAGGTACCCTATGAGATCTATGTAGCAGCAAGGCATGACCATAAAAGCAAGGCCATGCTGCATCCTGCAGCTGGAGCCTCTATTTTACTATGTGAGACTCCAGGGAGTTGAAACAGAGGTGAAACCTCAAGCATGGAAAATCAGAGCAATATAAAGCATGACAATGATGAGAAGTGAGCTGCTTCCTGCATCATATCAATCATTGCTTTGGCAAGATGTCTCCAAGCAAGAGTGCACATTATTATCAGTAACAGCACAGAAGGTGAGTGATGTTTGCAATACCTCATTGCACCAAGGGTTAACAGCACAGTGAAACGTCAATGCGCTGTTATTACCTCCAAGACATAAGCGTGTGTCATGTTGCATGGCACTTGCTGAGGATTAAGCATCTCAATAAAGTCATTCCCAGACACAAAGTCACTACAGCAGTCATTACTGCCCATGCCTTCTAAAAGCAGCATGAAATATGGCTTACTAATGAAGCAGCACTGTGGCTGTCCTGGGGGAGAAGGATTTCCCCACTGGTAGCACCAGGCTCCTCACTGCAAGGAACTTTTGCTTTCCTTGAGCTGCCCCAACAGCACTTTATAAACCCCCAAGACTATCCTAAGCCACATGGGGCCGTGTGTGGGGTGAGACGTTGGCAGCACTAGTATAATGAGTGAGGTGGCAGCTAGCTGGGAAGGACCTGGTGATATCTGAGGTGTCACCTTGCTGCAGATCAGCCATCTACACTGGCTGGACAGAAGTGTCTCCAAAGTCACAAAAAAATAAAAGAGCCAGCTGTGCTGAGGTTAATAACGCACAAAGAGACAATACTCTATTCATCTTGCTGCATGTGGTATCTGCCACATATTACATCAGGTGTTTTGTTCCACAGTAATGTGCAGCATGGACCTGGGGCTGAGGAGATCACATTTTAAAACCACAAATCTCCTCTGCTGACCCTGGATAGCTTGGCTGAGGGAAAGTGGAGCTCCGAGGCCTTAGAAGTAAAAAACCCAGTTCTTCCAGGCTCAGGCAATTTTGATTTCCCTGCCTGGGGTTTACTGAACAAAACATGCCATGTACAAGGAACACAGGCCATCCATTGTGGCTGAGCTGTCCTTGACCAAGTGCCAGTCACAATGAAGAGTTATTTAATTTATTTTAAGACAGAAGCCAAATGTGAGATCCAGAATAGCTCCGAGTCCTGTCTGTATATTCACACATTGCTGGCAGCCCACCAATCTCACAGGTACCCTTTTGACTCCATCACTGGCTGGACCTGGCACAGACCTTGCAAATCTGATTTTCCTTCCCCAGAAATCACTGTCCGTCACCCAGACATCAATGAGAAGCACCAGTTACGCACATCAGCCATGGCTGAATTCCCTGCCTGCGTGTCCATCACACACACGCAGGTGGATGCACACACTTATTGTTTGAAGTTTCACCTGGATGCAGATGCTTTTCCCTGGTGAGGACTGACATGCATGAGAAACCTCAGGTTCCCATCACTGCCCTACATGAGCTGATGGAAACCATATACTGGGAACCTGCAAAATCCAAACTGTGTGGGAAACCATCACTGCTTCCAGCAACTCTGTGTTTGTTTAAAGAGGTCAGCTTCAAGGTTTTCCAGTTCTCCATTTCACCTGGAAACCCCATCCATAGAGGCAGTCCTAGTTCTACCTAGTCAATCATGTTTTCACTGCCAACCATATAGATGACTTTCCAAAACTTTCCTTTTAAGTTACGTAGACCCAACACTGCATCTTAGCAATGCAAAGACACAGCCATATTTCTTGCATGTCTGAGATTCATAACAATGCTTTAGAAGAGCACTGGGAGATGGAGAGGCTGCTGAGCTGAGACCCAGAGAAAACCCTGGGCATGGGGAAAAGAAAACAAGACCTTCAGCAAGGAAAAAAGTAAACTGTAGCTCTTTTCTCCCATCTTTACTGTGCTTGCCTTCAATAAGAGGGATTGAAATACAGTCACGTTATAACCCAACATAAGTTCAGGGATTAAGTTGTCCCTTAGGAAAAGACAAATTTCCAGGCACTGTTTGGAAACTAAAATCAAAATTATCCTCTATAGCTGGGGTACAACAGAGGATGGCTACAACAAAAAGAAGGGGACACCTCTCTACATGCACCTTTTGTCTTGTCTGCCCAGGGAAGTGTTGGTAGATTTTGGGAGAATAGCCTCTCAGAGGTGGAAAATATTCTCTCAACATTCAGAAAAAATAGGTGAATTGGGATGGCAGTCTCCACCTGTCACTACTGCACATCCAGTACTTCTCCAACTCCCCATAAGCAGCCATTTAATTAAGGAGTCAGCTTGACAGAATTAAAATAAAAGCTGCTGGGGCTTAATGATGACCAGATCCCTTTTACTGGCAGTTTTCTACTGAAATGAATAGCAGGCCATCATGGACTCCACCATGGCTGACTTTTTCCTGGCTCTCCTGTTTGCTGCTCATATCAATGTGGCTGACTGCCTTAAAAATAGTAAAACCAACCAGTTCCCCCCCCTTTCCCACATAGCTCATCCAGCACAGCACTGGTTGATACTCATTTGTGTCCCAAAATGCCTCTGTGATGGCTTCCGAATTATCACCAACAGCATTTTTATAAAACACTTTTAGCAAAATATCAATGTTTTTGTCCAAACTCTGATAAATATCTGCTCAAGATGAATTGAATCCAGCAGGGACTTTACCCCAAAGTCTCCATTAGCAACACAAATAGGTCCACTCTTAAATTATTTTATAAATTGTGATGAGCAACTGAGTCGAGGCCTTGGGTCTTTGGCATGTTTAGCAGTTCCCAGGCTGTTTGCCCAAAGTTTCTTCACAAAACAGCAGTAACAACTGTAATAGAGCTCACTTTTTCAGAGGTGGGGGGAAAACCCAGTTGCACACATTTTTCTTTTTACATGAGGTGGGAACCAGACCAGTAAGTAGTTTCCTGTAGCCCTTGGCAAGATATGATTTAGGATAATTTTTTTCCCTATATATAATGGCCTATATAATGGCTGAAAAGCCTCTTGTGGACGCTCCAACATTTAGAAAAAGCCAAGTAAAATGTATTCCCATCATTCAAAGGATGAGTGTTTGGCTTAGGGAAGGTGCAGAGGGGCAAAACTCAGACTTCACTGCCACTGAGGACCAGGACAGGATTTCCAGTGCCAGCAGAGTCAGCACAGTTGGTTCATTCCTGACCAACTTTACACCTGGGTCTATGAGGGGACCAAGTTTTGTAAATGAACCCCATGTTACAGCCTGTCAGGAGTGCAGTCTGATGCTCCATAAGTCCCATTTAATAGGTAATCAAATTGAAACCAAAGAGCAGGCTCCTGTTGGGTAAGTAAATACAAAGCTGTTGTGATGTGTTTCCATGCAAACTTCGCTGGAGAAGTGACAAATTGTCTCTCAGACATGAGTACAAAGATCCTGAAGATCCTTGGCTTTCCTGCCCACATATAATGATAGCACCTGCCTTTGGTATCCCATATTCAAATATAAAATGGCCTGCGTGGAATGTGGCAAGTAGTCAACTCCCCAGCAGTATCAGCCAATCACTACCTTATCAACAGCAGCCAAGATTGTGCAAAATTTCTTTTCAAATATTTATTCTGCATTCATCTTGGCTCCTGAGGATGGAAATTTTTTTCATGTCTTTCTCTGCCTCACCCTCCCTGCTGTGGTACACAGGTCACCTGGCTAAGTAGGAGGAGCACACAGCAGCAGATAAGCAGAGCTAAATCCATCATCCACTGTAGCATTTGGCCTAAAGCTTGCTGGAAACTCCTCTCAAAGCTTTCCTGATCTAACTTGCTGAGTCAAAACAACAAAGGCAATGCCTCTCCACAACACCAGTACTAAAACTACACTGCCCCAGTCTTACAGTGACTCTCTGAGAAGACCTGGGGACTTTGGGAGCTGCCCTGACTCGACCAGACAAAATAGTGTAGCCCTGGTGGGCTTTAAACATCTTAAAAACAGCACAGACACAAACATCAGAGCTCACCGATACAACCACTGGCATCCTGTTGCTCCCTCCCAGGGCAATTTTCAATGTAACAGGAGTGAAGCACAGATCAGGGTGGCAACAGCATCTGTGAATGAGACATACCCCCCTACATCATATTACAGGAACTATTAGTGTATTTCTTATTCCAAGCCGTGTACACCCCCATGCACCACAAGACCAGGTGGGCTAAACAGCAGCCAGTGGTGTCTCAGACTTTGCAATAGTTGACACATGTTGGGGTCACCATTTGTAGGGGTAAAGGGCGTGTTAAATGATGATCAGAATTGATCAGGCACAGCAGCATTAGAAGGCTCCATCAGAAGGCTTACAACTTGGAGTTCACTTTTAGTTTTAGCTTCACTTTTTATCTACTCTTGTATATAACATGCTAGCACACTATTGGTTAGTTAGTTCACTAAGCATACATGGAAACATCTTACTGGTTACGAGGTATCACACATTCTACAGGTGGCTCTCCAGTCCTTAAGGGTGAACTCATCAATTACCTCAGACGTTAAGAGATACACCCACACACCATCATCCCTTACAGACATACACAATTTTCTCATTTGCTCTGACCACTTTTTGCGTCCCCATGGCAAAATGAAACAGGTTTTTTTGATGTGGGTTTTTTGTTTGTTGTTTGTTTGTGGGTGGGTTACTTTTTGTTTTGTTTTTTTGCTTGGTGCAGGAAAACATACTCCTGAAGAAACCCTTCAGGGTTGCCTTTCGTATTGCATTTGTTCAGCAGAGGCAGACGATACTTGTGTTGGTGAGAGCAGGGGAAAGAAGATTTGGGCAGAGGGAGACAACAAGATACAATAGATTTTCTAAGTCTCAGCAGGGGCATCACTAGGGTGATTACAATGATGATTTCCCTCATTAAATGCAAGTGGAAAAAGACTTTTAACTATCTACCTTTGAATAGAGGTGCTGCAAGAGGCCTGGACTTGTGACTGCTCTCTAATTAAACCAGCCTGTATGTGTAGTTTACATTGCAGGGTCACAGAGTGTGGGCTTTCCCAAACAAGAAAATTTTATGAGCTGAAGAAATGCAATGAGACCACCAATGATCCATCCAGCATTTCTGGTGCAAACCTTTCCTTTGAAAATGGATGCAAGGCACGTTGCATGCCCACAGCCATAGAGACAACACCTGACTGCCCATGGCTCAGGCTTTCTGGCACCAGAAATCCAGGATTTGCCTGGGAAGCTGATACAGCAGTTGCAAACAGGCTTTGGGCCCAGACAAAAGAGAGGCTACCAAAATACATCTCACCTGAAGACCAAACTTGCACAGGGAACCGTAAGTAGCAGCTTTCAGTGCAAGGAATCTGTTCACACACAACAACTCTCAGGGGCATCACGAACTGACCCATCCATACCTCCTTTCTCACTCGTGAGAATATCTGGTTGAAGGACTTCTGCTGGGAGGCACAGACCTCCCTGATGTTGTACTTGGATCTCCTAGTCACCTCTTTCAGCCTGATTTTCTTCTCCTCCAACCCCATTAACCTGCCCACTGGCAAGTCTCTGAAGACTCAGGCCACGACAGGATGTCGCTTTGAGAAGAAGGTCCCTTGAGCTGCTCACCAGCAAGTTGCAGAGTAAGGGCTCCTGCACAGGGAAGTCCTTTAAAAACATTATTCCAGCTTTAGAGCAACAAGTAGAGGATAAATGCAGTGAATGTTAGACTTTCAGGAGGGTTTTTCTCTGCTTGATGTTTTGTTTGCTGGAAGAGGGACGATGGGTTGGTCCTGCCTTGGCAATGTGCTGTTTCTGTCTTGTGAGCAAATCTCTCTGTTTTCTTTCTTTCTAATACCCCATGGGCAAGAACTGTTGTGTCCTACTCTCTGCAGAGGATGAGGAAATGAGTTCAGGCTGAGGAAGTAGATGGAGGGCTGCCTCATCCTGGTAGCCAGCTCAAACAGCAGGGTTTGTTTCTCACTTCATGACATGAGGGTGCATCATGCTGGTTTCTGCTCTCCAGTACTGGGCATGCTAATGTACTTCAAACTGAAGTAGGCTCCTCCAAGCTTAGCATGGCTCTGCTTGCATAACCTCCGCAATCTTGAATAATTATCATTGCCAAGGGCTCCTCAGAATTCAGCACGAGAGGACTGCAGAAGCTGCAGTGCTACAGAGCAGTCCTCCTCCCCCAGAACTCTTTCTCATGGGCTCTTGTGTTTCTGACCCCAAGTACTGGTGGGAGAGTGGGGAAGAGGTGGTTGGCTCACAATAAGATGGAAAAGTAAAGAGCTTTGGCCTCCTTTTTTCTGTTTCAAGGCTGCAGCACTAACACACCATTTTGTTCTGCTCACCACAGCACATCTCAACTCCACTCTCTGTGGAGCAGCTTGTTAAGAGAGGAGTTCTGGTCCCCACTGGCTGAGACTACAAAACATATCCTTGGTGGTAAGCAGGTTTCACAGTGCAAACACCCTGTGCAGAAAATCAAAACTGTAGTTCTGAGTCTCGACACACAAGGTCATTTCTTGAATCTAAGCGCAAGGTTATGCCAGCAAGAAACTGCCTTCATGAAACTAGAAAGATAAAGATCCAGCTTCTGCAAGTGACGTCCCACTTGAAGACACTGTTTGACATTAAAACCCTTATGAATGCAAAAAAAAAAAAAGAGAGAGAGAGAGAGGAAAAAAGCATCCACCAGCCTGGGTTTTGGAGAAAAAACCAATAGTGTGAGCTGCGAAAGAAGAACAGCGAAACCAGAAAGGGTGCTCTGGGAAAAGCCCACAGAAGAGAGACCAAATTACTGCTGCTGCCAAGTGGAGCTAAGGGATGGATGCCCAGGCCAAAACCACAGACATACCTCAAGGCCAGAAGAGTTAGTTCCCCTGCTACAGGAGCTGCCTTTCACTTAGTCCTGTCCCTGAGCTGTGCAAGCTGC
Organism: Hafferia zeledoni; assembly: GCA_035583235.1. Lineage (NCBI taxonomy): Eukaryota > Metazoa > Chordata > Aves > Passeriformes > Thamnophilidae > Hafferia > Hafferia zeledoni. The sequence goes on from JAWWEV010000134.1 coordinate 22,500,472, forward strand.
AGGGTCAGGAACCCTCCACTCTCTGAGGGCATTCCTCTGATGCTGTCTCCCACCAAGGGCATCTCTCTCTGATGCTGCCTCTCCAGCACCATGACCCTCCATGCCTGGGAAGCACCACAGCATGAGTCCACGGAGCCCTCCCATTGCCAGCACCCTCTCTTCTCCTCAGCACGGCACCCTGGAGCTGACTCACCCCTGAACTGCACTTTGCTGAGCTGTGCTTCAGCTAATTAAGCTACTTATTAGTCCAGGCTTAATGAAGTCATTAACCACTCAGTTTATTAACAGCCATTATTAAGTATTTACCTTATCAAGGTGAGAAGAGTTTCACCTGGAAAGCCCACAGTGTTAGCCTGTGTGCTGGGAAGGCTGAGATGCTGAGAGCATCCCTGTGCCAGACCCAAAACATGGGCAGTGACTGTGCCACTGCAGGCAGGGCTGCCACTGTCCTGGATGCAGTTGCTCAGGCTCCACAGGTGTATTTGGGCTCTTCTGGGAGCCTGGGTTTTTTTCAGGGTCTTTTCCCAACAGTCTTCAGGCAACTTGATGATTTACAAATCTTCCTCACTGAGAGCTGTTGGGGTGGTTGGGTGGGTGGAACAGCTCTGAAAGAACAAAAATTATTAATCCATGCTCACTAAGCTAACATTATTGCTCATCTGGAGCACAGGACTCTGCTCCTCCAGACCAGAAAGAGCAAACTCCTAATTTTAGGCACCAAAATGTCTTTCCATTGTCTCCTGATGGAATAACTGCAGTCACTGAGCAGTAAATCCTCTTCCAGGAGAAAACCCTCAAGAGTCCATAGAAATTCACAACATTATGGAGAAACAAGTGCTTCAAAAATTTACAGGTTTTTAGGAAAATAAATGTTTGTTCTGCCTGCTTCTTGGAAAGAAAGGGAAAAAAAAGCAACATTTAGGCAAACAATTCTCTTACTATGTACATAGAACACAGGTGAATATTTGCTCCAAAAAGAACAAACAGACTGGAGTTCCCCCAAAAAAACAATTGTCAGAAATGAGTGCCAAAAAATCCTGCCTGAAGTCTTCTGACCTGGTGCAGACCTTGGGCAATGAGGAGATGGAACCACCCTGCTGTAACTTGCTTGGAAATGGTTCCTGTTAGCAGTGGGAGCTTCTCTTCTCTCTGTGGACAACTCCCATAGAGCCAGGTGGTGCAGCTCACCTAATCACAAGTCTGGGTTTGCCGCCCTTGATTTGAAAATTGGCTTTGCCAGTGGCTCAATTGAGGCCATGTGGAGCATTATGCTCCTCTTACGTTATAGGTTTTAAAGGCAGTCAGAGATTTACCTGCAAAGGCCCACCATGTCCCAGCAGTCTATCAAGGTTTCCATGTGTGACCTTGGTTCTGGGAACAGAGGTGATGGGGAAAAAATGCCCAGGGAAGAAAAAGCTGAGAGGATTGGGGGTTTTTTTTGGTTTTGTTGAGGGGCTTTTTGTTTGTTTTTGCATTTGTTTTTGTTTTAAATAAAAGGAAAATTTTATTTTGTTGTCCATCCATCTGTGTACAGCAGCAAACCTGGGCCCTTCTCTGTGTACCCCTGGGCTCAGGACATGTGGCTAGCTGCAATGAAATGCATGTTTCAGGAGGCCTTTTTTATCTTCTGCTTTCCCCAAAAGAAGTTACTGGTATTTTGCTGGAGTCTGTTGGACTATTTAAGAGACTAAAGTCAAAAGTCATTGACCACGATTTCTAACAGTAGATTCAAAGCACGTTAAAGTCTCTTCCCTCTCTATGAAGTTTTTCATTGCTGAATTATTACAAATTCTGATACCTTTGGGGACAATAAAAATAACTCCAACATGTGATAGAAAATGAATTATAATTCAGAATAATTCTTCATAGAAATCATATATTGTTTAATTACGACCACAAGGGCTATTTGATTCTGAGATAAGAATGGTTACCATAGTGACCCGATCCTTAAAGATAATTTTTGCCTAACAGTGTAAAAACTGTTGCATGACACCTGCCTTCACAGAAGGCAATTTATGAAGATGCATTTTCCGGGTGTTAGGCCTTGAGTATGAAAAAGCAACATAGGCTGTATGGAAAAACACTACCCATTTGGTTACTGCCTGAAGAGCCTTATATGCACATTTCCCTACAAGCACACTCGTAGATGTTGTTTCATTTTCAGAGCAAGGTACAAATCTTGCTCAGCTTTCAAGCCTTTGTAGACTCTGCAGAAGAATTTCAAACCTCTGTGGAGAATAAGGAAAAACTGAGAGAAGGAAATCAGAGACATGTTTATTCTGCAGAACAAGACACCCACTGCCTACCATCAGAGGGGTTCAAAAATGTTTTTACTTACTCTGAACAGTCTTAATATGTATTCCTCTAACAGACCTGCACTTCCCTGTGAAGATTTTGGGAAACATATGCGAAGTCATAATCTTTGCTGGAGTCAAGCAAAGGCACATATTAACACAGGAAATGAAATGCAATCCTCAGTGAGATTAGTATTATTTGTCAACAATAACATGTTTTGGGGGCTTCTTTTGGTAATCCTTGTCTGTTTCCCTGCATCCCTATGGTGATAAGAAGAAACAAACAAGTGATTTACAATGCAGGGAGTGCAGCCCTGTCCCTGTGCCAAGCCATGTGGGGAGCCAAGTGTCTCACTCCCTGCACTGATAACCCACCACACATCCTTGGCAGGGCAGTGCACAAGGACAATGCAGCCTCCTTCCATGGAGTGCCCCTGGCAGAGAAACTGCCCTGCCCATGGGCAGGAGCCCTGTGGGCAGCCATGGCCATGGTGGTGTGGCCGTGGTGGTGGGGCTGATGGACTAGGCTGGTCACTGGACCTCTGCTGCCTTGTGGAGTCCCATTGTTTGTCTACCCACAGCTCAAATCATTTTGCTTGTTAAAGACAGTAACTCAAAGAGAGAGAGGCAGCACAGACCCAGATGGGGTGACAAGTGGGTTTTCTCATGTCATTGTAGATTTTCTTCTGATCGCCCTGCAGCTGGCTGCTTTGGTATATGACATCCTATACGACATTCACGCTTCTTAAATCACTTTATGGCCCTTGCTCTGATGCCCAGGGTAGCCCTGATTTGGGAGAGTACAGAGCTGACAACCCCTGACCAGTGAACTGTGCACTTCCTGAAGTGTCTTTTTCTGCCAAACATTCCTGGCAAACCATAGCCAATCATGTGGAAATGCCAATATTGTACCTCCAGGTGATTAATATACCAAGCCAGCTCAGTGTGGGCTTAATTTGAGCTGTTGGCTATAATTAACCTTTTATTTTTGGAAGTTAATTGATGCCAGCTTCTTCCTTCCCAAAAGGGAAAGGCAGGCAACGTTTCAGAGGTCTTACACCTTTCTTCAAAGCTGGCCCACATGGGAGGAGATAAAACAGGTATGTGGCCTTTACAGCTTCTCTGGGATGTGTAGAGGTGGGGCAGAAATTTTCTTTCCATCCCACCACCGAGTGATGAATATATTCAATAGCAGCTTTAATTAAAAAGTGTTGGGCCTTATAGTAAAGGTCTCCCAGCCCCTTGCTGTGATTGTCTAGCAGTGGTGAGGAGATCAAGCCCTATAGCTTTCAAATGTTTGACTTACCAAAAGATGCCTCTCCTTTTCTCAGTGTTCCCTCCTCCCTTGCCCCTGAAGACACATTCCTGCCAGAAGCCATCCAGGCTGCTCCAAAATACAAGTGGTGCCAAGTCCACTCAGCCAACTTCGGCTGTACCTGCAGCATGAGTGGACAGACTCCCTTGCTTTAACATGTGGGATGTTTCATACTCCAGTAAATTCACTTGTGCTTTATCTCAGCTTAAATACTTTCACTTTCCAAAAATGTTGAGCCCAAAGGGCAGAGGTTTAGACAAGAAAAATCATAAAGGGGATTTAACACTTGATATAAAAATGCCATAGTGCTAGAGCAATTCCAAATATATGTTTTATAGTTGAATAATTAATTACATTGTGCCAGTCTCCAGGCACTGAATATGAAAAATGAAGGATGCCAATACAATAACCAAAATAAGCCTTTGCTTTGGTTACCAGACACAGGACTGAGAAAAATGGGAAAGTCGCCCTCTCCCATCCTTAAACACTCAACACTTTGCCAATTACCTAAAAGCAACAGTTGTAATAAAAAAGACATTTTTGTAAGAAGTGATCCTCCTCATGTAGAACATGAGATAAAAATATACTTACATAACCCACAGCACTGGATGAATTTCCACCATCCTCCCCACACCCGAGAGGGCCCATAGGAACAGGAGCTGAGGAGCATCACTGTATCTGGCTGAGACAGGGCTGAGACAGGGGCTCTGCCTCTCTCAGGAGCCCCAGCTGACACCCCTGAATGCAGCTCCAGTGGCAGACTGGTTAGAAGGCAAACTGAATTTTAATTTTAACTTTTTTTGCTGTGTCACCTTTCGTAGCAGAGCTGGGCCTTGGAAGGAAGGTGCTGCCTTTGGGGGCAGAGAAACCTCCTCCCAGCTCTGCTGTGAAATGCTGGCAGAGGAATAGTTGAATGCCTGAAAGTGTCAAAACTTCAGAGACTTGAAATAAGGATCTAAGTTGTTAGATTTTCAACAGTGGAGGTTTAGCCATGGAAAGGCTGCAGTGTTACCCAGGCTGCAGGTGGAGGGTGGGTATCTCCCTGTGCTCTGCCCTGGCCAGGCCCCACCCGGAGTGCTGTGTCCGGCACACGCAGGATCTGCCTGTTCCAGTGGGGCTGGAGGAGCCACGGACACGCTCAGGGGGCTGGAGCAGCTCTCCTGTGCAGCCAGACTGGGAGAGCCGGGGCTGTCCAGCCTGGAGAGCAGCAGGCCCTGGGGAGGACTCACTGCAGCCTCCCAGGGCCTAAAGGAGGCAGAGAGTCATAGGAGAAAGTGCAACAGGTTTCGACTAGAAGAGGGGACATTTGGATCAGATGTCAGGAAGAGCTGTGAGGGTGGCGAGGCACTGGAACCGGCTGCCCAGAGAGGTGTGGGTGCCCTGTCCCTGGAATTCCCATTCCAGGCCAGGCTGGGCAGGGCCCTGAGCACCCGGATCGTGTGGGTGGTACCTCTGCCCATGGCAGGGCACAGAAACCAGGTGATCTTTAAGGTGCCTTCCAAGGCAAGGAATTCTGAAACTCCATGAGGGTGCAAAGTGGACTCCCGCTACCTGGGCATGGAATGTTACCAAACGGTTGCCATTGGGAGTGCAGTTCCAAGGGCTCCAGTGAACTGGAGTCTGTTAGGTCAGTTGACGGATTCTCTGCTGGGCAGCAGAGGTGGAGCATCCGTCTTCTCCATCCCGCGTGGGAACAGAAGGTGATTTCCTGACATTTGTGAGAAAAGCTCCAGACTGACTGTGCAGGTGAGTGCAGGTGATTTTTGAAGAGGCTTCTGAGGCTGAGGGGCTCAGGAATCTCCAGGTCCGGCTGCGGGTGGGATTGAGTACAGAACTCAGAGACTTCCCCTGTAGCTCTGGGCAGAAAGTAGTGACTCAGAAGTGGGAATCTTGGAGTGGGGGGATGTTTAAGAGAACAGGCTTTCCATACACATAATCTCCACTCTACTTGTCTGATAGGTTTGGATGAACAGCATTCTCTGAGCCCAAGAAATCAGAGCTTTGTAGCAGTGTGCTACCAAAAGGAGTCTAAGGGATTGACCACAGAAGCTTCCCTGACATTCCTATTTTGGTGTTTGTCCTGCTTACTTTTCCAGTGGTTTTAGATCACAAAACACTATGAGCACAGTAAGTACTTTACTACTCAATGCAAATCTGATTCTTGAAACATGTTTTCTGGGGTACTTCTAGAAGGGATTTCAAGAGTTTGTAGCAAGTGCACAGGAACAGAAACCTTTTAAAACTTTAAGTATCTTCATGTTCTGGGATACAGAAGACTTTTGAATCTCTCTGGGTGTTTGCAATAGTTCAGAAGTGCTTACAGTGTGAGCAACAACCTGATAGAATTATGAACTCCTCATTTGCAAGCCCTCGGGACAAGCTTTTTCTTGGTGAGGAAACTAACAGGAGATGAGGGGTGATGTCTTTTCCTTGATGCAATGGGCTCAGGTAGGAATGGCCTATAGCATCATTTGATGCATATTCCAGCCCTTGTGGGAATGTTTTCTGTATCCTCGTTGGTGTTGCAAAAATGAGGGCCATGTTAATATCATTCCCACAGAAAATGCTACGGCTTTGTTCTCTCTCAGGGGCAGCGAAAGCGCTGTGGAGGAACAGTTGATTCCAGAAGAGCTCGGAAACGAAGGAGGCTACTGGCTTCTAGTGCAGGTGGATCTTCAGAAGCTGAGCCCATAGACCCCAGAGAAAGTGGTACGTTTTCTTTTGAGCTTAGTAAGAACAGAAACTGCTTCTGGAGGGTTGGGATCCAGTTGAACACGTGCTTTTGCCAGTTTCTAGGCTCTTCACTGGGAAAGAAGGGAAACCTTGGATTTTAGGAAGCACTCAGTATGGCATCTCTAATCAACAAGTCTTCTTACAACTGTTTCGGTTTGTTATTGAGATGCGATACATTTGCCAGTCACTAGTGAGGGATGAGCTGTGTAGCAAAGGTCCTCAAGTGCTGCTCAAAATCTGATTGTCTGCTCTGCTGAGCTGGCAGTTACTGCAGCTGCCACTACAGCAGGTGGCAAACTAAGTTTGGGATCTTAACCAAGATAAGGAAAAGCTTGTTATCCCTGAAGGGAACATGTACAGCATGGTACTGTAAAATTAGGGTACCCTCTATGATTATGGTTTTGATGTGGGTCTTTTATTCTGTGTGCTAAACATTCCCCTGTGTTAGATGGATCATCTTTCCCTGTGTATCTCAAATGAGCTGTTGTCATCCAACAGAACTGTGTGAGGAGCTCGGCTGTTGTTCCTCTTGAACAGCCCCTTGCAGGAAAGAGGGCTGGTAATGCTCTCTGTGGACTGTTGAGGACAAAGCTTGAGTGAGATGCTGGACATGTTCCTGAAGAAAAGAGACCCAGGGTGCGGTTGAATCCAACCTTGGCCTGTTCCATAGTGGCAGTTCATTTCGTTCCTCTGAAATGTCTGATCTTGATTCTAACCTTCTATTTTTCAGTTTTTGAAGTCATAGATCTCACAGATGAATCTTCTGAGCCTGAAGTCAGAGACCTAACTGATGATAATTCGATTGTGGTAAGTAGTGAATGGCACACTCCCCTCCATCTTGAACTCAGATTTCTCTTGTGCTCCTAGGCCTGTCATTTGGCATCTAACTAGGTATCTCTCTGAGTATCACTTGCAGAGAGTGGAAGAGTAACCTAAAACAGCTTATTGCTCCAGTGATTTAAAGAGAAAGCAAAGGAGAGGACAGGAAGTCTTTGACTTCCCAAATAAGAAACGTTTAGCTGCAACATCAGTCTAAGGTACTCCTGTCACTGCAGTGCCAAATGCAACTGCAGATGACTGGGGTACAAACTGTTTATTGCTTCATGAAGTCTTTAAAGAAATTACTTTTTTTTAACTTTTCAATTTCCCCTGCAATTTGAAAGAACAGTCTTTTATCCAGCCCACAGTGTAGTTTATCCCCTCAGTTTTGGGATGTCACTGCTGCCACGCAAACAACATGCAGCAGGCATAGCATGAGGGTATCCGCTGAGAGGGCTATTCCTGAGCCTTTGCAAAGCAAAGGCCTCAAACTTTTTGACAGAATCTGCATGACCTAACTCCAGCTCCACCAAACGTGGGTTTGGGATTTTCTTTCTTCAGCAGCTGTTTATCTAACACAAAGTGTTTATGGCTATCACAGCTGAATTTCCCATTTTGGGAGATAAAGAGGGAAACAAACACCTCCGGCAAAAATCCAGCTAGGGAATTGAAACAGAGGAGCAGGGTGTTTAGGTGATTCCTAAGCTGCCTCCATTTCTACCCCATTGCAGCATCAGGAGCAGAGCCAGCAGCACCCACTTCTTTCCAGAGAAGCAGATAATCCAGTAGTGCTACTGCCAAGTGATGATGAAGAGGAACCAAGAGATTTTGATGGGTATTTGGAGATAAAATGTCTCTCTAAAGTCTAATTTTCGATATACAGTAGAAGCATATTTTTGCCAAGCTTTTGGTATCTAGAATATAATAGGATGTCTGCAAGAGATGTAGTTGAAAAAACCAAACAACCTGCAAAATCCAGCAGAAAAGTTTCTTCTCTGTTTATGACATCATCGTTTCTTACAGAATGGCTTCCCATATGCTGAAATGCTTGCAGTACATAAAAAATCTGGAAATGAGTGTGCTGCTGGGCTGAGATGTTGCTAAATCAGAAGAGGGGTTAATTTAATTTCTGACATTTTATATATCAGTAACCCTCAATGGACAGTGAAATTAATGGCTGCATTTTCTTTCTGCTTCTGTTCTCTCCAGCACATGGCCAGCAAGTGTATTTAGTTCTCTGATTGGGGAGGATGAGAACTCAGAGGTAAAGATATGAATGTTGTCATCCTGTCTGCACTGAGGCAAAGGGAACAAGGCAGAGGGGGAGCTGCACAACTCAGTTGTCTTCTGGGGGGT
>JAWWEV010000134.1:22509088-22556968 GCA_035583235.1 Hafferia zeledoni
CTACAGGCAGCTGGCTTGAAGCACAGACCTTGCTTTGGAGCTCATATTGCCATGGCCCCCCAGGTCACTTTTTTGTGCTGTATGTAGAGGGAGAAACCCTTCCCACCATGGCACTGGAAAATCTGTGGATTCCTTATAGTTCTTATGCTGACAGACAGATTGCAGATACTGCAAGTTGTAGATGTCTGGTGTGAACAGAGCAGAAAACTGGAATTCTTTCTTCCAAATTCCTGTTGTGGTTTCCTTTCTTCAGCAGCTGCTCATCTTTCACACAGTGTTTATGGCAATCACAGCTGAATTTGCCCATTTTGGGGAAAAAGGGGGAAAGAAACACATCCAGCCCCAAATGCCATTAGAGAACTGAAAGAGAGGCGGATTGAGGAGGGTGTTCAGATGGTTCTTAAGATGCCTCTGTTTCTACCCCACTGCAGCAGGGGCAGCAGAACCAGCAACACCTACATGTTTATAGAGCAGCAGATAATTCAGCAGTGCTCCTGATGAGTGACAATGAAGAGGAACAAGGAGATCATGATGAGTATGTGAGAGATGAAGTCTCTCTCTGAAGTCTAACTTCTACTCTATAGTAGAGACCTGATTTTGCCAACCTTTGGGGATCTGCTTGATCCTGTGTGAAAAAATTTGACTTGAAATATAGGTGTCTGTTTGGAATGAAACTAACTAAAAAAACCAACCAACCAAAACTCAACCAGCAAAATACAGCAGAAACCTTTCTTCTCTGTTCATGAAGTCATTACTGAATGTATCTTACAGAATGGCTGGAGTTACTCTGCAGTATCTAAAATTCCAAGAATGGTTGGGTTGCTGTGCTGTTTCTAAATCTGGAATGGGAATGTTTAAATTTCTGACATTTTATGTATCAGTAACCCTCAATGGACAGTGACATTAATGGCTGCACGTTCTTTCTGGTTCTGTTTTCTCCAGCACATGGCCAGCAAGTGTATTTAGTTCTCTGATCTGGGAGGATGAGAACTCAGAGGTAAGGATCTGTGTGTTGTCATTCTGTCTGTGCTGAGTCAAGTGGAACAGGGCAGAGGGGGAGCTGCACAACTCAGTTGTCTTCTGGGGGGTGCTACAGGCAGCTGGCTTGAAGCACAGACCTTGCTTTGGAGCTCATATTGCCATGGCCCCCCAGGTCACTTTTTTGTGCTGTATGTAGAGGGAGAAACCCTTCCCACCATGGCACTGGAAAATCTGTGGATTCCTTATAGTTCTTATGCTGACAGACAGATTGCAGATACTGCAAGTTGTAGATGTCTGGTGTGAACAGAGCAGCAAACTGGAATTCTTTCTTCTAAATTCCTGTTGTGGTTTCCTTTCTTCAGCAGCTGCTCATCTTTCACACAGTGTTTATGTCTATCACAGCTGAATTTGCCCAATTTGGGGAAAAAGTGGGGAAGAAACACATCCAGTCCCAAACACCATTAGAGAACTGAAAGAGAGGAGGAGGGAGGAGGGTGTTCAGGTGGTTCCTAAGCTGCCTCTGTTTCTACCCCATTGCAGCAGTGGCAGCAGAACCAGCAACACCCACGTTTTTATAGAGCAGCAGATAATTCAGCAGTGCTCCTGATGAGTGATGTTGAAGAGGAACAAGGAGATTATGATGAGTATGTGAGACATAAAGTCTCTCTCTGAAGTCTAATTTCTACTCTATAATAGAAATCTGTTTTTACCAAGCTTTGGGGATCTGCTTGATTCTGTGTGAAAAAATCTAACTTGAAATATAGGTGTCTGTTTGGAATGGAACTAACAAAAAAAACACCCCCAAAACAACCAGCAAAATACAGCAGAAACCTTTCTTCTCTGTTCATGAAGTCATTACTGAATGTTTCTTACAGAAAGGCTGGAGTTACTCTGCAGTAACAAAAAATTCTAGGAATGATTGTGTTGCTGGGCTGAGATGTTTCTAAATCAGAACCAGGAATGTTTAAATTTCTGACATTTTATACATCAGTAACCCTCAATGGACAGTGAAATTAATGGCTGCATGTTCTGTCTGATTCTGTTCTCTCCAGGACATGGCCAGCAAGTGTATTTAGTTCTCTGATTTGGGAGGATGAGAGCTCAGAGGTAAGGATCTGCATGTTGTCATCCTGTCTGTGCTGAGTCAAGGGGAACAAGGCAGAGGGGGAGCTGCACAACTCAGTTGTCTTCTGGGGGGTTCTACAGGCAGCTGGCTTGAAGCACAGACCTTGCTTTGGAGCTCATACTGCCATCGCTCCTCCAGTCACTATTTTGTGGTGTATGTAGAGGGAGAAATCCTTTCCACCATGGCACTGGAAAATCTGTGGATTCCTTATAGTTCTTGTGATGATTGACAGATTGCAGATACTGCAAGTTATAGATGTCTGGTGCGAACAGAGCAGCAAACTGGAATTGTTTACTCCCAGTCCCTGTTGTGGTTTCCTTTCTTCAGCAGCTGCTCATCTTTCACAAAGGGTTTATGGCTATCACAGCTGAATTTGCCCAATTTGGGGAAAAAGGGGGAAAGAAACATGTCCAGCCCCAAATGCCATTAGAGAACTGAGAGGAGGATTGAGGAGGGTGTTCAGATGGTTCCTAAGCTGCCTCTGTTTCTACCCCATTGCAGCAGTGGCAGCAGAACCAGCATCACCCAATTGTTTGTTTTCAGCCAGCAGCTTATTGACTCCTGCTTTGAATGTTCTTAAGCAAAATAAGAGGGCAATAACCATCTATTCCTCCTTGGAACTGCATTGCTGATCTGCTCTTTGCATGTAACACCAGGGGTGCACACCAAAGTCTAATTGTGTTTTCTTTCTTTTTTCCATTATGCATTGATGAAGATTCTTGAAGGTGAGTCGATGTTTTACAGTTGATAATGGAATTGTCCTAAATTTAATGATTATTTTTTGTTCGTCTTTACCAAGAAACTTGAGTGGCATGGATTGAAAGTGTTTAGCAGAAGGGAAAGAACAGTGCTAAAGGCTCTGGCCAGTGTCTTAGAGAATGGATCCAATCTGTGTCTGATAGCCACTACCAGACTAAGTGGAAAATCCCTACAGTAAAAGTTGTAGCTGGATACTTATGTGGGAGGGAACTTTAATTTAGTGATGCTTTCTCTAATTGGTTAGTGCTTGATTACTGTTACATGGACACTGGAGTTGTAGAGATCATTATTGCCTGTGATTTCTGAGAGTTCAAAAGCAACCAGCACTTCCTGACCCCTTGAATGTTAGAGACCAAGCCATTAAAAAGTGATCTCCCTTGAAACTGGGCAATATAACTCCATTTCCAAGTTACTTTAAGTCAGGAAGCAGATGATGACAATTTCTAAGCAGACACTGCTTCAAGTCTTTTTATAATTTCCATGGACTGTGCTTAGCAAGACTCATTGGATAGAAACTGCCTTTGAGTGTGGAGGTCTGGTTTAACACAGACTAAAAGAGTCCATCGGTTTAGTGTCATGCAGCAACAAGGAAGCACAGCAACTCTGGAATGAACTGTTATAGATTTAAGCATCTCTTCCATCTCTTCTGAAACTTTCTGAACAAAGCACTCGGTGTTTTACCAGGCCTTTTTATTGTTTATGTGCTAAGTTGTTTTGCTCCTTGGAAACTTGACTGCAGTCCTCCTTCTCCCCTATCACACAGCAGTTGTTGCTTCCTCACCATGGGATTGTAGCAGACCCTGTTAGGAAGAATTGGGTGAGGGAGTTTCCCTTTATGGGGCAGATTTATTCACAGGTAGTGCAACTCTATGGAACTGATGACACTGAGAGTCTCTCAGGTCACATTTTCAGTTGTAGGGTGAATAGAGGAAATGTTTTGTGACAGTCTGTAACAGAAGACTCACAATATCTGGAAGGGTTCAGCCTTAATTTTAGGAAATTAGTTTGTTTAAGATTGCTTTTAAGCCAGATGAAAATTATAAGTTTAAAATAGGAACCATTACAGTTTATTTATAATAATGTATTTCAAGGATAGCTCCAGGAAAAGAGAATAATAGATCTAACTAATGAAAATTAAATTACAGAATATGAACAACAAAGGAGAAATGTTACACTAGGAAGCCAGCAGCAGTCAGACAACTCTGTACTGAGTAGTAGCTATGATGAAGATGAAGCAACAGATAATGATGAGTATGTGACTGAATTTTTTGCCTTTCTTTTTTTTTTCTTTTTTCTTCTTTTTGTTATAGAGAGAGGACTAAGTTGTACTTCCATGGCCAGGCTTATCTTTAAAGTCTTCACTTACTCTACTTATTTCTTTCTTTCTCCTGCATTCCCTGATGATCAAATAATACTATTTGCACTTCAGGAGAAAAAGGCAGCCCAAGGCAGATGCACAACTTTGCACAGAAACTTAAAGACAAGTATGGGGGTATGGCAGGGAAGGGGATTAGTGACAGGCCATAGCAGGGATTAGTGACAGGCCATAGCTCAGAATGTATTGCATTTACTTTTCCTGCCAAGCTCTAGTAGTTATGTTAGATATGGAGACACTCTCACTGAGGCTCAATGAGGTCTCAATGAGGCTTGGTATCATGAGACTGGCAGGAAGCAGTCAGGCAAATTCCATACAGGTTTTAACAAAGCTGGTGCACTTTGAAGCTTTTGGATTGCTGAAAGGCAGCAAGGGAGAGAACTTGAGTATGGTACTTTTGGGTGTCAGGTCTTAAATAAGTGACCTAAAAGACTTCTACTATCCTAGACCATTTTGCCAATGAATTTGTAGAAATTTAAATGTTGGTTGTTAAGTATGGCGGTGAACAAACCCTACCACTAGATTAATATAAAAAAGAGAATATTATATTCCTTGAGTCTCAAGCTTCTCTGTTACTGAGTGCACTTTCCTACTCTGTTTAGGTCAGGCTGAAAGAGCTCAGTGCTGCTGCATTTAACATTGACCATGGTTTCTTCCTGGGGCTGGAGCTTGTTAGAGCTGTCTGCAGTGTTGCTCTGTAGCATCAGACCTCCTTCCCTTCTGGAATGAATAGTTCCCAGAGGCCAGCTCCATGCTCCAGTTACAAAGCTGTGATTGATGACCTGTTGGAGATCAATGTTGCCATACATAGACTGCCCAGTGCTAGAGACTCCTGTTACTTCAAATCCTAGAGCAGGGGGACTGACTGTACCTTTCTCCTAATGAAAACCAAGGTGCTGTTTCCTTTGGCACAGGGAGAACTGAACCCCTCATTACATGCAGCAAACTGAGAGAGTTAGAGGTTTACAGGGTTCTTCAAAAGAAATGCATCATGGCCAGTCAGTTCTGTCAGTGTTTTTGGATAATTACATGACATTTTGTTATCAGAAACCCTTGATGTGCACCGATACTGATGGCTACATGTTCTTTCTGCTTCTGCTCTTTCTAGGGCACGGCCGGCAGGTACTATTAGGTGTCCAATTTGCATGGACTTTTACTCAGAGGTAAGCATCCATATGTTGTCATCCTTTCTGCTTTGTGGGAGAGGGGAGGGGCAAAAGGTGAGCTGTGCAACTCAGTTGTCTTATGTGGGATGCTACAGGCAGCTGGCTTGAAGCACAGACCTTGCTGTGAGCTCCACAAGTCACTTCTTTGTGGCATACATAGAGGGAAAAAACTCTGCCAAGGTGACAGTGGTGGATCTGTGGGTCCCTCACCATTCTAGCAGTAATCTACTGATTACAGATACTACAAATCCTATTTGCCTGGTCCCAACAGAGCAGCAAATTCAAATTCTTTCCTCCCAATACATATTGTGTTTTTTTTCTTTCAGATTGTGCAAAGTGAACGACTGATTTTGTCAACCCTATGTGGCCACGTCTTCTGCAGCTGCTGCCTCCCTGTTGCCCTTGAGATTGCCAACACCTGTCCAACCTGCAGGACAGAACTCACCCACTCACAATATCATCCTATTTATATATAAGTTTATATATATATAAGTTTATTTTTATATATTTATATTTCTTAAGGTAGTCTCCAATGGATCTTGGGGGATAGGCCATGTGAAGATTCTTCCTTCATGTATATAGTTATTCCTGTATATAGTTCAATTTTTCCAATTTAATTATAAATAAAGTTTTAATTATTTTAAATATAGTTTTCTGTCTGCTGATTTATGTTGGACTCTGTTGGTAGACAGAGACACCTTTTAGCAGGTGGAAATAAAACTCTTGGTTTGACCTCTCAGAAGTGCTTGTTCTTTTTGCCACATTGTAGTCCTTGATTTTGGGGAAAAAGTGCTAAAGATAAAAGCTTTGTAGTTCTTGTGGCCAGCATATGTTGTATGGGGGAAAAGAAACAGGCACTCCTTGGAGTGAGAGGCCTTCTATTTGTCAGGCTGGACTCAGGTTGATGTTTTGGTGAAAATGTCATAATTTGAATGTTCTGAAGACTGAAAGAGCAGCAGGTTGTGCACACAGCCAAAGAAAACTATTTTCCTTGTCCATAACTGGTATGCATCTAGAGAGCTTGTTTATGGACTAAGCTGGTCCTTGCTATGTTTATATATGGTTATAATAGCTATAATGTTCCACTGATGACTGTCAGCTGATGAAAGAAGCACTGCCAGCTTCTGTGAAGGTCTTCCCCTTCTGAAAAGCCTGTAAGCTTAAGGGCAATCACAAGAACGTAGCAGTGTGAACTGCTGTGTCCAGCATTTGGCCGCAAATCAGAAGAGAGTAGTGAGCAAGTAGTGAGGTAGAGACATAAACCAACCGCTGGGGAGCGCACCACCACCGTGACCATTACCATCACTATCATCATCACCTTTCCCACCGCAAAAACAAATTGTCTCCAGAGGGAATGAGGAGCCAGCAGCAGCTCCTAGAGCCAGGGTACTGACATGAGTGGCAGCAAGTGTTCCCATCAGTCACAGGCAGATAGATACACAGGACATGGCCAGTGAGTGCTGATGGCATGAACCTGCCCGTATTTTGGGGACAAAAATCATCTTTTTTCCACCTGCCTGCAGGGCTAAGTGAGACCTCCACTTCCAAACCAGCCAAAGCAAAGCAGCCCCAGCAACAAAAAACATACCCGGGTTTTTGTTCTGCAGAACAAGCCACTCACTACTGCCAACCATCAGGGAGGTTCAAAAATGTTTTTACTTACTCTGAACAGTCTTAACATGTATTTCTCTAACAGACCTGCACTTCCCTGTGAAGATTTTGGGAAACATAACTGAAGTCAGAATTTATGCTGGAGTCAAGCAAAGGCACATATTAACACAGGAAATGAAATGCAATCCTCAGTGAGATTAGTATTATTTGTCCACAATAACATGTTTTGGGGGCTTCTTTTGGTAATCCTTGTCTGTTTCCCTGCATCCCTATGGTGATAAGAAGAAACAAACAAGTGATTTACAATGCAGGGAGTGCAGCCCTGTCCCTGTGCCAAGCCATGTGGGGAGCCAAGTGTCTCACTCCCTGCACTGATAACCCACCACACATGCCTGGCAGGGCAGTGCACAAGGACAATGCAGCCTCTCTTCATGGAGTGCCCCTGGCAGAGAAACTGCCCTGCCCATGGGCAGGAGCCCTGTGGGCAGCCATGGCCATGGTGGTGGGGCTGATGGACTGGGCTGGTCACTGGACCTCTGCTGCCTTGTGGAGTCCTGTTGTTTGTCTACCCACAGCTCAAAATCATTTTGGTTATTAAAGATAATTTTCTCTTACATGGCTTTTTCTTGAGGTGATGTGAGCAACAGGATTCAGCTCTGGTTCTGAACTCCCCTCAGCTATCCAGGCTTCATTTGGCAAACTCTACCTCACCCTTCCTCCTCATTTCACCACCTAAATTCAGACAAGGCACTTGTATGCATAAAACCTGTCAAAAGAATAACTTCCAAGTACAGGAGCTAGAAAAGTCTTGAAGTGTAAAGTTGGCAGCCTCTAAAGAACTGCAGTGACTATCCAATCCATCTGGTGCTTCTGGGTACAGAGCAAACAGGTTTTTGACTAGTTCATAACTGTGGCATATGCAAAAGGCTCAATTATTGCTTCTTAAAAAGCCCAAATTATCTCCTGGAGTTGGAGACTGACAGCCACACAGTCTCTGCAGCGTTAGGCATGGCTTATATTTTGCCGGCTTGTTCTCTGCTGTTCTGTACTGCCTGTAATTGCATTGCATTTTAACTATTTAGCAGCGTCAGAACTTCAGCCCCGGGGGCAGCGGAGGTGGTGAGAGCTCAACACATCAAATTACTACCCAAAGAGCAAGCAGACAAAAAGCAGAGTGGAGAGGGAGGGAGAGAGACAAATGAGCCATGTTCATTAGAAAAGCAGGACCCCTGACTGAGGAAGCGTCCTACTGGTGTAATGAGAAAGGTGAAAGTTGTTAATAATAATAAAGAACACAACAACACAGTTGCCTTGCTATTAGCAAGCAACAAATCTACAGAAAATAAATGCACCATGGAAAGCAAAGATGAAAACCAGCAAAATTCTCTTTGGCCACATATCCCTTTCTTCCCCACCAGTTTTATTTAGTGGTTTTTGGTTTGGATTTTTTTTTGGTGTGTGTGTGGGGCTGTGTGTGGGTGAGTTCTCTAGTTGCAGTCTTTAGTGCTGTTCCCTTGTGTGCTGTGATGTGGCCCTGTCATGGTTTAAGCCCAGATGGAAATTATGCACCATACAGCTGCTTCCTCAATCCCTCTCCTCTTTCCCCAGCCCCTGGTAAAATGGAGTGGAGAACTGAAGTAAAACTTGTATGTTGAGATAAGAACAGTTTATAAATTGAAAACAAAGAAAAATACAATAATAATGGTAAATAATAATGTTGATAAGAAGAAACAAACAAGTGATTTACAATGCAATTTCTCATCACCTGCTGACTGACACCAGAGTCCCCTTTCCAAATACAAATTGGTCCCCTTTTGGGTAACTCCCCCCAGTTGATATACCAGGTTTGATGTTGTATGATGTGGAATATCTCTTTGGTCACTTTGGGTGGCCTGTCCCAGCTGTGCTCCCTCCCACTGCCAGGGCATGAGACAAGGGAAAAAAATTGTTCTTGACTTAGAATAAGCACAACTTAGCAAAACCTAAAACATCAGTGTGTTATCAGCACCATTCTCATTCCAAATCCAAAACACAGCACTGTAACAGCCTCTGCTGCAGAAGCCCTGCCCTGTGAGGCAGTGAGACACACTTTCCCACGGGCAGGTTTGTGTTTTGCCTTTGTCCAGCTAGAGGTCCTGATCACTGATCCTTTCTTTTCCTCAAAAGATGCTGCAGGTTCAAATCCCTAGGCCAGGTTTTGAAGGAAAAGGCCATTTGCTGCCTGTCCCACAACACAGGGAACAACAGCCATGATGGGGCAAAGCAGAAACCAGAGGAGTGGGATGGGTGTGTTGCAGCCACCAAAACTTGCACAAGTTGTGAAGAAAGTGTTGGGGTTTTTTTTCCTTCCTCTGGAAGGTCTTCCTGTGGGGACAAAAAGGAGTGGATAAAAAGTCTGGATCATGAGCTGTTGATGAAAAAAAAAAAGAATTTTGCCACCTGCGAGAGTGCTGATTTCATCAGAGCTTGTGATGGGGCTGCCCTGCTTGGGCACCTCAGCAGCCTTTGTCCTCAAGTAACTGACTCAACTCTATGCAGCACAGCCTTGTTCCAGGGAACAGGCCCAGCACAATGATGTGACTGCCACAGAATGAAACATTACCTGTAGATGCCTGAAGAGCAGCCACAGAGCTGCCCACTGTGGCACCAGCTCCCCACAATCCAGTCCTTGCAGACCACCAGCAGGCTACTTGTGGGTCTTTGTCCTGCCTACCTGCAAAGCCATGGGTGGACAATATCATCAAATGACTTGGCTTGGAAGGGGCCTTTAAAGGTCTAGTCCAACTCCTGAGATGAAGGCAAACAGACAGGCATGTCAACAGGCATAGCCAGCACTGCCAGCAATAAAGGTGCTTGTGGTAGCCGAGAGGTTTCTGGCCCTGTCCCAGTATAGCCAAGTAGGGAAGTGCCTCTGCTGAGGCTCTCCATCCAGGGGAATGTGGACAGGGTGGACATGGGGAACTGAGAAGATCCTTCAAAAATCTATGCTGGATATTTTGAGGGTATTGATATTTCATATCAGCTGCATTCACCAGGGTTAATTAAAGCCTGTGTTTTACAGATTGCCCTTGGCCATAAACGGAAAAGCTGCCTCAATTGGAAATCAATAAAGGAATCTTTAAGCTCCTTTATTTTATTAGATCTAGAGTCCTAATTTGAATAACTTGAGAAGCCATAATTAATGGTGCTGCAGAGGTCCTGAAATGTAAGTTTAAAGCTTCCTGAGGAGTGTGCTTTGGCTGTAGGTAGTGTGCTGGAGGTGCTGGGGATGCTCTGGTGAGCAAGTTTCTAGAAGTGCTCTGGTGCTGCAGAAATCCAACAGCATTTCAACAGCCAGCACTCTGCACTGATCCCTTGCAAAAAAAAAAAAAAAAAAAAAAAAAAATTGAAGGGAAGGCTGTGAATGGCAGTGTTGTCAGCACAGGGCACAGCAGGAAAGCCAGATCCTGGGCTCAGCAGAGGGCAGCTGGCAGCTGAGGAGTCCCAGAGATGCTGCAAACAGCGTGCCTATCCTGATCCAGCAAGACTGATGTGGTTTGTGCCTTTTTCTAACTCTACTGGTATGAAGTCAAATGGTTCACCCTTCTTCCATGGGATGGAATCACTCCAAAACCACAAGAATCTTTGGGAGTTTTGGAAGGGGAAGTGTCCTGATGGTGCTTCTGCTTCCCCTTGCAGCAGCCTTGCAGGCTGGGGGTACACCTTTCCCACACCAAACAGACAGCCACCAAAGAATAGTTTTCCTTTAAACAGCTTTCTGAGCAGTGCCATAAGCAGCCCGTAAAATAGTTCTGTCCACAAACATCAGGGTGTTAAGGGCCAGAATGATTCGTGGGATCCAAAAACCAGAACAAAACCCAAAGACTGTCCTGTTCATGAATATTCAACCTGAAGATCTTGGCTAAATGTGCAAGAATAAATATTTAAGTACTCAGAAGGCTAATAAGCTGCTTGTGCTTAAAAAGCACCTACTGCTTACCTCTTCATCTTCTACCTTTTTAGAAACCATTATTTTCATTTTTCTATCTGGTTTTCTCATTTCTGGGCCTTTTCCCTGTAATTAATGATCAAGGTATTTTTCTTTCTGGTATTTATTCTTCTATGTGAGTCAAATAAGTTGCTAGATACAGCACTGTAGAGTAGAAAATCAATAGTCAATACACTGTACCACATCTTTTTGTTTGTTTGGTCGAGTTTTTTTGATTTAGTGACCAATTGTCTTATCTAGGACTGGGTCCAAAATCCCAGAATGCTGTAACTTGTCACTCCTAAAATACTGCAAGTCTTTTTACTGAACAGGGTTAGACTTTGGGAAGAGCTCAGGGAAACTTTTTTATACTTGAAGATAGTGACTCACCTGCCCAGGTTGAGCCTAAGATGAACAGTGCGGAAAACACCTTTCTCCTGGCAAATCGGAGCCTTGCATGCATTACTGGCAGTGACTAACAACAGCCCAAGCAAAGTCTTTGCCAGCCAATTAATTCTTTAGTCTTGAATTGTAACATGTAGAACAGAATCATATACTTGACCTAACAGCTTGACTAACTAGTAACTCATGAGCGGAACAAATCTGAAAGCAAATCTGGTTCAATTACATTTGTGTGGGCATGCTGATTCCACAGTGAAGTAGATGTCATTCACTTCTTCAGTAAATTATGGCACAGAAGCTGAAGGACATTAAATTTACATGGGACTGTCCACAGAAGATTTAGTCAAACTTTAGTGAAAAGCTCTTTACAAATGTAGATTCACTTTCCTAGTACCCCCACATAGACAAACCTCGCAGTGGAGGACCAGCTTTAACTTCAGGGGGTTTTTTTTTGAGATGCTAGTGACTAGAAAAACTCTAGTGGTTCTTTTAGACTTGTATTACAGTAGAGTTGCTGAGCCAGACAACCTGAATTGATTTTTAATTCCTTTTTGTCTACCTGAGCCATTGCACACAACTTTTCAAAATACTGAGTTCTTTCCACAGTCAGTTCATCACCTCCCATTAAAGCCAATTCCAGCATCTCCAGGTCTGAAGAAGAAAGAGCCCCAAATATTCTTCCAAATCCTTCCTGTGCTTTACAGATATGCTTCTCTCCTGCATACAAACATGAGCTCCCTGCTGATTCTTAACAAGAAAGGAAGGTCATATGTTGCCCTTTATCACAAGTTTTGTCGTTTCAGATGTTAAGAGGCCCTCAGGTCTGCTTCACTTCTGCTCTCCACCAAACTCACCTCTTTTACTTCATATCCATTCACACAAGCCAGTTGCTTTGAGTGATGTTTCTCAGCCTTCTTATGAGAACTTGGTTGTCTGCCATGCCCCTTATCATAAAAAGCCCAAACACCTTCCTCTGTTTTGATAGTTTTCACTTTTCCAGTACCAAGACCAGCAGAGAGCCCTGCTCTGTCCCCATCACTGATCATAATGAGGATGAGTTTCCACTCACCAGCATGCTTGCTGCAAGGTTTCATGGTGCCCCTGCCAGCACAATGCCCAGAATATCTCATGTCTGCTCTCTAGGCTCATTACAAAGAGTTCAGCTCACTCTGTGCTTCAGGAGTGCACAGTAATAGACAATAGTTGCACTAGGTATGGGTAATGGATTGCATTTCTGCGAAGACAGAAAGAATAGCCACTTAATAAAGATAGTAACTTTTAATAGGTAGTTGCGGTTTGGGGGTTTTTTTTGACACACCATGGTAGTTTCTAAACAAATTGCACACACACAAATACATATTTCACAATCTTTCTCTTCTTTTTTCTGTCCTTTCATTATGATACAACATGCTACAAAATACATTTTTTTTAGTAAATCTGGAAGCCAATCCACAATGATTGCTTTTTTTGAAGGAAACTTCAGCAGTCAGGAACCTGAATAGCTGCAGATGCCAACTGGCATATTTTAGAGGGCCTGACCTTTCCAAAGTAGGTATGCAAGACTTCTCTGCTGCTGAGGAACCCAAGTGCTCCAGAAATACCTGAATGAACCATGTAAGTTCAGCTGCAGCATGGAGGACACTTGTTTGTTTCCCATCTTTCACAGAGCTTCATCAAATGTTTCTCATGATTCCACTAAGACAGAAGATTATTAGACCCACCAAAGTGTAAATTAAATCAATGGACAGCATAGGGAAAGGAACACTTTTCAGATTTGTATTTAAACATGAATTAATAAATCTGCGCAATCTCTTACCATACTGCTAAGTAAGTTTTAACATTTCAGCGAAGGAAATTAGATAGAGAAATTCCTCAAAAGTATTGTATCAATAGATATCAAAACTCAGATCATCATCATGAACCTTGGTCCTGCCCTTCAGCCACCAGTTGTCTCAGTTGTCTTCTTTCCATTTCCCAATAAAACAATGGGGGTTCTTGGAACACTAACAGAGCCAGTGGATTGAGACTGAGCAGATGCTCACAGTAATATAATTTTCAAACATTTATAGTTCTAGAAAAGTAAGATATATGCAGGTATAAGCACTACTTGATATTTTGGAATTGCCAGCTCTGTACAAATAAAGTGTCTTTAATTAGCACTTGAAACACTCCTTAAACTTCCAGAGTTATTCAATAACCTACAGGAATCCCACACATTACTCAGAATACAGGGAAGGAGGTTCATCTGTAAAATTGCTTATCTTGCTGATTCCCACTGAGTGCCCCAGGCTACATAGGAGTCATATTTGTAGTACACGTAATGCAATTAGTCAAGTAACAGGTGAAAATAAACTATATTGCCTGTTACATTACAAGGGGCATATTCAGTAATTTACAGAACTTCAAAGAGCCTCAGTGCAAGGCATATTCCCCCCTTCACAGGAAAAATCGCACACTCCAGCGTTTCACCCAGGCATCCCACCCTGTAAACATTTATGACAAGCAAAGCATGTGCTACAGTGAGGAGTCTCATGGAAATCATTGAATTAATTTTCATAGTGGCTATTTGCCCAGTACTGTTTCAAGGGTCAGGCCCTGTTTGTATTTTGCTACATACAATTAAAAGAACCCTTGCTACTGTAAGTTCAACAAAGTATGCTGACATATTCCTTTCTGTATGTGCAGAAAACAATTTTAGTGAGCACTATGAAAACATCACCTCATTTTTACATTCTCTTTAACCTTGTTTCCATGCCTTTACTGTATGTGAAAATAATAAATACTTATGATATACCAGTTATTAAGTCATCAAAAAATTACATATTCCAGAAGAGACAAGAGACACTTGAGAAGTTAAGAGCTGGTCATTAACACAAGTGTCCTGTCTAGTGAAAGGCTTCAGCTGCTTCACACTTCCCATGGAACGGCAGTTTTGGTAGAATGTTCCTGCACATTGTGATAAAACAGGCTGCTTCACGTCTGAAATGACAACAGTATCTATAGATTATTATTCCAGGTAAAGTTGTTCAGGAACATAAGATTAAGCTAAAATGGAAGGCACAGAGTAAAGCCAGATTGAGTAGACAACAAGGATTAAAATGGAAGACACAGAATAAATCCAGTTTGGGTAGACAATAAGGATTAAATCCATTGTCCAGGCCACTGTCCTGCCTCCACACAAATGGAACCATCTCTGAATTTTCAGTAATGTAGGCAAAATTTCCATTCTGTTGCTCTAATTGAATAAAAAAGGAGGTTATTTTGTCCTTACTGCTGGTACCAGGAAAGGTCAGTTTCTTCATCCTGGGGGAAATGAGAATAGGCCAAAACCATCAAAGATGTTCTTCTCATTTCTGGTCCAACAGATATTTCTCAGTGGAGGGTGATGGGACCCATTCTAGAGGGGCTTCATTCTACAGTGATGGTGGCAGGCTGGGCTTTGTCTGAGCCCAACATAGCTGCCTCTGTCTGGTCCATCCCACATATGCTGTGACACCCAGTTCCTCAGGCCATCCTTCTCCTCTAACTCCCTGTACTACCCAGGTCACACAAGGCCCTTCCCATAGTTGCTTCCTTCTCCCACCCTCAGCAAAGGACCCCATTTCACCACAAATGGCAGAAGTAACTCCATGGGAAGTGGATATTGTGGTGCCTGAGAAGGTTTCATGCATGAAGCAAAATGCAGTGCATCACAAACAGTGGGTTTCAGGGGTGTTCTGATGGTCTCTGCCCTCTCACATAAAGATACCATCCAACACCTGCTGTTCATGTTAAGCACTGGGGATTTCAAGCCCTAATAAACCACTTCAACGAAAGTGCTGGCTTTTTTTTTTCCATGAAAAAGGCACGGGATTTTCATGGAAAAAAAAAAAGAATGAAGATTTTCTGGGTACCAAATTTCACTTTTTTATAGGTAACTGCCTTTAAAAATCACTTCTCACATAAACTGAAAGAAAATTCACCCAGGGGATTACATCCAGGAAATGCTGAACAGGTAAAGTCACATGCTATGCCTGTAAAGGTCTACCTCTGCAAGGTGGGAGCTTCCTCAGTACCCCCATTTGCCTGCGCCTCTGGTCATGACAGTGTGCTCAAGTTGAGCTGTGTTTAAGCTCTTCTTCCTTGAGGCTGCTGCCAACTGAAGGCATTGCTCTTTTTATTTTGTGTTTTTAACCTTTTGTTTAGTAACATGGCACAATACTGAGACTAAAAAGTTTCAGAGAGACTAACAAACACTAATGTTACAGGATGTAAGACAATGGCTACAAACTTACATATTTATTGCTGAGACGTGAAGAGTTGCCGAGTTTTACTCTTCCCCTGAGATGACTGCTCTCCTAAGAAACAGAAAATACATTTTTGCATTAGTTAAACATGTAAAGATGAAAGGAACAATGAGTCTAGCAGGAACACATCACTGACCACTTTGTCAGATATACTTAAGCAGTAAAAACTGTCCACACAATAGATTTTTATCACTCTTTCTGTTTTATAGCTCATTTCCCCTACTACCACAAGGTATTTCCAAGGCAGTTCTCAAGTGGTTTGAAGAGGAATAAAACTTTAATTAATTTTCAACTATGATTAGAACATTAAATTATAAAAATAAGAATATACAACTATAAAATTAATTTTTGCTGACAACACTGATATCAGCTCAGTTCCTCCAAAGCGGGAAAATGAACCTTTATGAACTTCAGTCAGGGATTACACACAGTTCTCACTCCTTCTTCCATGGGAAAGCAGAGCCACTACCAGAAGCTACAGGCAGACAAATAAGCCTCCAGATGTCGATGTGCTTACAGATGTCCTATTTCCAAATGCGCATTCTGGGAGTGGCACTGAAACTTTTTTGTCAGACATTTGTACATGGAGATGTCCAGGGAATGGCATTCCCAGACTGGACAGAGCTCCATGGAAACAAGCACAAGAGTGGGAAAGCCCAAATGCCTCCAGGAAACTGCATTCTGCCTTCCTGCTTGCCTGCAGGAAACAATTTAATGCCTCACACACACATGAGAGGCAAGAAAGTGATGTATTACATTCCAGGAGAAGTGAACATGTATTAAAAAGATTCATATGAACTATAGCCTGGGGTTGCAAATTAGGATTCTAAAAAATTAACTGATTAGGCATTTAAATAATTAGCAGCCAAATTAAATACTTGCACTCCTGAAGAAAAAAAAACACTCATCAATAGGTTTTGGACAGCTTTTCTTTACAGCAAAAAAAGGCTCTCTAATTTAGTGCAACCTTCTGGAGATGAGTAGAAAACCTGGTATCTGTGGAAAACTGTTCAGAATAACGTACTGGAATAAAGGTTTCTTCCTAAGTGTTTAATTTTGGACAAAATTATTTTTAATTAATTTTAAAGTTTTGCTCAGTTAGAGCTTCAGAAGTTCTGATGATGTTAAATTTCAGGTAGAGAAAAGGAAAGCACATGTGTAAAAAAAAAAAAAAGAGAAACATTTTAACAAGACTTATTTTAGGTAGGTGAAATGTTTTTGGTAAAAATCTTGTTTTGAAAAGCTAAAATAAAGTTTACCAGTTCAAAGATTGTAGAGTTTTATACCAACAAAGGAATGACATTTTCAGAAACTCTCATTTATTTTTTATTTTTATTTATTTTTCCTTCTGCATGTTTTTACTTTCCTTGAATATACAGAAATAGAAGACTTAATAGGGCATAAAAAGGAGAAATTGGCAAGACTGTTTTAAAAAGAAGGTGTAGGAGAAATTAATTGAGAAACACATTACCATTGGGAAGATAATGTTCAATAGTGGAAAAAAATATAATAAATATCAGTACTTTGTTATCAGTTCTACTCTCAGCTGGTTGTTCTGCAGCCAGACTTACATGAAAAATTGATACTTTGCACCACAGGAAAATAACACATCTAAGGCGAGGCTCCAAAGTCAGCATAGCTCCCTGGATAACTTCCTATTCATGTCAACAGACTGTGGATCCGAGTATGGAACGGGTGAGGCAGTGCTGGCTGCAGATCAGACTGCTTGAGTGGTACCTGCTAACAGGGGTGCCAGGCAAGAAGCGGTTAATGTCTCTTACTGCAGACCCTGAGACTGCAGCACATGGACACTCACACTTCCTGTGTGGATTTCCTGGTGCTATACACGTTATCCCTGCAACAGTGAATGGCCACAAAATATTGCTGGGGTCAACGTTCCCCTACAGGGGGACCCTGATAAGGCTGTCCAATGAGGATTTGACGCGGGCAGGGATACTTTGCATTGCTTTGCCACTGCAATTCCAAGACAGCAGGAGCCTGCAAGACTTCTGAAAGCAAACTGAGTTATCACTGCTCCATGGTTGCAAATGTGTCTGAAGATATTTGCATCGTGAGGTCTGTAACCATCAGTGCCAACCAGCAATTTAGTGATAAAGAGACAATGATTATATATTGGAGGAGTAGTCACACAAATGCTCTCTGTTCAAGAGTAAAAAGGGTAGTGCACAGATTTAGATACAGGGCTGCAGTGTGCCTGGAGACTGCACAGAGCAGTCTCCAGAACAGTTCTGAGTCCAATGTCTTAGTAGTTTGATATTGTGCTAAATATCCAGTTGCAACTCAGAGGGCAAACCAAGGAGAACATTCAGATTAGCTGCAAGGCATCTTTGTTGGTTTCAAAACAGACTTAATGGACAGAAATACATTCCAAGACTGAAAAAAACCCCAACTTTGCCCCTAAGCCATCATTTACAAAAATCAATGGATTAAACTTTGCTTCCCCTAAGAGAAACGAAGCCAAATACTTCTGTCCAGTATTTTGTTAGAATAGATGATATTTTTAGTAGACTGAAGAAATTGTTTCACAGTCAATTGTTTGCTGATTGAGAAAACACGTGGTGCAGTGGAGGTGCTCAATCAATCTAGATGGATCCTTTGAAGGCTGTCACAGAATCATAGAACTGTTAAGGTTGGAAAAGACCTTTAGTATCATCAAGTCCCATCATCAACCCAGCAACACCACAACGGTTATCATCAAACCATGTCCTCAAGTGCCACATCATCCACATGTTTTTTGAACTGTTCCAGAAATGGTGTCTCCACCACTGCCCTGGACAGCCTGGTTGCTGTTCCAATGCTTTGCAACCCTTTCTGTGAAGAAGTTTTCTGTAACTTCCAGTCTAAACCTCTCCCGGTGGAACTTGAGGCCATCATTGAAAGAGAAAGGGTATAGTTATGCAAAATATACCAACAAGAGCAAAATTGCTGCACAATGTCATCAGGGAAAACTGGCTTTTATTTATTCTGAATTATGCATTTAGGGAAGGACGACACACAAACTCTAGTGCTACATACTAGGAGATGGAAGGAACCATCAGCTTCTCACTATACAGTTATTCAGCATCTTCCATGAAGGTGGTGGTTGATCCAGTTGGAAAGGTTCTATGGCAATAACTTTCTGATAACAGGTTGAAAATTCATTATGAATTTGTCTACTTCAATAAGTAAATGAGTGAACTCAGAAAAATGGGAAATGAAGGGAACTGGAAAACAGTATCTGGTGCAGTTAAAGTGCTACCAACTGCACAGCTGCAAGTGCAATGTGATGCCCTTTACCTGTGGTCCTGCCTTGTGACACCTCTCCTGATGGAGGAGGACTTGTGGGCTCAGATAGATTGGCAGAGGGCAGTGAGAAGCCAACCTCACATATATCACGTGCTTCTACAAAAACTGAAAGAAATTATTCATAAGTTGAGAAAGAGACCTTAGGCAGAATATTTGGAAAACGAAATCAGATTGATACTGACATGCAAGTTTTAGCTGACAAGCAAACCCTTCCATTACACCTTTTATTCTCCCTCTTATTCTCCAAAATTGCACGTGTTAGTTGATTTTTTTGTCTGAAATTGGATTGCAAACACGAAGACATAGGCACCATGAAGTCTCTGAGCAGTCCTGTCATATAACATAGACAGATCTGTAGTTACACTGTTCAGCTTTTTGCCACAGGAGGCTGCAGATATTCCAGTGGACAAGACGAATCCATGGAATTAAAAGCCACTTAAAAATATGAAACACCAAAGATATAACATCTGATTCAGGACATCTCCAAACCACAGGCTGCTGGAAGGCTGTGGTGGAGGACACATGACTTTAGTCCTATCCTATGTGTTCCCTTTCCCTTCACACCTCATGCTAGCCACCCTCAGTGACAGGATTTGGGGCTACATTGATCCAGGACCTGAACAGGTACAGCTGGCTTAGATCATGATTTCTCAGCTTCAGTATTAAAGGAGACAATAGTCTAGCAGCAAAACAGTACTAGTCTTCATATGCACAGCCTCCCACTGGCACCACTCAAACACTCCTGCTGGAGCCTCGGTCACCGATTCACCCCAGTGAATTGGCAGCCCAGGCCCTGGGCCCGATCCAACACACTGCATACATGCTCCTCTAAAATGTGGTCATGCTATAAAAGGATAAAGATAAGAAAGACATAATACGAAAAAAATTTGTATTCATAACTCCTCATCCTTCAAAATATTTGTTTCAAGTGCATGGAAAGTAGACTGAATGCACAGATACTGAGGCTACTGCAAAGTTAAATGATAACCAGGAAAGAAATAGTACTGCAGTGAAAATTCAGAGTTTTCTTTCTTATTAAAATTTCACTAGTGCAGTATTTGTTTCTATTTTCCACACACAAATACACTCATTTCCAACTATTAATCTTGCATCTTGATGCCAGTGCATGTGAACAAGTAATGGGCACAATCAGCTGAAATTACAGATTGTATAAAATCAGTTTTGAAGCTCTGAAACAAACATTTCTTTTTCTTACTGTTGTGGAAGGCTCTTGTATTAATCTCACCGTAACTTGCCCCCCACTCACCTTGCTTGGTTCAGAATCTGAATTATTTAGAATACACATACACTGCAGAACATCATGACAAAAAGAGAGAGTAGAGAATGAGTACTGTGAGTACAGAAAGTCTTTGACCTGGGCAAAACCCTTTGACATTATTGGGAAAGCAGGAAGAAAAAGGATATAAAAACAGCCTTTGACATAAAAAACAGGTTGTAGTGCATCTCAGATTACATTGTCTGTAAGAAAAAATGAGTTGTGCTCTTATTTTCTTGTAATATCTGCTGCTGAGAAATTGCTCATGAGTGGCAATCAGGTTCAGGTCAAAGAATTAAAACAAGCTTTTCATAAAATCTGGTTGCAGAAGCCTATCTTTTATAAAAGCATAAAATAACCCCTGCAGACACAGGAATCAAAATGTCCGTATTTTTACCATGCTGAACTAAAAGAAAGAGGGGTGGATTACAGATGCTGGAGAACAGCCTTAAGCAGGAACCAGCACCAGGATGCAGTGGCTGGATCTGGTGTGCACCGGTGGGTCCAGCACCTGCAACGTGCTGCAGGTCCTGCCACACACGTCTCCCATAGCCCTGCAAACTGCTCCTCACCACTGCCAGCAGGACAGAAGGATCTGTACAGTTCACCATGGCAGAGAGGGAGTGTGCAGAAACATCCAGGTAAGGGACAGGAAGGCAATTGCTGCTGAAGGAGCAGCAAAGAGCAGGAGGTGGCTCCCTCACTTGGAGCATCTCAGGAAACTGCAGGCTGGAAAGTTAGCAAATGCTTCAGAGATGAAAACATCACTTGACCCTCAGCAGTCTGACTGTAAGTGACAACTTAAAAACCCCTTGAAAATATACACAGCTCACAAACCTAATTAGAAATACAGAAGGAAGCATATGCTATTTAATGTTTTTGACTACAGGTTTGTCTAAAAGTTTCAGCTGGAAGTGTGTGCAGTCAGATCTTTGCAGTGAGAGTAAACACAGAGTCCAACCACAAGTTGCCAAAAGTTGAGAAAGTTTATTCTTCAGTTTCTGTGAAGACAGAAAACACAACTTCAAGGTATTATACAAGGTTAAAAAGATAGAATGTCAGAAAATGAGAAAGAGAAGGAAAGACAAGGTGCTTGATATCTCTCTCTGTCGCAAGGGAACCCTTTTCTATGAAGCAGCTTCTAGGCTTTTTACCTGCAGGGAAAAAAAAGTAAGGCACTGAAGCTACATCTCATAACAGGAAAAACAAATTATCAATATCATATCCTCATATTAGTAAGGAACACTGCTCTTACTCTTTCTGAGCATGCAGCATGCCAGGAGAATGCTCTTCGCTGACCTACATTGCTCATCTTCCAAGTGAGAGGAAGAGGGAAGGGAACTTTCAGTGAAAGAGTGCCTTACCTAGGACTCAGCTTCTTCACCTGCTTCTAGAGGCATCCACTTGGATCCTAGACATAATAAGACAGAGATGAAAGTCCCAATGCATGTTGAGAAACCTCATGGCCCAGTATGGAACCATGCCCCCAGCAGGCGTAAATTTCCCTGGGTTGGGCCCTTAATGAGGTAAAATCCAAAGGTTTCTTACCTCCTTAAATGCTGTGACCCGTGCTCAGATATACTCAGCACAGCAAGAACCAAGGAGGCCTGCACCACACTCTATACCAAAGCCACATCTGTGGTTTGATATGGGAGGCAGAACAGTTAAACAGTCCCAGCATCATGGAAAGTGGTGATGAAGATACTGTCATTCAGCCACATTGTTTTAGAAGGCCACAGGATTTTCCATATCCAAACCCCAGCACCAGAGTGGGTTGTCTTTAGGAATGCTGAACTTCATTGGTATTCCAGTGACTGAGGAAAGGGTTTTCTTGCTGAACGACAGCAAGGAGCTCTGGGATGGGTATAGCGCTTGGTCACTATGTATAATACAGCCACAGCTCTGATCTGGAAGATTAGGAATCCTCAAAGCCTTCACAGAGAAGAATTTTGAAAAGCGGAAAGTCCAGAGGAATATACAGGCACAAACGATGGTCATCTCAAATTGCCTGAAATGGAAGGCTCTGACTCATCTATGCCATGTAATACCACATATCTTCAAGGCAGGCAGCTCATCTTGAGCAAGGGATGCACCTGAGGTGTGTTATGAAGAGCAGGCAGGAGGCCCAAGCAGTTGCAGGAGCAGATAAACAGCTCTAAGGTCATTATTGCTGTTGAATAACAGCACCTTTAGGAAGAGATGTGGAGCATATGGGGAATGCACATTCTTCTGCATCCTCCGTTCATGCTATTTTGTACTGCATTGCCATCTGAGAACATCTCTAGGTATCAACTAATTCCTTTCTCCAGTGTGATTACAGTAAGTTAAAGGTGTTTTGCATGTGACAGGTTAGGTGTCTCCTCAAATCTCCATGTTTTTCTGGTACATTTTCCCAGCTCTGTTTAGCAGCAACACTTGAATTTTCATTTTTGTCCACACTGGGTATCTTGGGAAGACATAATGCAGACATATACCATGGACCCTTCTCCAGTCAGCTTCCATTTGAGGTGCGTCACCAAATTCTGAGCTACATCAGCTTTGACACATTTAATATCCTTCGAGGAAATTCAGTGCAACACCCCTACAAGCTGAGTAAGACATTTCCTACCCTCTCATCTCAAAAGAGCTCATTATGGTTAGAAATCATGCCCTAATGAATCAGCTTATGCTTAGGTGCCAGGATTATACATAACAACTCCGAAATATTATGTCACCTGCACAGTCCTATGAGACTCTATATTGAATATTGAACTGGTGTGCTGCTACTATAAAGACCTTTCATATATTTTACCTGCTCTAGAATGGGTACTTCCGGGCCAGGGCCATAAAAAAAAATTGTCAAGCCATTGCTCAGGTGTCAGTATTTCTACCACACATTATTCACCTGTATGGAGTAGCCTTACCCCAATTTCTATTCATCAGCCTTTCTGTAAGTGAGGAATTTCCATCCCTCAACATTTTTCCTGACTTCTAAAAAGGTGATCAATACCTTTATTGTTTTTTCACTGTAATACACAAGAACCCTTACAGGAAAAGTTAGGTCTTCAAGACAGCCAATACTTTAATTTCATGGATGACAGTATTGATTTCTTAGTCATCAATTAAACCCCTTCATCTTACATTCTCTGGAAATATATCTATTGCTGAAAAGTTTTATGGGCTATGTTGAATCTCAAGTAAGAAATATTTTTGCAGGTAGATTTTCTAGAACTCTGTATTGTAGAAGACCATTTGTTCTCCCTAGAGGGAGTCGCCCTAAATTTACCTGTACAGTCAACATGAAATGGCTGCCATAAGTCCTGCATTTGTACATTAGTGTAAAACTTTTGAGATGATTCAGTGTCCTGAGCCCTTTTATACAAACTGAGTTTTCAAGCAAGATGCAAGTACAGGCACTTATCTTGCATTAGATATTGCAGTTCACTGAAAAACTTGCATGAAAAATTCAAAATGTTTAGTTTTCTCTGTTCTTTTACTTCACAGAAGTTCTCAACCAGTTGTGCCTTAGAGCTCAAAACCGTCAGTAATTCCATCTTTCTGAGAAGAGTTTTTAAAAATGAGAATATTAAAGCTTTATTTTACCAAGTGTTCTTCATGATACTACTCCATTAAAAACCATTGATTTAGTCCAGACTTAATTAACAGCTATTATTTTCTTGTATTCTTTCCTATTAATTATAGGTATTTGAAATAATATTCTTGACTAAATTTAATTCATCTATGCTTCTGAAAAAGGAGTCTTTTCTATTTCTTTCATTTTATATTCAGAGCCTAATTTTAGAAGTCCTAAAATAGGATCCTTCAGTAGTCAAAGAACTGCCATAGGTCAGCTCCTTCCAGCTCAAGATACATGTCCAAGGCAGACAGCATAAAGAGCCCTCTGGACACATGTATCTCTTCCAACTATGTCCAGCTGGCATAGTTTTTAGATAGATAAAATAAGGCAAGATTAAACTCACCATAACCTTTGATCAAGGTATATCATGCACAACACTGAAAACAGTTTTTTCTAGGTTGCCTGCTTGAACAATTTGTAGGTCGTATCCTTATTTATTTTGTATATATGGGGTTTCTTTACACTTTTTAAACACAGTTACATAATCTCAAAACCTTCTGTTTGGAACAAAAAGTAAAAACTAAAAAAGTATCATGTATACTTATAATGGAGCTTAATTTGAACACATGTCCAAACAGAACTTCATTGTATATGTGTTTGAGCTTAGGCACCTGAGCAGCCTGTTGATAGTGAGGTGATGTAGATCTACCTGTAGTCTAAGGCTGCCCTTAAGAACTTTCTAGTTTTAGTCTTTCTAGCCACAACTTTTTGTTGTTTTGTTGGTACACACAGTCAGAGGCAGTCACAACACATACTGTCTAAACAGCTGGATGAAGGAAAAAGAACACCTTTTACACAGTGCAATTGTTGTCATTAATAATAAGAAGGACCACAAGTCAGACGGTTCTCATGTCTACCTATACCATAAGAAACACTTTGCCTTTATGCCCAAGCTTGTAAGGTAGCAAGTAAATCCAATTCAAATGGACAGGCACTATAACATATTTGAAAATACCTGTATGAGTTACAAATATTTCTGTAAGGAACAGGTCCTTCTGTCAGAATGCTTTTAATTTAAGATGTAAAGTGATTCTAAAAATCTGGGCAAAACCAGGATTTCAATTTCTGTGAAAGCATGTTTAATTTTGAAATATATAACAATGTAAGAATTCAAGAGAAAATGGCGGCTAGTTTAAATATGAATTGTATTAATGACGAGAGGGCAAGAATCTTGCCTTCTAAGTGGTTATGACTCATACCTTCTAATTATAGCATGCACACATCAGACTTCAGTAAAAAAGAATATCAAACATCCTCTGGATGGAAGAGATTCAGATACTTGGTGAACCAGTGGCTGATTAACAGGCACCAGAGTTCATCTTGTGGAAACAAAAAAAAAAAGTCTGTAACTTTTCTCATTTAACCTAGTGTAAAACTCTAACAATTCTGCTGCTTCTAATGAAGTTATTTTATTGTTGAATTGGCATGAGGGCATAAACAATCAAAAAATGTCTATGAATTAGTTTCTAGCTTTATTCAGATAAAAAAAAATGATTTTAAGAAAACATATACTCAAGTCCATACTTAAAATAAAGCTAAAAGTCCATTCCCAAAGACGAATACTCAAAAAACCCCAACCAACCAACCAAACCAAAACAAAAAAAACGACAGAAAATTCCCAAATCACGAAGCTCTGAAGTGCAGTCACTTGAGTATCAAAGCACAGTTCTGTAAGTGCCAAAGTGTAGTTTGCATTTGCTCAGTAGCATTGGGGCACAATGGTGCACCCTGTGATGGAACAGGCCCTTCTGCCCCTCTAGCTTCCTACCATGCTGCTTGGTGTTGGCAAGGCCTTGCATTACTCTGGCTTGTTTCAAGGCCTGCTAGAGATGCCCTGTGGGTCTTTTGGGGGTTTTGGGAGTTGCAGAGAAGGCTGAAGAGTCCAAAATGTGCCTCTTCAGCAAGTAGAGGATAGTTCAGATCAAGCGCGGTATTTCAGAGGACTTCCCAAGGATTCAGACAAAAGCAGAGAACAGCTATTAGTCAGTCTTGGAAATGTCAGCAGGAGAAACAAATTGCCAAAAACCTTCAAAACAAAAAAGATTTTTATATCTAAAATGTAGAAAGTAAGAGACTGTTTTCCTGGAAGGACTTCTGCAGATGAGGTGGGACCTACCTGGCCGAGGAGGCATTGGGTAAATCTGTAGAGTTTCACCATCACTACCTCTACTATGACAGGTTTAGGGGTTTTGATTTTATTTATTTGTTGAATATCTGGGAATCAGATTAGTCAGAATTTTATTCTGAGGCTTTATTACCACATATTTTATGAAAACCTGAAGAACAGG
This sequence comes from Hafferia zeledoni, assembly GCA_035583235.1. Taxonomy (NCBI): domain Eukaryota; kingdom Metazoa; phylum Chordata; class Aves; order Passeriformes; family Thamnophilidae; genus Hafferia; species Hafferia zeledoni. Next base: position 22,535,248 of record JAWWEV010000134.1, read on the forward strand.
ACAGAGGAATTTGCAATGAGAGTAGGACTTTCAATATGAAGGATGACTGAGAACAGGGCTGACTGACTACAGGTTGCTTACCCCAACTCCAACAGAGCCTTGTTTACTCACAATGCTGACTCCCAAACCTTTTGGCAGCTGGGACATTACCAATCTTCAAACTTTCTTGTACAGCCAGATCTGGCTGATAAATACCTTGATATGGTTACTCATGAACATGCCTAGCTGTAGGTCATGTACCATCGATGATTAAAAAAAAAAAATTTCCCTACACCAATCATACTTCTCACTCCAAAATACCAACAGCACACACTGTGCAGCTAAACTGCAGCTCTCCAGGATCCCACTCTGGGGATTTTCATGTACAGCAATTGTTTGCAGTGACTTTGACCTGACAGGAACTGAAGATGGTTTTGCTATTAGACATGACATCCCAAAAACTGCTGTTCTCTGAACTCAGAGAGGGAGACAGATATAAACAGAGAGGAAATACTCACCAGTCTCAGGAGAAGTTGTCTTCACAGAAAGAAGTTTGACTCCATCTTTATCTGACTGGGCCCTGTTGAAGTCAAAAAACATTTCAGCAGGCAGTCTGCATGCGTGTTGGTCAGCCAAATAAAACTCTAAGATTCTGATCCAGAGGAGGCTGCACCTATGCCAGTCTACACTGGCAGGCTTGAAACAGACTGTGCATGTGCAAGTCTTGGTGGTGGAAAACACCATATACCAACATCTCTGAAAATAGCTTTCTCTGAAAATATGCAATAAATCAAGTTTCATGATTCCAGGTTTAATCTACTGCTTTACAGAAGTAGTACCTCTGGGGGAAAACAGTGAGTCTTCTTTTTTTTTCTTAATGTAAGGCTTTTAGCCTTGTTGAATTGTAAACAAAACATTAAAAAGGGAAAAACATTGAGAAAAGAAGGGGATGGGAAAGGATGGGAGGAGAGAAAAGTCAATGGAGCAGAAAATTAAAAAAAAAAAAACTGGGCCAGTGAGTCCTGTGGCAAAGCATAAGCTGTTTATCCATTTCAAAAGGATCCCCTGCAAAACAGCTGAGGGTCATCCCATTTCTATCGATGCTGGAACAGCTGCTTATCATGCATACAGGTGTACAATAACTGCAAGTGCAACACTTTCAGCAGGATATTCCTCTTTGGGGTGGTAACTGGTTATTATGCTTAAACAGAGAAAGATCAAAGAAAATCCTATGCAAAATCTGCTGCATTTACAAGTGCCCGTGATAGATCTCAAAGCAATGAAAAGGATTCAACCTACTGTTCAGTGCCATTCTCTTGCCTCTCTGGAAGAAGAAATAAAGTTAATATCATTTTGACTGCTGGAACTCACTTAAATAAACATTTAGACATATCTGTTGCAGTTTCTGGCAGACAGTTGTAATTTTGTAGTATTGCATTAAGTACATTAACACAATCAAACAGCTTGAATCGTAATTGTTACTTTTCTAGTCATCTATGAAAGTGAGCTGATACTCCTCATACTGATGCTTCTGGAAATCAGGGAGAATGATGTGCAACTTGCCCAAGAGCACAAAAGAAGCACATTTTTCCCTGCAGCTCCCAAATCCTTGGCTATCTGGCACAGGAGGGGAGCATGCAATGGTTCTTGAGTACATAAAAGCTGAGCTAACAGACACAGGGTGAGGGGAGTAAGGGAACATGCTGCCAGGCTGTGCACTCCAGGGGATTTAACCTGGCATGACATCTGAGAGCAGAGCTTGTCATCCCCACTAATGAGGAACAGGTTTCTCCCCAAAATGAATCATATACTGAATGTATTTTATGCTTATGTGCAAGTGTGGGCAGATGGATGGGACCAGGGGGTTACATCAGAGACACAGAGCCAACTCTGTCTCCATGGCACTAAGCACAGGGGTTTCCATCCACTGGGGAAGCACACTGGATAGGTTTGCGCAAATCTTACAGGAAGCACCACACTTATCTTCCTCTATCTTCCAAATGAATTTGCTATTACAGTGCCTGATGGCATTTGTGCATAGGGCAGGCTGGTGAGGAAATGTTCTTCATCTCATATCTTTATGTCTGGACTCTGAATATTTAATAATTTCCTAAGCAAGGACCACCATCTCCTCTGTTTATCTGGGTCTGTTTTTCCATGTCACTGGCTAAATTGGTTGTGACACACTGTTTGCCCTGGTTTACAGTTTCAAAACCCTGTTGTGATTTTGTATTTCCAAGGCCCAGTGATTTCACAGTTGAAGCTCTGCACAGGTCTCCTAACTCATGCCAGCTCACAGGGAAGGAAAAAAGTCTGGATTCAGATCTGGGTTTTCACTTAATGGAGAACCACACTTGCCTGTAGTCCACTAGGGCAACTCTGAAATACCTGGCAAATGGAATTTGATGGAATTATACTCCATTATCTAAAGTATTTAATGGATAGCAGTGAAACAAATACTGACCTTAGCTGATCTGTCAAAATGACTTTCTGAAAATACTGTTTACTTGGGGATTTTGTTTCCATGCATACTATACTGTAACTGGAAAATTTTACTCAGGCATAATGTGTGTGTGTGAGTGTGTGTGTGTATCAGATATATCCCAAAAGAAAGCAGTGCTATTTCTTTGCCTGTATCCAGAAGAGAGATAAAATAAATATAGCGCTTTTGTTAAACAATATCTTCAAACTTAGTTTTCACTGTCTATTTCTACCTGATTGACTGATTGGGTTAGCACAGGTGCTTGTTAGTTCTTGGTAGCTGCAAAAACATGAACATAAAGCTCTACAGTATTATACACATTCTTCAAAAATCAGAGACATTTTTGCTCACTCTGTTCCTCCTACTGATCTTGAAAATGAAGTGTTAGTTTCCCACTTTAGGCAGAACACTTTGAAATGCTTTCTCATCAGACTACCACAACAGCTATGGTTAAGGTAATCCAAAAGAGATTTTTAACAATAAAAAGCACACTGATTTTCCCCCCTTCAGAGAAAGCAAAACAAATACCTGGCGTTTTCTTCTGGCACAATTTGTACAAAGCCACCAGTGAGAAGACAGAGAGGGTAATGACTATCAGGGTGATAACAATTGGCAGGATAACATCTGCAAAAGAGGGAGAACATATTTTTGGCTCCTGCCTCTGGCTTGCATTGCCTCTGTGTACAGGCACTTGCAAACACAAAGGTGAGAGGCATCTCCAGCTCCACTTCACCAGGTGTAACCAATCTCTCAGGAGCAAGGAAACCTGCTGCTCCTGTTATTCTTCCCACAACCACTGAGGCCCAGGCTCGGAGGCATTGTGGAGGGAGGGCTTAGGCACCTTCCTTCTCCTGCCCTTACTCCTTCCCTGGCACTCTCGCTGCCCTGCGGAACTATTTCCACCATTTTCCAGTAGGAGAGTGAGGCTGCAGCACCTGTTCCACTGGGACCACCATAAACTTGATCAAAATATTCATGAGTCACTCCTAGTGTTGATGCCCCACAAAGGTTTCATGAAACAGTTATGTGGCAGAAAAAAATATTTAATATTTTATTTTTTTGCTCTTTTTTGAAAATAAAATTTGTCTGAACTTCAGCAACTGAGCAATAATTTAGCTTTTAACATTGTACACCCAGAAAGACACCAAGGAGTTACATAATTCAGTAACATTCCCCACAGCACTTATACCCAGGGATAGAAAATGCAAGGTCTCCTTTTAAAATGAGGACATTTCTTTCCTTTTATTATTTCCCACCATCTGCCATTTCCTGACAGGTGTTTCCCAGCCAAGAAGCAAAAATGGAAGAATTATGTAATGAAGAGAAGCTTTCCCAGGGAAATATATGAGCCCAGCTTCTCCCCATTTATCTTTTTTTTTTTTTTTTCTGGCAGTGATCAGCCACATTCAAATTTAGCAGGTGCTCTCCCTCCTGCCAGCCTAAGGCCTATGCTGGGGGGAGGCTGCATTCCACAGCCTTCCACAGCATCAGCCATCATGCTGCTCCATGTTTAGAGATGGCATTTCCCATGTCTCCTGATGCAGTTAATATTTAATATTAATACAGACGCGTGCCTGCATCTCTGGAACCACAGGGAGAACGCAGGGACAAGTTTACAGTGGACAAACATCAAACGTGTTTTGCTAAGCCAATACTCTGGGTAGGAAATAGGAGATCTGCAGCTACACTCTTGCTCCAGAGATGCATAATATTAAAATAAAAGATTAAATAACATACATCATGCAAACAGCAAGTGTTTAAGGACTCTGCAGAAGACTGCCTCCTAGACCTTCCTCCCATGACAATATGAAAAATATATTCATATCATACATTCACACCAATACATTCACATAATATGTACAACATGTATATGTGCAACTTCTTTGTATGTTTCCTTATGTCTTCCCTCACAGTGGATGACTCTGCTCACGTTTTTTTTTTGTTTTTCAATTTTATCACTTTGAATCACTCCTTGGGAATAATTGTGAGAGCAATGTCAACTTGTTAAGCTCTGTTTCTCTTTGAGAGGAGTTTTATAACATGCATTTAAATTTGATTTGTAATAGTGCCTATATCTGGCAAAGTTAGAAATAAAACTGCCAGTTTCATGTGTTTGCTACTCCAATCACTCATCGAAAGCAAAACTGATCAACTGAAAACTCAAAAGCTGGACAATAATGTAGGAATACTCACTAGAATAGCGGTCACTCTCTGTCCCATCCTTATCTCCTCCAGGACTGCTTCGACTGACAACAGCTAGATGTGCAAGAAATATTGTCTTTCAGGTAAACATGTATCGTCAGAACTCTCAAACAACTCACCCTAATAAATTACCCTCCCCAAACAATTTTTGTGTCCCCAGTTCTGGAGCCACTTGGTGCTTCACATCTATATTTCTTCTCAATAACACTTGGATAACTTGGCAAGTGGGGTGGAAAAATTTATCTAGTGTGGCCTGGAAGAAACATACACTTTACATAGGCGCAGTCCTCCCTAGGATCATCTCCTTGTCCACTTACAGGTTCTGAGCTATGATATGGTACTGTTCAATATTAGAAGACACCTCTTGACAAGTAAAAAACCAGAAAGAGAGTGAAAATTACACCTGTCTCCAAAAAAAGAAAGACCAAAATATTACATGGCTAATTAAAAAATAGAAGTTTTTGAAAAAGTGATAATAGTAAATAAAAAAGCCCAAAGAAGTGCAATATTATTAGATACTAAGTTTCTTAAGAGTTGTTATAGAGGGATGTGCATGCTCGCTCTGCCACATTTGGAGAGAGCAATGACTGCTATGAGTCTCTGGGACATTTTTTAAGGCTGGGTTTAAAGGAATGTATTTCTCCCTTCAGCTGCTAATCTGAATTTCAGTCAGGTATTAACAACCCAAAATATTTATTATCGTGTTGCATATAGCCTATGAAAGAACAATCACTGAACTTCCTGAGAGAAAACAGAAAGTGCAAACAACCCCATTACATAACATATGGGATTGTATTCCATATTGGATGGAGGCTTGAGTAGACATGTGCTCCCTGCCACTGAAGAAGACAACCAGCTGGACAAAAGTAATGCAAGGCTGAGCATTTCCATTGCCTGTTTAAATATCAGAAATGACTCTCAAACAAAGGTGCAGAATGTGGTCCCTTAAGAAGTGGTGCTAGTAGAGATTACAGCTCCATATATAAGAAGTGAGTACATGGTAGCAGCCACTGAGGTTTTGTTGCAGGCTCTGATCTGCGGCTCAGGTACCAACAGACAATCCTCACCTGCAGGGATGCACAGCTCCCCTCCCGAAGAACGGAAGACGGCTCAAATTGCTGGGTGGAAGTTATGAAATTATTGAGTCATTAAAACCAATTTCCCATGTCCATTTTGAGGTCTAGAATATGATTTTGTTCTACTAAGGGTTTGAAAGACTTGTCCTGTTTTTACAGAAGCTTTTATATAGGCAGTACTTATAACTCTTGTCTGCAGAATTGCAGTAACAAACCAGATTTGTTTGTCACAGCCACTTAGGACTTCCTCTTCCTTGCTGCACTGATTTAAACTCAGGTCCACTATCAAAAAATGTTTTTGTGGTGACTTCTTTTTTGTTCTTTTTTTCCCCCCATTCTCTTCCCTTTGTTTGTCTGGCAAGAGACAGAAACCTCCTGGGGAAAAATGATCACTTACTAGGTGCTTGTGTGGTGCCTAAACTAAACAGCCACAGCTGAAACATTCTGATGCTATAATGTAGGAAACAATCATTGTCCAAGACCTTTATCTCTGTTTCTTTAAAGCAGAAGTTCTTTTTCCTCTGGTGCCTATCTGCTGAGGGGTGATAATGTAAGGATGGAAAATAAGCCATCATCAAGTGACTAAAATAATTCCTATGAATTCTTGATTCCATGTGACTGCTTTAGATTTCCCATGGAAATTCTACTGCCCTTTTTGCTACCTTATCTGGTGTACTACATGATATAGAGGGCAAGCAGGCAATTATTACAGCAGTGAGCTACCCTGGATACTGACTGAAAATGTCAATAGAAACAAATTTTGCTGAAAAACAAGAATGTATATCCCTGCATTTGTGCAGGAGATTTGTGCATCTCCTTAGGAGAAAAACTGAGGACTGAAATCCACAGGTTATTTTCCTGGTTATCTGTAACTTGACCAACGTGTGAGTAATTCAGGAAAGAAAAATCCATAGCTTAGCATTTTAACTACTTGCAACCATCAGTAAGAAATACAACAGCTAAAAAGAAGGATTACTGAATAAAACAGATTAATGAATTAAAACCTTTAGCTCGTTTCACCACTTCTTTCACCAGAGATTCTCACAAGCCAGTCCATTCTGTCTAATTTCTCTGATCTGGAAGGTATTTTCCAGTTATAGAATGATCTTGGATCAGAATAACAATTAATTGGAGAAGTACATCCATCATGGTAACAGGAGGTACAAGATTTTGCTGGCAGCAGCAAGAACATCAGGGCTCAGTACAGAAGAGGCTGTTTCCTGATAAGCCCAGAGAAAGGAAAATAGGACAATACAGATTAATTAGCACAGGAAACTTGTCTTTGGGACCTGCTGCTTCTAACTACAGGACGAGGAATGAGAACCACTGACAAGAACAAGCTCCTTGGTAAACACTCTATTTATAGCAGCTTCCCCTTGCATCACTCAGTACACCAGGCCTGAATTTTTTCGTGCTCCCACCATGTTTTCTTTCCAGTATCTGCTAATCCAAAATGATATTCTGCCAAAATCACCACAAAGTTACTCAACACTACAAGTTCAACACCACCCCTCTGCTTCTCTGTACTGTACTATGCTTCAAGTTCTTCCCCTAGAGCTTCCTTATTCTGTGAACATTTCCTTTTCATAGGCTGTCCCTCTCCCACTCCACACCAGGATTTTTGTCAGTGTGCATAGAGGAAACTCTTCTATCATTCTTACCTGTTGATTCTGTTGGAGAGCTCTTCGTAAGGCCTGCAATAAAACAGAAGGAATAGGTTGTTAGTATCTGCCTTAAGTGTCCAGAGTCTTCACATCATGCAAACTGGCAGACTCTAGCAACATGCTTGGTAACCCCACCAAAAATAATGCCCCAGAACGAACATGCTAACACTGTTCCCAAGCCCAGAAAATCTGAGCTGTAAAAATCTGCAGACATTTCTTATAGAAGGGAGCAGAATCCCAAGCCCAGTCTATGCTAGGCTGTTATTCTGCTCAAGAGAAGAAAATTCTGAATTAATTGATACAATCCTAAAAATCTCATCCTGCCAAAACCAAATAAGTGCCTGGGAGTGAATAACTGGCATTTAACTGACAAATAAGTGTTTAAATAAAAGAAACTCAAATTCCTGGCCAAACCTATGACATTGAGACATGTCTTCAAGTGTCACAAAACCCTTCAAAAATAATATTCATTTATTATCTTGGTGCTTTTGACTAGCAGACTGCTGGGCAGTAGGGCTAAGAGGCATTGGTAATGAGGAAGAACTTGACCTTGCAGAGCACTGGGCACAATGTTTGCTGGCCCATCACTGTCAGCTTCCCACAGCCACTTCACAAGTTTTTGCTGCACAACTCTCATTCTTTGGCAGCTTTTTGTTAACATGCTGCTGCTTTTGTGCATCTAGACTGTAGTGGCTTGGAAATTAGGGCGGCTGGGAATGTCTCACATTTGTAGGCTAGACACAACCAACCATTGTGATATTTGTTACAATTCATTAAACCTCTTCAAGTCAAAGCGAGACGAGCACCTAACTCGTGTGTGTCTATGAGATTGTTCACCTGTGTGAACTAGCAGCAAAACATTTATCTGCTTGTACAAGACAAACTGTGTGTTTTGCCAGGGACTGACTTCGCTCATCGGGTGAGACATTTTACCCTGGACTACTGGGGCTACCAGGGGAAAAATTATCCTCAATAGCCACTCATTACTTTGAACTATAAATCACAGAATCATTTAGGCTGGAAAAGACCTCCAAGATCACCGAGTCCAACCTTTGACCAATCTCCACTTTGTCAACTAGGGCATAGCACTAAGTGCCATGTTGAGTAATTTCTCTGACACCTCCAGGGATGGTGATTCCACCACTTCTCTGGGCAGCCCATGCCAATGCCTGACAAACCTTTCAATGAAGAAATTCTTCCTGATGTCCAATCGAACCTCCCCTGGCATAGCCTGAGGCTATATCATCTTGTCCTGTCACTAGGTGCTTGGGAGAGGAGGCTGCCTCCACCTTGCTACAATCTCCTTTCAGGTACTTGTAGAGAACAATGTCTCCCTGATCCTCCTTTTCTGCAGGCTGAACAACTACAGTTCCCTCAGCCCCTCCTCATATGCCTCAGTCTCCAGATTCCTCATCAGCTCTATTGCTTTCTCTGGACATGTTCCACTACCTCAAAGTCTCTCCTGTAGTGAGAGGCATGAAACTGCACACAGGATTCATGGTGTGGCCTCACCAGTGATCAGCACAGAGGGACAATCACTTTCCTAGTCCTGCTGGCCACGATATTTTTGATTCAAGCCAGGATGCCACTGGCCTTTTTGGCCACCTGGGCACTCTGCTGGCTCATGTTAAGCTGCTGTCAACCAGCACCAAATCATAGCACTTGGTCACCTTTTCTCTAGGCTAGAGGACACTATAAAAGTCCCCCTAGCTGAGTCTGTTCAGAGTTCATTGCTGCCAATGAATCTGTGGGGAATGTAGTGAATCTGATCCTCTTCTGAGAGCTCCATAGAAGGGTGTGACCCACCAGCATGTCGTCCATGTCCCAGGTCTGCCAGGCTGGGGGAGGACAGAGGGAGTATCACAAAGGCAGCTGTAACTCTAGGTAGGCATTAAGCCTCTCTCCCAGGTGCCCTGGACTTCAGTGCTCCTTCTCCAAACCAGGGTCCCCAAGGAGTAAACTTCTACTCTTATGCCCTTGCTGCACTTTCTGTGCATGGGCTGATGATTTGCACAAAGACAGCTCTTACCACCGTAGCTGTAACACACGTTATTCTACTGCTGTGAATGTATTCTTTGAAGACCAGAATGCTGCTCTTGTTTTTCTTCCTTCCTACCCCCAGTTAAAAACATGGATCACTTCAGCCACGGGGGTGTAAATAACTGCTTTTGCTAATGATATATGTGACAGAACTCTAACTGCATTTTAATCCCAAACATTCATGAAAAGCATGTTTAGGTTGAAAAACCAAGTAGATAAAAGTAAGCTGTAAGAGCCCTTCTTGAACATATTAAATATTTGTAATGCTAAGTATCCTGAAGGTATACAGTTACCTCACCCTGGCTTCCTAGAATGCAGAGGAGACTTTCCCCTAAGCTTTTTGTCATCTCATCAATCTGTCTGCCAAAAGCAATGTCACCCTGCTTGGAGAGGATCTCTGTGCTGATTCATTAGGCAATGTTTATACATTACCAACAAGACCAAGGAAAAGATCTCAGGAAGTTAATAAATCATATGTCAAAGGATGTTTGGAGAAACACACAGTACAGAGCACAGAAGGACATGTATCTGGCATTAAGGAAATATCCAAATATGATATGACTGCTTGTCACCAGACTATTGCCTTTCCTTCAGCCTATAAGGAGAGGGGTCCCATGGAAAAGATAACATGAAATCACACAGGGGTGGTCAAACAAGCAAACTGTAAGGCTCTGTGTGTGCATATTCTGAGAGAAGGGCAGAAGACCTTGTCAAGTCTTACAGATAGGTCACTTCTCTGTCAAACTTCAAACCTTGTCTTCCAAATGTGTAGAGCTTTCCTATGAAGCAACCCCAAGATTATAACATAATTACACATTTCTCCTTAGCTTCACTCTTAGAAACATGGTGAACTGTGTTGGCTGAAATTAAAACAAATACATACATAGAAAAAGCACATCAAGCCCAAGACTGATATCCAAGTTCACCTCAAAGACTTAATGGCTTGTCAAAGTTGAATGCAGGTGACATAAGGCTCTGTGTTCAGGAAGGGTTGGGTGACAATGTACCCACTGGCACAAGCAAAAGCCATGTTGTTGTCCTGGCCAGACCTTGCCACTTCAATAAACCCAGACAGCAGAAATTACTCCAGGTAGGAAACATGACAGCAGCCCCTTGCCCTCTTTTTCCAAGCCTCTGCTATTTTTCAGCAACTGCACACATGTACACACAATAAAACTACAAGCATCTTTCCCAATGATATCTCCCCCTGGTTCTGATAGACCATGAAAAATTAAATAGGGAAGCTCTCATGCCTTTCTCTCTCTCTCTCCCCCAGTCTCCAGTATGCAAGCAAGGTGCCAGTTCACCTCCTGTTCAGAGATTGCTCAATCCTGCCACACAAAAGAAGCTGTGCTTCTTGGAGTGATTAAACAGGTGCTTCCAGTTTGCATGTTTTAAATAACCATCCTGTGCCAATTTTGGTGAAGGCTCACCAAAAGAAAGGAAAGAGGAAAAGCAGCAGTTCATTTGCTAACATAGTTACTGTACTTGCTTTAGCTGCCTGTCCAGAGCTTACCACATCCTTTGGGGCTCCAAGATAGATGCTCTGCATAAATAATCTGTGAAGATTTCCAGATTCATCATGAAAAGTGAGATGTGCAACACTGGATGTGCTGGGCTCCTTACTGTGCAGTAAAGAGGATAAGGATAAAAAATCTGGCACATGACCATGGTTTGATTTGAAATTACCTGCCTGAGTCAGTTCAGTGCTGGTGAGAAGCTTGACAGATGGAGAAGGAGACCAATAACCAAATTCTCCCCATTCTGTTCTCCAACTGCTACCTAAGCAGCCTGGATACCCTGCAGTGTGCTACTTCTGTTTTTTGGAGTGCAGCCATGTGCAACTGTGTTCACTGGCAAAGCAAGCGAATAGATTTGACTGATTACTCAGAGGGGATACCACAATATAAATCAAAGCAAAATTAAAAACTTGAAGAAAGCCTTCTTGCCCTGACCATATTGTAGATCTGGAATAGTGTTAACTGAGCCTTTGCTATGTTCTCCATCTCCCAGGAACTTCTATTTTTGTATCTCTCTGTGAAGGAGCTGAAGATATGGTGGGTAATTTTTACCTAATATCACTATCCAGAGTTCCTTCACAGTTTGTGTACAGAAAGAGTCAAACCCTCCTAGTCTTACTCATAAAATTTTTTCTTAGAGAGATGCCTACTGTGAACCAAGTAGGATTTGTAATCGGAGGAGTGCAATAAAGATATCAATAGATGTAGCAAGTTGATTCATCTGACAGTTTATTATAATAGATAATTTATTTTTACCACTCTGCTGAGTGAACTTAAACTCATACTGCTTTATGGATTTTTTTGTTGTTTAGATCACAGAATAAAAAGCCACTATACTTGCAGTTTCTCAGGTGTATTTAGACTCTGACTGATCCATTAAATCTCCAATTTTTCATTAATTAAACAAAAGGAGAAAATTAAATATTAGCAAGCAATCCTCTGTGGAAGTGAAGAATAAGTCGGAGGTATATTATACATGACTGCCAAAGTTAGAGAAGTGTATGTGTCAATGGCACACATGCAGGTTGCTCTCTTTGCTAAAAACAGTCCTTACTGCCTTTTCTAGCCTGGCTGAACACTGTGCAACTCCTCCTCTGTGACTGCTGGTTTTGGTCTTCTCTAATACAGCAATACTGTTCTCTGATGTTTCTCCAAGTTCTTTCCTAGGCTCCCCCACTCATTTCAGTCACTCTCCAGCTCACTGTAACACTCCTCCCACACCCTGATCTTTTGATATGGCTGATTGGAAATTTCTCTGCAAAATGTGCTTTCTTCTTTTTCTGCATCAAGAAAGGAAATTTTCACCAAAATGGCATTTCTTTAAAAATGGAAAATGGTCTCAAACTAAATATATTTAGTCAGCTGAATTATTTTGGCTGATCATACCAAATAGAAGCATTCTGTTTTGGATCAATTTCACATTAATTTGTCTTGCCCTGAGCTCCCACACAGAAGCTGTGGCTCAGGTACTTTTGGCCTGCAAGCTGTGCTATTGCCTATGGGCTGCAGCCCCAGTGCCTTTGTGCATACCAGTCTCTGCTCTGGTGTACAAAAGATAACCAGGCTCTATATAAGCTCCTGAATGTGAAATTTCAAAGCCCTCAGATAAGTAATCTGATGGCAGTGAGAGAGTCAGCATTTCTTCTAGTCTCAGCACAGAATGAAACAACTGGCTCCACACTTGCGTTGCTTTATTTAGGCGCAGCCTATGGCTTCCCTTGGTCCTGAGCAATTGCACATAAGAGAAGAAATCTGTTTAGAAGGGACCAAAACACTTCTTCTTAAAGTCTTTAATGTATACGGAGAATAAGGGAGCAAGGGTGGTTCTAAGGTGTAACCATTTGAGATAAGCTACCTAACATGTCAGGGTGAGTAGGGGGATTGCTTGGATATATAAGCTGCAAGAAAGAAGCAAGGAGCTGGTGCTGTGAGGAGACAGGAAAGGTGATATGGTGGAAATCCTGGTGTGGGAGAAGTGATTTTGAAATGGTAGTTTTATGGGCACTCAGAACACTGGCTATGCCAAGCACTTCAGCTGACTCCCCCTGGATAGATAGGTCCTTTCAGTCTCAGCCAGGCAATTATAGTTCTGGCATCTTGGGTAGTACCTGAGCTCAAGATTTATTGGTTTTACAGCAAAGTGAGCTGAGTAAGATGATGACTTTTGCAAACAGACCCAAGGAGGGTTGTAAAACTTTCTTGACAATTTTAAAATGTAAAATATAATTGCAAAAACAATGTATGAGGTAGTGCAATACACGTGATCCATAGTCACATATGTATTACAATTTAATTTTCACCTGAAGAATTTACCTGTGTGAGAGACTGTTTAATTAAAAGTGTTGTAATTTACTGTTTTATTTCGGTATAACAATGGTGAGATTTTCATAACATGCACATACCTGGTAAAAGACACAAAGCCTAACAGGATAATACAGGTCACAGTATATGCATTATGGGCAATGGGCTTATTGAAATAATTGCAAAGAATCCTCTCTAAATCCGTGGCTCTGTGTTAAAAATTAAAAATTCCCCACTTCCTTAAAATGCTTCCTATATTGTCTTTTTGTATACTTCTAATCATTTCAGTGCATACTGAGCATATGATATTGCTCCACTTTTATATCCCAGTCTACCCCTTATGGGGAAAAGCCACAGTACACATGCATGCTTATCTCTCACAAACACAATCCAGGGGTTGTAAAAAGAATCTTGCATCCCTTGGGGGATGTTAAACATTAATAATAATAAGGATATGCCAACAATGACAGTGTCCTTGTTGGATTTACACACATGTAGCTAAGGGTAAGTACTGAATGAAGTGAAGGTTCAAGGGACCTTAAGAAAACCTGAAGAAGTGGTTTTCCAAACCGTAGGAAAGTTAAGCCAGCTAGAAGCATAATAAATGATCACTCGTATGACCTGGCATCTGCATTCACCCCAGTGTTCCTTAGTGACTACATATACCAAAACACACCCAGAAAAAAATACAACTAGACTAGAGTTGGGAAGAACTAATACATTATTGACCTTGCATGTAACCATGTTGTACTTTAAACAACATCATTTAATTGGTAATATGCATTAACTTGCTCTCCAGATTAATTAACAAATGTAAAAATTATAGCTGTTTTCTCCTTTGCCTTCTCTGCTTTGCAGACAGAGAATTTATCTTGATGACCTCCTCTGACAGTCAATGTTACAATGACCACATATAGCATATATAAAAAGTACTACTATCACTTGTAATTTATATCCTCCTGTAATGACACTGAGTATCAACTGAATGTTTTGAAGTTCACCCATCACTGGACACAAGTTCATTGCTAGATGACATGGACACAGCGTACCCAGCATGAATAAGGAGATGTGGCACTCATTCAAGAACAATGCCCATCAATTGAAGAAAAGATTCAAAATTATTTGCATTATTTATATAGGAAAAGAGAGTGTATGTTTTCAAGACTTACCTGAGGTTCTAGAAGTAGGAGTGACTCTTGCTGTCGAGACCGTAGAAGTAAAAAATGATCCTTTATCAGATGAAGCATCCAAACTTTCATTTTGTGGCAACTGTGTTCCACTTGCTTGTGTAGCTGGAAATGAGACAGATACTCAGGTAAGATACACTTGTATAAGCACTGTTTAGATCCTGGACCATCCCTCAGACAAGTGCTCCCACTGTCATTGAAATGCCTTAAGGTCAGAAAGCACTACAGGTTCTGGTAACTGCTTGTCAAGCAATGAACTGTCCCTATGGAATTGCTACTACTGGCATAGTTGAGGCACATTTCAAGCACATCCTAGCAACAGAAACAGCCTCACATCTGTGCCAGAAGATATCCCAGGGCACTGACTTGGGAGCTCAGAATAGCTAGGCAGTCTCAGACCAAGAGCAACATCAGTAGAAGAGAGAAGCTTAACTTACTGCCCTCTCTGTTTTCTTAATTTGAAACCAGATAATGGAAAATAGATAAATCAAACTTCAGCCACAATTGTGACATAATGTGATACTGTATAAAGTTTTAGAGATTGCAATTAACCACAGAGTTAATAATTTAATTCATTGCTGTTAGGGCCCAGGAAATAATACATCCCTGAAAATTAATGTATGAAAAATTAAAGTGTCTTGTTTCTGCTCCCACTCAGTCAATAGCAGATCAAGACTATCTGTGGCACAGGATTTGCAGCCTAAGGTGAGTCCAAGATGATGGTGCAGGGTACTGCCTGAGCCCATGGAACTGAAGGTCACTGAATGACTACAAGAAATAATTTAAGCTGTTTCGGCACTGCGGATAATTCGTACGTCTACACTCAAACCTCAGCATAAAAACAAGCAAGACAGTGCCTACTGAATAAAACATAGGGGGGCTCAAGAGTAACCTTATACTTCCTTTCTGATACAAATCAGAGATGCAACTGAGCTATAAACTGTTTTCAGTGTCTCTTCATATGAATTTCAAACTCTCAAATTAAAATGACTTTAGGACGTGTTCTAGTCAGAAAGCAACATCATGCACACATCAACATGTAAATCTTGAGGAATGCTTCATCACACACTTTATTCAAAAACTCTGATCACCAGTTTACCCTTTGTTTGGGGAAAAAAACTTCAACATGCAAAGCTCCCTATTCTACCACTACACACCTTTAACTTGGCCCTTCCCTTCCCCTTTTGCTTATTCAGTGCAATACCTTGGAAAGGGAAGCTTCAAAAATCAACAAGCTAAGAAAGAGTGAGCTGAAGCTCAGGGGAGTCATATAACTTTGGAAACTGAGAAGCTAGGCAGCCAGGGATGGCATCTTTCAAGGTTGAGGCATGAAAATTATGTAAAACAACCTTAAGCTTAAAACTTTCACTGGGATTCTAGTGACAAGAAGCATAACTTCATGTCAGCATCCTTCAGAAACTTCAGTTTCAATATGCAAGCCTGACCTGCAGTAGAGTGTAAAAAGCCCCTCTAGCTCCTTTTTTACTGTAGTATAATGCAAGGACCTGAAAACTTTAATAATTTCTGCATTTTTGTCATAGAAGCCTTGAATGAATCTTTAAGAGCAAACTCTTTCCACTTTTGATTCTTACTGTGGTTGCTTCAGACTCAAATTTTATATGTTGAATTTTAATCTGAGATCAATTTTAAAAAAAGCAAAAAACTCAAAGTACATCCCTCTCCTTTTAAGATGCACAGGCTTGTAAGAGTAGCAGCAATCATCTCGTGGCTCTCTTATCATAAGTTAAAGTTTGCATGGGAGAATGAAAAGTAAGTCAGAACAACATTAAGCCTTCACATGCAGAGACATTCAAACACAAATACGCTTTGTGAACAACAAAGCAAAACAACCAGGTGTGTGGGAGAGATGAGGAGGGAGGCAGCCAGTTGCCCCGTAACCCTGCAGAGGGCTGTTTTCCCATGGGGATCACTCATTCCAGGCATCCTATCAGTCCTGGCAGCAGCGCAGCCCCGGGTGCTCCTCTTGTGTTTGGGAGCTGCAGGAACAGATTGTTCTCAGGAACACAGGCTGTGCACTGGTGTCGTGGTTTAAGCCTTGGCAGTGGATTGGGAGAGGAGGAATGATAGCATTTCCATTTGATTTTTTTTCAATTCAGCTTAAGTGAGATTCTTCCAGTGACTCAGGTAACACCAGGTATGACTCACACCTTTACCTAGAGCTTGGCATGAAGCTTTTTGCATTTATTTCTTCAGACTGCAGAACAGGCTCAGTGCTCCTGGTGTCAAGAGGTGAAGTAGATGTGCTACAGGGCAAAATTCTGCATGCCAGTTTTCACTTTCCCGATGAAAAAATGCAACCTGGCGAGTGAGGTTCCCTTAATTTCACTGTACTAGTGTAAGATGAAATCCTAGCAACGCAATTCTCTGCTGACTTGTGGCTTCGAAGCAGCATTTAAGCAGCATCCAAGCCTTACGCCTAATACATAGCATAGGCTCTACCACCAACACGCTTGGCAGATCAGACAGCTTCTGCACCAAAAGCCTGTGGGAACAGAAGCATCCGTATCCAGCCACTGCTCGAGTATGCACCGACAGCACAGTACGCCTGCTAGAAATCTGCCTTTCTGGTAAATCCAGTAACTCATATCTATGCAGGGCTTAATTTGATCCCAACTGCAGGAGACAGCGCAAGCCCTCCCCCTGCGGTGCTCGCGCTGAGCGCGGGAGCGGGCGGGGGACTGTGCGGGCGCGCAGTGACTCAGCCCTGCCATCCCCACCGACACAGCGCTGCAGTCATTCATCACGCTCCGGCTCCGCCAGCTGCAGCGCAGAGCTCTGCCTGCTGCCAGGGGGAGGCCTGGGCTTGCAGAACAGCAGCACAGCACAGAAGGGCGGCTACTGCAGCTGCTGCGGCAAAGGCACTTGCCTCGTGGGTTAATGGGTTTGTTGTCAACAGCTGATTGTGAATAAAAATGGTGAAGCAGTAAAGACTGTAAAATAGCTGTCCAAAACGGATGATTGCTGCACCAGCAGAACTCTCTGGTGGTGATGAAGCTCTCCCTGCTGATATTTTGATAAGATAAATGACAGTGTGTTAACACGTATTTGGCAAAGGGATAATCAACAACAGGGAACCTGAAGTTGCTTTTCAAAGCTGCTGTCTAAGCTTCAGGTATTTCCTTGCTCTTTCTGCTCTGAAAACCCTTCATTTTCTTTAACCAGCTGAAATTCGACACATATCCTCACTTGATCTTAGCATGATTTTCTACTTAACCTACGTATAATCCACACATATGTTTTGGCATTTCCCAACAGTACTTTAAATTTTCTTTACAGAAAGCTGTTACCTAACTAGCTTTGACATTGTAATATGCTTCAAGTAAGGTACAAATACTCTGTGCACTGCAAAGAATATAGACATCTATATGTGCATTAAACATTACTTGACCCATAAATGAATCAAGGAAACATTTACAGGGAAAAAGGAACTGCACCCAAAACATGTTAAAACGTCATCATGAGGGCTTTATTAGATGGAAGACTAAAGCTTCTCCCTTGAGCTCATATTTTGTAGCATAAACACACATAGGCTTCACCCTTGTAATCAATAGCCTGAAAAACCATTGAAATTAATAAACTCATTCATGAAAGTTTTGAAAAATCCAATTGTGGCAAACCCAATTACATTTTTGCCCATTCAGAGGAATGAAAATTGGCTAGGAAGGTAACCAAGCAGATCTCAGTTTTAATGTTTACATCCACAGCTGATTACATCTGCTGTCTGCAGCTTTACATTTTCTGGTAAGAAAAAAACCCAAGTATTTAAAAAGACACGTTTTAAAACTTCTTTCTGCCTAACATGTCTCAGCAGCCAAGTATACTCAGTGTTTACCTATAGTACGTGGTAACAACCTGAGGAAAACTGAGCAATATGTGTTAGTATAACTCTATTCTGGTAGTGTTACTGAAGTAAACCTCCCTTTTTAATTACCAGTAGTTTGATAAAGAGAGAAAAAGGATCTCCTCCACTCTTTCCTTGCCTCACTTTTAAATATTTAATATCTAATTGCACCCTGACATATCCTCATCCAGGAGAGTGGCATGAGATAACTCAGAAACACAACAGTCAAAACCCCATTCATACTTGCAACTTAATAATTTGAGCTCTGCCCTTGCACAAGATGCTTGGTCCATATCCAAGGGAGGAGGAATAAAAACTTTTGTTGCATTTCATTTTATAACTTCAAGTGGTCCAGGATATGAAATGCTGACTGCAGATGCAACTTTCTGTGGTGTGACACCATATAAATTCTTGTTTTGGGGCCTGAATTGCACAAGTAAGGTCACTCTGACTAAATGTGAACTCTTTGATTTGACATTCTAATAAATAAACAGGCTAAGGACACCAATCTAATGTTGGCTTCCAATATGATAAACAGGCAGGAGGGCTAAAAAGGAGAGATTGCACTTATGGTTTGCAGAGGAAAAGAACACTGGAGTCTTCAAAAAAAAGAAGAAAAAAAAAAAAGACAAAGACTTTCGCATGATTTCACAGTGTATGGAGCACTGGGGGCTTTTCCTGGATGTATAATAAAAGGTGACAGCAGCCACAGAAATTGCAGCAGAGACAGAAAGCCCTGTCACATCTTTGGTGTGTGAATGTGATCATTTGCTGAAGCTTTTAGCAGGGATTGACACAGAGGAAGTGATGACTTCCATTACAAAAAATCAGAGGTGCCTGCTTTTTATTAAAAATCAGGTACAGTAAAAGTAAATTTTGAAGTGTCATAAAGACACCACCAATTTCTGGCTCAGTCTCATACAGCCAGTGGAGAAAGAGGGAGAAGTGAGTGCTAGCAAAAAAAGAAAAAGAGAGGGTAGTCAGCTTTCACCTCCTGTCCATTTTGAGAGAAGAAGTCTTGCCATGCCTGTGCTTGTTTCAGGGACCACAACTCCCTCAGCCCTGTGTTGCTGATGGGGGTGCTGGCAGGGGCTGGGAGGATGCAGTGAAGCCAGGGGCACCTTGCTGTGCCAACGTGTGGGCAGGAAACAGAGAGATGCCACATGCTGGCCGAGGGGTCTGTGGATTTTCTGCAAGGCCAGCCACACATCTGCATAGCCCTTGTGCTACCCCTGTCCCAAAACCAATACCTTGGGCCCCATCCCACTCCTTTGTTCTGACTCTCTTGATATGTACACCAGAATTTTATCTTAACCCCCCAATAAAATAGGTTTTCACATACACATATTTCCAATTACTACTTTAGTATTAAAAGAAAATACAAAATTCTCTAGTGCAGGGCAGTCCCCAGTGTCCTGCACACACTGTCCCAGTTTTAGTTTTTACAAAGGTTATTGGCAGGCAGGCAAGCCCTGGTTTTAGGTTAATTTATCAACCATTTTTTTAATCACAAGTTTTGGGGGATTTTTTTAGCTTAAATGAGGAGTTCTAAAACCAAACCACAACACAAGCAACTAAAGACTGAACTCTGGATGGTGGGAAAATAACGCAAGAAGAATGGAAAGGAAGCACACTGGTGAAAGCTTCTTGCCCAAGCCCACCATACCTCCAGCACCATCGTACCCCCCAGCACCAGTTTTTCAGTGCAGAGCAGTGGCTGGAGCTAAGCTGCACTGGCAGGCATGCCTTTCCTCATTAGCTTCCCTTCCGCTGCTGGGAGCTCTACCTGTCACCAAGGTTTAGTTCCAGGTGGCTGTGCTACTCTGGTACCCACAAGCCAAGAACTTCTGCCAAATGGAAAGGACTAGGAAGGCTATCTGTAATGCAATGCGCCATGCCTTGGGCTTTTGACAGGTCTGCAGGTCACAAATGCAAGTCTTAAAAGATTCTTTGTGGCCTTGGGTATCCCTTTCAGCACCCAGTGCATTGGCCAGGCTGGATGTATTCTGTGACTCATTGATACTGCCACTTAAAAGCCAAGACAAAAACCAAAGGATTTTGGGCTGACAATCAGACTGCTCCTTACACAAAGCACAGTAGGAAAGCCGCACCAGTAGAAGATGAAACCACTGAGTGAAAGGCAGATAGCTCTCCAGGCAGCTTAGCAGGCTTGGGTCCATCAGTGGTGGCTTTAAAGGAAAATTTGCACAAAGAAAGCATGCAGGCTGCTTCACAGGAGTCCCTTTTTAGGCAAGTAAACCAAGGGAAGAGAAGTCACATTCTAATAATTTGTCACAGTTCAGTATGCTGCAAACATCAGTTCTGAGAGCATTGGTGTACCGAGGTAAATATTTGGAGCATTTATTTTGAATTTTTTTAGTCAATTAAATATAAAAAATGGAGTATTTCAAAGCTATGGTTCATCAAAAGACTGAAGCAAATATTTGCACTGCAGTTCATGGACACAAAAACAGAGACTGAATTTCATCTTAAGTTTGTTGACCTCCTTTTGGATATTAATACCCTTTTTTAAATTAATCCAACTACTTGCTGGATACATGGGTTTCTTTTTTATTCTATTCCATTTTATTTTTCTAAAATTCAGTCTGATGTTCTAGCCAATACACATATTATTTTGAAGATTTATGGGGAACTAAAGTATTTCCTAAGAGCGATGCACAGTATTTAGTACCACCTCTCTGCTTTCAGTACTGTGACTCGTAATAATATGGAACGTAATTAACTGTAGTATTGTAACATATATAAAAATAAAACAAAGGGGAACTATTCTGACACCATTCTAATCACATGGAATAATTTATTTTTATTAAATACTTATAAAACCCCCAAGAAATAAAAAACTAAGCCCCTTCTAAATAGACCTCTCCCATTTACAGGCAGATTAAAATCCTGTGCAATGGCTTCAGATCACCTCCACTGCAAATTTAAGGTGCAATATTCTTTGTGTAAGATTCTAGGGCAAAATTCATTGAAGAGAGGTTATATGGTAGGATGAATAGCTCTGCTTCCCCAGACCACCAAATGCAAAACCCAAACTAACCTGGTTTTTACATCCTTAAACTTCTTCAAACTGTTTTATAGAAATGTAGCATAGAATGAATCAGAAATGGCTCAATGAAATGATCACTTACTGTTTATTGTGCCGAAACTTTCATCTGTTGTTGTAGTTGTCACATTTACCAGTAGTTGTGTTGTTGTATCTCGTGTTATACCTTGTGTAGCATTAGGCAAAGAAGATGTGGATGCTAACAAAGGAAAGACATTCAGTTTATTTCCTCCATTTTGCACACACACGCATGCACACACACACAAAACACCTAACTTATTGCCCTGCTTGCAGTCTAATTTTAAATTAACAAAAGAATATTTAATTTAAATTGAAGATCA
>JAWWEV010000134.1:22557068-22568999 GCA_035583235.1 Hafferia zeledoni
AAAACACCTAACTTATTGCCCTGCTTGCAGTCTAATTTTAAATTAACAAAAGAATATTTAATTTAAATTGAAGATCAACAGGGACAGGGCTCCTTCTACTGTAGAGGAAGCCACTCTCTGTCCCACAGGTGGGTCATCCCACTGAAGACAAGCCTGGGATAATCCAGTTAAAAGGCCTAGCTTGGAGCTGCCTTGAGCCTCACCGGGAGGAAGTTCCTGCACACTCCTAAAAGGTTCCATCAGAGTTCACTATCTGTAAAACAAATTCCCAAACCAAGAGGCACTGCTGCTTAATTTCCTGAATGACCACTGGAAGAGCATCAACAATTAACTGAGAGAAATTTTCCCTTACTGTTTGTGATGGGTTCATTTGTAGCTCCAGTTGTAGCTGTTACCGGCACTGACGTTTGTGATGGTGTTACTTGTGAAGTTGATGCATGCATAGATTGTGTTACTGCAAGAAAGGCATTCACATCTTTATTGATTTATTTTATTATATATAAATAAACATCACATACCTATAGCTGCATTCTCTCTTCAAGGCAGTGAATTTCCATTTTAAGTCTGGCCCTTACAGAGCTCTCTTACCCACACATTTTTGAAGAAGATTCAAAGGGCATATGGTTGTTTTCACAGGGGAGGTTTGGCCTGTGAACAGTCTGTGTGTTGCCCACTGGAAGTCAGCCAGCCACTGCCCCTTCCAGCCAGCCCCTGAAGGAGAGGCACATGCTCTTTAGGCACTATACAGAGGTGCTTGGCATGACTTCCAAGGGAAGAGGTGAGGGGAAAGGAGCCTGGTGTGTGTGGATGGGTTCACTGTGGATGGGACCACACCTCTGACCAGGACTTGGCCGCATACCTGTTTAATAGAAGGAGGGATGTAAAATCCCCATAAAGAATTGTGAGTGACACACGTCAACACAGCTTATAGATCACAGGTAAAGAACCAAAGGGGAAGAGATTCTACTAGCCTTTGTTCAATTTTCCCCTCTTCCCCTGTGCTTGTCCACCTGGAATCTTCTTCATTGGCCAGCTTTCCCAGACTCTCTTGCACTGCACCCAGCAGGCCTTTCTCTTTGGAGTGCAGCAAAGCTTAGGAGACTGTGGATTATGTGAATATTTTTTTGTGGTAAGTGATATTCCCTAGGGTGAACTTGGTGTCGTTTGTTCAGGGAGTCCTAGTTCTGTCCTCCAGAAGAGTGAGACTTGGAGGCTAAGGGGAGGGGAAAGGGCTCCTGCAGACAGCAGGGATCCATTCCCAGCTGCTGCTGGTATGAAAATACAGGGACAAAGTTGTCCAAATGTCACTAAGACAATAGCAAGGTTTACATCAGTGTGTCTTGCTGTGCAAGGATGCCATACTGCAGGTCCCATGTGCCCCAGGCATTTGCTCAAGCGAACAGACTGGCCAAATTACTGCCAGGAAATCTAGACAAAAAACCCCCCATAATTAATCATTTAAGATTCCAGCTTTCAATTTTGTGATCTAATGTAATCAGAAAGTGCTACTGTCGGATACAGAGGCTCATTTAAATACCTACAACCACTACCTCTACCTACCTACTATCTCTTCTAGCACTTTTAATGGATGGGATACATGAAAGAATAGGAACAAATCATTACATGCCATGCAATTTTTTCTCATATGACTTAAATACTTATAAATGCAATGTTTGCACTAGAACTTTTTCCTCCAAAGTGCAAATCTTGATGCCAGTAGTTTCAAGAAGTTATTGGTAGCATTTCTGCAAATGACAGGTGTATGCACATGTATTTGCTTCTATCAACTGAGGCCAAATATTGGCATATATTGTGTAGTTCTTTACTATCAAAGTCCCTCTTCCTCTCCCATCATTCTACACCCATCAAATCAACTAATTCCTGCTGCCATATATCTTAACTGATACTGTTTCCCAAATTATTCTCAATCTGACTTCTTGAACTGTCAGCCTTCAGTAATTTATTAATAACCAATCTTGAACCATTCCTTGAGAATATAGGAACTCACAGAATTTCAACCTTTTCACCTGAAACAAAAAATGTAGTCTGCTGAAATCAACTGTCTCCATATAAGATACATCAACCCTTTCTTTGCAAGAGTTTCATAATCGCCCTACATGAAATAATTCACATGATTTCTCCCTGAGGTCAGAAAAGCTGAAAACTAAAAAGACAACAGGGGCTTCAGAACACCAGATAACAGTGAATTTGAACTCTTACCATTTTTTGATCCTGATGCAGAGGTGGTTGTACTGACAGTAGTGGTTGGGATTCCATCTTCTGAAATAAGCACAAAAAGAATTGTATTACTTCCGCCGCCTTCCAGATCTATTTAGCACTACATAGTCTTATTAGCAGAGAGCAGTAAGAACCTTCCTGGAAAATCAAGTTCAGAAGCCTATTAGCAGAAGCAACCATATCATTTAACTCTGCTAACAATCTTTTCAAGCTCTCTTCATTTGCCCTCACCTCTATAATGTGGAGCATCTGCTACTGCCTCTCACCTTGGATCGCGTGCTGTTTTCCAACAGGTATCTCCTGTAGTTTGGGGGAGAAAATGGAGCTGCTAAAGGTTTTTTGCTATCTCCTCCTCTCCTTGAGTACAACCACATCTGCTCTGAGTCTTCAGGTTGAAGGATTAACTAAAATAACTAGCCACAGGAGTAAGCACCCATTCTCCTGCCTTGGAGTGATAACAGTTCCCTGGCTAGTACAAGCACTTCAGGAAGGGTTTTCAACATCACCTTGATCCCTGTATGTAACAGGAAAAGGAGAATTCAGAGAACATGGCTTGAGAAGCACCAGGATGAGTAATGACTGACTTTCCCCTCTGCCCTCTAGGCAGTGCTACAGCTATTGGGATTTTACTGCAGTAAATTATATCAGTCTTAAAAATTCTAGGTCAAGTTAGTAGGTGAGTCTTCAATATTAAAAAACAAGCAAACCTTCCAGAAAAGAACCCCCAACAAACAGAAAAGAATCCTCAACAAACAAAAAGCAAAATAATTTCTGTATCTTCTGACTGTGCTGAAAGGTTGTTAGCTTCAAACAAGATTTTCAGTCTTACTGCTGGTCTGTTCATATTTTTCTACGAAAAGAAGTTAGGGGGTGATTAAGGGGGTGAAAAAACTACATTGACTCAGAAACAGTGGCATTTCTCAATCATTTTACACTGCTGTGATACAAGTGTGGGTACATTTGGGGAGGACTAGATCAACTCTGTAACTGAATGGGAGAGGAAAATGGCACAGACTAATCCCCTAGTTCTTCCAGGTTTAAAGCGTGACATCCTGTCATGCTGCATTAGCATCTTGTAATACAGACATCACAAATCTGAGTCAGGACAGCATGTCACTATTCTTGTGTGACTCCATTCATGGTAATATCTGCTGGCATTCTCTCTTTTTTTGGCTACAGGGCAGAACAGTGAGTTTTGTTCCCTTTGCTCAGTGTGCTGCGCTCTGATTAACATTTCATGAGCACCACCCGATGCCTGCCAGAGTCATAGATCTAACCTGGAAAAAAATAATCCTTAATACAATTGCAGGGGCTCTGCAGGAATATATTAAGGTCTAATCAGATGAGCCCTTATAACTCCTTTTCCAGCAGCATATTATCAGCCCTCCTGGCACCTTGTGTGTTTCTAATGGGTCTCAGCCCCTTCCCAGTAAGCCCCTCTCTTGGATATCTTTTCAAGGTATGCTGTTACCTTCATAATGCCTCATCACAGCGCATGCTGGCCCAGCTTAATATGGGTATATCCTATATAAAATGAAATGAGTCCCCCACCATGGGCCTGCTGCTGCCCCTGCTCTACTCCCTGGAACACATGGATACAGTCAGACTATGCACAGACTCTTGCACACTCCATTTATAATACAGATTTTCCTGTTATTCAGTTACCCAGTTAGAATAATGCTTCATAACACGCCCTTGAAATACTTGGAAACCAAATTTTATGCAAAGGGACGTAAAGGCAATCTTGTTTCCCTAAACAGCAAGCATTTTTCCATCTCTTCATTCTCATTATGTGCTGCTGACAAAGCTCCTGTAATCCCCCACCACAAGGCCACAGCACTAGAACAGAATGTTTTTTCAACAGTGCCTACATTTCATATGGTTTTGTTTTAACAGCTCTTGGGAGCTACCCTGTCTGTAACACCATCTAAATGCACTAGCTGGCCAATTAGCTCATTTCTGAGCCCACCCTTCCCAAAATTCTGCTCCCTAACTCAGCATGACTTTCTGGGAAGCCCATTGCAAAACTTAGATTGTTTGTCCTCTAAAGGTGTTCCATTTAATAACCATGTTGATAAGTCAAGCTTTCCTCAAAAATAAAAATAAAAAAAGGGAATTTAAGGCACAGTTTTGTTATGACTCATTACTTGCTGATTTTATCACAGGTTGGAGATAAACTAAGGTAAATTCAATTAACAGAGTATAATAAAGTAGCTTTATGAATTAATTATTTTCTTAAAATGGTGAATAATTAAGTATACTTTTAAAATAAGTTGAAAGCAACATGCAAAAATGCATGCAAGCTTGAATGGATTGTTTGGGAGGAACTGGTTGATTAAAAGAAATGATAGAAGTGGTGGCTTATTATGCTCTTATTTGCAATGTTAAATTGTGACTAAGGAGAATACTATGGGGGATAAAAGCAAGAGATCAAAAAATTATTGAGAAAAGATTTTTTACCCATTAGTAACTGTTGCTAGACAAAGAGAGAGACAGAAAGCTTCCTTCTTCTGCTCATGTCAGGGTCGCTGCAGCTTCAAGTTATGGATAACAAAGTAAAGTTACAATTGCATGTTTTGTAGCAAATTTAGATGTGATGATCCCTTTGACTGAGAGCACCTTGATGTACTCTGATGTGAGAGCAGCCAAAATCTATGCAGCAATTGCCCCCACAGAGAAACCACTGCAATTTGCTGTGCTTGCTGGCAATAAACCCGGCTGAAAGCGCATAGGTGACCTGGGCTGCAGCACCCCTGGGTCTGGAGAACATGCATGGAGCTAAAAGGCACTCAGATACCACACTGGGCTGAACAAAGGGGGTGATGGTGGTGATGCTGAGATTCAAAAAGAAAAAAAAACACCAGGTCTTAAAGCAGATAACAAGTCAAGAAGAAATCAGATCTGGGAGAAAGATAACAGGACAGGAAGATGAGAGGCGAAGGCAGAAAGGCCTAGAGATAGTATGATAGTCAGGGTGGGAGGGAAAAGTGGTAAGGAATTAAGAAAATATCAAAGAACATTTGACACAAGGCCACAAAACCAAACTGAAAAGAGAGTAACTGTTGTGGTTTTATTGTTTTGTGGTCATGGTTTCCAGGTTCACAGAATTCCCTTTTATTGTCTTTTCTGGCTTGGATTTAAGTGGCTATATTTGTTCTAAAATGAAAGCAACAGTACAATTATTTGTATCTGGTCTTCAGATTTCAAAATGGACAAACTGAAACACTGAACTTACTTTCTTATTTTAAATTCAGAAGGAGTCTTTGAATTTTGACAGGGCTGACCAATAGCCACAGTTGTCCTCAAACTGCAGCTTTTGATGCAGGCTTCTGTCTCCAAGGTCTGAGCCTGGAGGTCTCATAATTCCTTACCTCTGTCTCATTATTTTTGCCTTCACACTGGGAAGACTAAGATAAGTGGGTTCTGACCTTGTGTTAATTAGGTGCCTGTTATTGCTATAATCAAGACAGAAAAAAAGAAGAAATGACCGCATGATATTATATCAGTAGTTCTGTTTATACCCTACAGGATACTAAAGGGCACAAACCACAAAGTTTAAAGTACCACATGAAAGAGATAATACAAAGCTGAATGCCAAAGCAAAAACATTTTCAAAGATTAATAGAATGTTCAAAGTAGATATTGATTATATTCATTACATGAATTACTGAATTTAAGTGCTCTCTGGTTTTGCATCAATATCTGATTTTGAAAAGAAATTACTTTTATGGAAAAGTCACTGTTATTACAGAAATAGCAAATGAAATGGCCTGTTTGACATTTTTTCACTTGACCTTGCACTAGGTAAACAAAACCATATCATTAAAATCCTTCCATTAAGATAAAATACTTGTTCCAGCTTCAGAAGGTTGTTGAGAAGGGTGTGGATTCCTGGAGGTGGGGAGTTATTGGAGAACCATAAAATCATTAGGAGTCTAGAGAAAAATAATTGCTCAGGAAGGACTGCAAAAATTGCATTTGTTTAGTCTAGAGAGGGAAAGATTAATAGAAGGCAGAGCAACAGCAGGTGAGGGGCTGCAGCAAACACAAAGGAATAAACTTATTATTATGTCTACTGAAGATAAAATGAGAGGCAATGGGCAAGGGAAATTTGGACTATAAACTCTGCACGTTTTTTGGTGCCTACGTCAAGCTGTTGGCATATTAGCCAGAAGTTGGGTGTTTTAACCATTTTCCTGATGAGGATATAATATATTCCTACTCAAAACCAGACCACTGCCCAATAGGCTCTAGCTAGGAGCAATTACCAAAGAGGAAATTTCCTGAAGAAACCTGTACATGTTAATCCCCTGCTTCAAGGTTATAGAGCAGAATTTACTGTTGGTGTTGTTAGATTATGTTTGTTTATTGTATATTATCACAGAAGAGTAGAATGGTTTGTGTTGAAAGAGACCTTAAAGACCATCTAGTTCCAACTTCCCTGACATTGACATCTTCCACTAGAACAGTTTGCTCAGAGCTCCATCCAGTCTGGCCTTGAGCACTTCCAGGGATGGGGCATTCACAGCTTCTCTGGGCAGCCTCTTTCAGTACCTCACTCCCCTGGCAGTAAAGAATTTCTTCCTTAGATCTACTTTAAACCTACTCCCATTCAGGATGTTGTATTATGGTTGTTTGTGTGACCCTGGGCTTTTGTAATGACATACAAGTCAAGGAGAAGTCAAAGTTGCATTTTTGCTTTCTCTTTCCATGCCATCAGAAAAAAATAATGATCTCTTTCAAGCAACTGATAATTCTGCCAGAACCCAAGACCATGATAGAGCCTCCTGTACCAGCTGCTCCAGCAGCACCTGTGTAGACTCCACAATTCATCGGACATTTTGCCTTTTTTGGAGAAAGTTATAGCTGTCCTTGTAAAGAAAATCTGGTACTAATATCCTCGGAGTTCCCAAGAAAGAGCTGCTGCCTGACAATGTACACAACCTGTTTACGCTCACCTTGGAGCTCTGTTGTCTACTATGTTTTTTTCTTTCCTTTTCATTTATTGCAGCTTCATCTCTTCATTCTCCTATCTGATCTTTGCCCAGACTCAGCATAGTTCTTACACTTCTCTTATTTCTGTTTTCAGTATTCATTCATCTTTCCCAGTGCATGATCTTGTACCCTGGACCTTGGGATAAATTTCTTTTTTCTTTTGTAATACATTTTTACATAAAGGTTCATACATTCTTCAAATTAGAAAAAACCCAGTTTGCCCAGGTGATCTCCCCTCTGCCAGGCATTGCACACTGTTCCCCTGTGCCAAGAGCAAAGCCAAGTCTTAGGCATTGCTCAAACCCTACTCAGGCCCTCCAAACAGAACTGAAGTGCATCTGGATACAATAATTTAGGGATCAAACTTAAATTCCTGATGTAGAACTACTCCTACTACACAGGCCTTCTACCTGGTGAGGTTTAGCATTTGGGTGCTCTTGGCCTTTTCCCATGAGTAATGTTTTGTGGAGGCCCAGGTTGCAATTTCAGCCTAGGGAGAGAAGGCAAAGTGCTACAGTGTTCAGGAAACCCAGGCTCACCTTCCTGCACAGCTTCAGGGTAATATTCTGCCAGGACACACATAGAAATGCTTTAAAGTAGCTGCCACTGATGTTTAAGGCTGGTTTGTAGCGATACAGTGCTGGACAGTTCTCCAAGGATCTACCTGATTTCCTGCATGCCTGTGGCATCCACACTGCAGTTCTGTGCTGCCACAAATACTGTGTTATCTTGCTGGTTTACAGCTCTCATGGATATATCCTCACAAATAAGATAAATGGCTATGAGTGAGGAGTAGAGATTACCCACAGAATCATAGAATGGGAAAGGCTGGAAGGGACCACAGTGGGTCATCAGGTCCAGCCTCCCTGTGGTCACAAGTTAGTCACTGGTGGGCTAAAAGTGACTGATAGGATGCAAATTTTTTAGAAAACCATCAAGCACTTCAAAAAAATCTTAGAGGAAGCATAGATGTTTCCAGTCACAAAACCTTTCATTCGAAATGCACTGTTAGAAGAGGTTTAAGTTCAATTTTAACAGTATTGTTTGAAACTATCAACTCCTTTCTTTCTATTCAAAATATCTAAGATCACAAATACAAAATCTTTAAATTAAACACTCCAGAAAAAAACCAAACCAACCAAACAACCAAACACCCCTCCTCCAGACCTGCAGATATTTTGTTTTGAAAGAATTAATTTTATAGAAGTAATACTTTTTCTGGTACATTTAATCCTTAAGGACTCCTACTTTAAATCTTTCATCCACAGTCATATCAACTAGATTTTAAATGGGAGTCAAGGTTCTGATGTAATCCCATGAATGGCTGAAGCTGATAACAGTGTGTAGTAAAGGATGTTAAATTAAACAGAGCCATTTGCAACCGTCATGAATTTGAAGCAAACTCAAAGAGAAATACAACCTTTATGTCTTCATATTTCTTCAGTAAGCTAAAGCAATACACAAAGCATGGCATACCTCACACAGACATTCAGAGGTGTTTGTAAGAGGACCCGCACACAATTCACGCTGTGAGAGCACTTGGTGGAAGGAAAGCTGTGTTCCTAGTAACAGTCCCAGGCTGGATCCCTGCCAATTCACTATCATCAAAAGTCAGAACTGCAAAGTGTTTTTCCAGCCTGGTCTCACAGTGGTTTTGCACTGCTGCAAAAGCTCTTAACGCAGCCTCCCTTGACATGAGCCATTTTCCACCTCAGGATTTTCTCCTCTGTGAATATCTTATAATGCCAACTGGACGGACAGTATGAACCTGAACAAAGTTACACCAGTCATGTTTAAGGTGACCCCCTGTGAGATGTAGTCAGATACTACAGGCAGTGCTAAAAACCATAAGGCAGGGGGAAAGGCCACATCCTTTGCTGCCTATGCCATCCAGCTGGAAGCCTGTGATTCCTGCTGCCTAGGGAGGTGGGAAACCACCTCCCGTGTGCCAAGCTGTTACCTTCCTTTCAGTCACATCTCTCTTCAGCAACAAACCAAACCAAAAACATACTATACAAATCCTACATGTGGACACCTTACATTTAAGTTTAACTTTCTACTTCTTCACTGTAGCTACTGGTCCTGGTTTGCAGGCTGGTGTCACATGACAGAGACAACCTGCTATAACAGTTGGGGAAAACTTAGAGGCAGGAGCATAGGGGAAGACACAAAGGCAGGAAGGAGAAGTTCCTGGGCCAGAGGGACATAACACTCTCCCCACAGAAGGCAAAAGCACCTGCAAACAAGCAACAGAGATGGACATTAGAGAAGGAAGAGCATAGATGCAAAGCCCCATAGCTGGCAAAGGACAGAGGGACATGGCTCCTCCTACATGGCATGGAAACGGGCAGCAGTGACTGGGGCAATGTGAGACTTGGGTTCAGCACAGCAAACATAAAGTAGGTGGGCTGGAGGCAGCCTGCAGCAAGAGCTGAGATGGGGAAGGAAAGAGAAATTTCTCCAGCAGGGAACAGGGATAAGACAGGAAATGCAGCTCTGGTGCTCTCCCAGGCATGTGGCTACCATGACCCAATACCAGGCATTAGCAGAGAGCTGCTGGGAATTACTAATTCTTCAGGCAAGCGGCACTGTTTCCACAAAGCCTGCTCAAAGCACCGAGCAAACAGCTCCTGCATTGGGACCCACTGCACAGAGAAACACTGACAAAGCAGCTGCCAAGGACCAACCTCAGCTAATGTGGCTGCAGTTGTTAAGGGCTCCCCTCATCAAAACATTAATGAGAAGGGTTGAATGATTACTCCTGTGTTATTGAGTATTTGAAACAACCCAAGCACTGCATGATTTGCCTCTCTGCATGTGTGGACAGAAATCTGGGCACTTAACTAGCCATCTTGATGGGGGTTTTTATTGCCTCAGAAGAAATGCAAACCTCCCTATCAAAAGCTTTTAATCACAAGCTTTCTCAGTGCTTCTTCTGCTCCTACGTGAAGCTTGGTGGATATCTTTATTACTGTGTACTACAGAGGTACGAGTACATCGCTTGCACTCCATAAAACAATAAATGTGCTCAGCATGTTCATCAGCACTCCAGCCTGCCTCGAATGAAGGCTCCAAGCTCTGCACTTCTCTTTATTTAAACCTGTTAAACCTATTTAATAGGTTTTAATTAAACCCTTTAAAGCTATTTAAGCCGCCAGATTGTCTCCTGTTGATGGTGATATATTTGTTTGTCCATGTGTAAGATAAAAGGTAGGAGTTTTTAAGGGCTATTTTATGGTATGAAAAACGAACAGCCACCCCCTCCTTGTGTTAGTCATGCTAAATAAATTTGGAAAATGCCTTTAATGGGTGCAATTTTATAATCAAAAGCTTTTTAAATATTGTACATTGCTGAGCAGAACAAGAAAAAGAAATGAAGGAGAGCCCCCTTTCCCTGCAACAGGAAGGAGTAAGAGTGTTGGTCACCCCCACCCAGAAGGTGGAGAGAAAACCATGTCCTTGTCTGGGTAATGCTTACAATACTTTTTCCTTACCATACTATTTGCAAGCCTATTTTTGTTTCCCCGGAAAGAGGGTGTTAGGGTAGGGCAGATATAAAACAGCCAGAGGGGAAGCTGAGGCCAGGTCAGTGGTACCTCTCCTTTGCAATGTGCTGCAGCAGTTAGTAAAGTTTTCTATAGTGCTTCTGTTTTATGTTTGTGATCCAAATGCATCTCCAGCAACATGACTAACTGTATAATTCAGGAAAGGGTCACTGCAGTGTCTGCTATGATGTATTTATTTTTAGAACATCCGGGACCAGCCCAGACACCCATTTCAGCCACACCCACCCATGCCATTCTGTTCCTGACAAAGCCCTGAAAGCCTCTGGAGCATCAAAAAACAGTTCCTGCCAGAAAACTCTATGGAAACACTGTAAATTGCTTCTATAATTAATGTAATTCCATGCTCAATGGTCCACTGGGACACTCTTCATCTTTTCCACACTGCCTAGAACAAAGGTTAAGTGATACACACTATCCCAAAGGGAAGGCCCCCATTGGGCTTTGCAAGCCTGACTGTACTCTGAGTGCAGTACAGTCTCACTGGAGCTGCTTTATGTGCAAGGATAAAGGGCACACTTTGACAATATCTCATTTCTCTAATTGGCACACATAGCTGATGAAGACCTCCTTGTCTTTGAGTACCTTGCCAAGCTGATTGAATATCTTATTATTCTGAATTTCTACCAATCTGATACAATAGCTAAGACCAGATGCATAACTTAAACTCTTTTCTCTCATGCGCTATGTAGAAAGTAGTCCTATTAAAAAACCAAAGTTGTTACTGGAGAGCACTTGAAACAGAGTGTTAGCACTGAGGACCTATCAAAGAGCAGTGGGAACTGCTGCAATAGCCATGCCAGCTCCAGGCTGATAATCAGCTTCCTAGTGGTCCACATTCAGGATGCTCAGGCTTGTCAAAATCCCAGGTCCCAGTCAGTGCCCTGGGAAGTCATGGTAATCTGGGAACTAGTCATCTCATGTTGGTGAACAGTTATAGACATCCCTTGTACTTTTATTGGCAATAAAGTAATTTTATTCCCCATGACAATTACTACTATTGTGAATAAGCTGTTCCATTCCTACACAAATTTTCTTTCATAAATGGCAAATCCCCATTTTCCATTTTGCATCTGGAAAGCAGCATTTTCTGCCAGCTCTTGGAAAAGCAAGGTGAAAGCAATTAGGGAGGAAG
>JAWWEV010000134.1:22569099-22589631 GCA_035583235.1 Hafferia zeledoni
CCTGGGAAGTCATGGTAATCTGGGAACTAGTCATCTCATGTTGGTGAACAGTTATAGACATCCCTTGTACTTTTATTAGCAATAAAGTAATTTTATTCCCCATGACAATTACTACTATTGTGAATAAGCTGTTCCATTCCTACACAAACCCTTCCACTCTTCTTCAACCTTTTCTTTCATAAATGGCAAATCCCCGTTTTCCATTTTGCATCTGGAAAGCAGCATTTTCTGCCAGCTCTTGGAAAAGCAAGGTGAAAGCAATTAGGGAGGAAGCAGAGAAGGCACTACAAGAAAACATCTCTAAACCAATAAGATAAATCGTGTACTGGTTCATTTAAATTCAAGAGCATTAAGACATACTAACCACATGACTCCAGTAGCACAAGGAATGACATGCAACAGGGAAATAATAGAATCCTCTGAAGCCATTTGAACTAGACAGGATAAAAAAGCCCAAAAAACCCCAGTCCTGCACTGGGAGGATTTTTGCCTCCAGTATGTGTGCTATGTCCTTCCCTTTCTGTCATTAGCACATCTTGGACATTGTGTTATTTGACATAGATGTCTAGTAAGTTCTTTCTTTTGTTACATGTGAGAAACCAGTGAGTTGTTGCAAGCCAAATAGTTTGTTAAATACATTTGTTGTCTTCTGATCACAGTAAATGTATTAATGCACTACTTTTATAAGGAAAAAACCTTCCTAAAAAGAATCTAAAATTGCTCTGCTCTGCTGGAGCTGCACCAGCCAGCTTTTGGTGCAGCTGCAATTTCCAAGAGCTATGTGTTTTGTGTCAAAATAGAGTAAGTAGGATGTCCAGAAAGCTCCATAATTCAAAGAATTCAGTAGTTTTCAGAAAGAGATTTTAACAGTCCTGTGCAGGAATTGGCAACTACAAAGGAATTGTGCACTGGCCCCAAACATTTCATCTTGCCATGAATTTCTGCCTTTTTGACCCTCTGTAGGAGTCAAGAGCAAATGAGGTTTGACAACTTGGCAAGAGTTTCAGAGAGTCTGTAACTCCTAGGAAAAGAAAAAGCCCCAGTTTTGCCTTTTGGGGACTTTGAATGGCCATGGAAGCATTAGTCATGTATCCCATCCAAAGCTGCCTTTCTCTACTGGACATGAGACTAGGAATTTGGGAAGAAATTATTTGAATTTCACATTTCTTGAGAGTAATCCTCACTTATTTTTGCCATTTCACCTAACAATGTTTGGTGACATTTTTGCTTCTACAACCTTTGAATGAGTTTGCAAACACTGATATTTACAACATCTATATTGCTGTAATATATAGCCCATGCTGAGATGAGGAGGAATAATTCATCTGTCTAGAAAGATGACTTCAGACTGTCCTCACACTGGGAAAGATATCACCTCATGTACTAAGATTTAGAAGGCTATCAACCCTGTATTTCAAATAAAGCCCCAGACTCAACATTGAGAATAAGTAGGAAAACTAATAAAACCCAAAGAAATATGAGGTTCTGATCACCTCAAGTAATTACTGTGTAATGAAAAACACATCTCAACAAATAAGTATTTTACAGAGAAAAATAATGAAAATCATTGGCCAGGAAGATTTGTAAATCTCATGGCACAGTTTTCCTCAGACCAACTAAAATCCAAAGCTTTTCCATTCTTATCAGTTGTTGCCTCAACAAACAAATCAGTCAAGCCCAAAAATAACATTGATCTCCTCCTAAAGATTATGAAAGAAGAAATCTGCAGGAAGCATAAACACCTCATTACTATAACCATGGATTTAAATAATTTAATGCTAAAGTTTTGATTACACTGACACTCCTCAAATCAAGTACCACACTGAGAAATAACACCATTAAGACAAACTGAATGTGCTTTTTAGAACGATTTCTTATCTTGAAATCTTCAGACAGCAAGGTGCTGTCTATGTGGGACAGTGCTCCTATCCCAGCAAAACACATTATTTAGTTAGAGTGATAAGGCAGAAAGGTTACAGCAGACAAATATGGTGTAAAAATAACTGCCACTTGCTTTGGGCTTTCAGAAACCTGAGATGCATTGCTATCTACAGCATGCAGCCAACACTCAGGAACATGTTAGTGCCATTTAAATAAATAAACAAACAAATAAACAAACAAACAAATAATAAAAATTGTAAAAATACTCTATTGGTAAATAGGATAGAATTTGCACCTGTATCAAAGTCAGGCAAGCATCCACTTTCCACATAAAAGCAGTCAGAAAATCCTTGCCCTGTTACTAGATCAAAACATAACCTTAGTCTGGCCTGAAAGGGCATGTTGTCTACCCTGACTGCTGAGAAAAAAACAAAACCTTTTTGAATTAATTTGGATCCCTCCAGACCAGCTTCTAGTACAGGTGCATGTGGCAGCAGGGGGCTTCCTACCTCAATTCTACAATACCCCAGCAGATCACACTTGCTGAATTGTATTCCAAGCCATCATATCAGCAAATGATAATCAGCGCAGTTTTCTCACATGGGGAGGTAGGGTCAGAAGGCACAGCGTAGAGACAGCACCGTATTAAATTATGTCAAACCACTTTTCCTATTGCAGGTATGTCTGGCTGATACAGAATGCCACTGTTCGAGCATACAAGGGCCAATTTTCACCAGATGATTGCCAAAGTATCACTACCCGGTATCTCAGCTCCTGGAACGAAGATGCTGACTTCCATGGCAGGACACAGTGCAACTCAGAGGTTTGACCCTTTCATTTAAATCCAGGAAACCTACTTTTAGAGTGTTAACTGAAACCAAAAGGAGATGTTTGTCTTCCAAGGGAGCCAAGTTTTTAATTCTCGGCTTGTATTTGGAAATAATAGCTATTTCATACAAGTCCAACATTGTCTCTCTTTTGAAAAATCCCAACACATTAAAGGGTCTTCCTTGAGTTGTTGCAGCAAAAATACAAACAAATAACAGCCCCTCCACCACCACTTTGTGAGGGCCACAAGTAATAAGGATAGCTTTCCATGCAATTTTACTGTCTTTAGACTTTTAAGTTAATGTGGCTATTGAATAGTACCAGCTAACAATATTCCCTTCCCTAGGTTAAGAGTTTCTTGGAGATCATTTTTAATTTGTACTTTTTCAGGTTTTTCACGTAGGACTCAGATGTATTAACAATTTGAGCCCAAATTCAAGGTACTTTTCCTATATAGAAAAAAAAGAAACGCAAAACTAAGCTGAGGTTGATCTTTTTTCCCCCCAGTTTATAGTGGACTAAATATTAATAAGAGCTCTAGCTTTACATACAGATAAAAAGAGACAGCTAAATAAAAAAGAAAAAATTCTGGTAAATTTTTCAGAAGAGACCATTTGTTGGGCATGTCCTTATATATTCTCAGGTTTGGAGCTGAATGTTTCAGGCAACTTGCCCTTCATGTTCAGTTTCCATTTATTTTGGCTGTAAATCACATTCAAGCAGGTATCAAGCCATCTGCTTTTACCCTCAGCAAATGCAGTAAACTTCTCTTCAGGTTTGGAGCTAGAACAAGCAGTTTTCTTCTGTCCAGTAATAAATACACTTTTAAAATCCATATAGGTCATCCATGCCCTATATGTAAAAGATCTAATGAAAGAAAGGAATGTGGCAGCAGGGAAAAAAAAAAAGAGAACAAAATAAGACTGCACAGGAATGAAAATTCAATATATTAAAGGCTATGATAAGCTCCAGGACTATAATTTGATTTTTGACAAAGGTAGTTTTGCAAAATGCTAGGAACAGCAAACATGCAAAACATGGTTTTTTTCACAATAGGAAAACTCTCAAGACATTCAAAGTTTGGGCTCAAGCAAGTTAAAAGTGTAAGAAAGCCTTATGCAAAGTCTATTCTCAAATTTTCAGAGATGAGACAATGATCCAACTGTGACAGTCTATGCCTTGTTGGTCTTCCAGAGAACAGACATGAATAACCCAAAGTGAGGGAAGACTATGCTCAAAAGCTCTAACTGCTCAAAACAGTTGAGTTAGTATTTAATTTTAAAAATGAATTTTTAAAAGACTTGAAGGCTTGTGAGCACGGAAGATGGAAAAGGAAAAGGCTATCCTCCTCTTTTAGTTTACATCAAGAAGAGCAGAGTTCAGGCACCTACAAATAGATGTAATCACTATATGAGCCCTGGTTTAGTGGAACTTTTCTCAAGCTGCCAGGTTGGGAGTCAGGATTAATCAGCTGTATTGTAGGATTGGGATGCTCCACAGCACCCCCTTAATGGGGATGGGGGCTGGAAAACATGCAATTTAGGGCTGATCCACAGTGTAATGGAATTGGTCCAAATGATTTCACCAGCGTTTGAACCAGGTTCTCAATGCCAAGATTTGCTCCCATATTTCCAAAATGAAAATCACCCTGTTTTTTTTGTAATGCCATCGACTTTGACAGAGCACTCGGATAAAGTTACTGCTAACTGTCAACAGGGGTCAGTAATCGGACGTTAATAAACCCACCCACTGTGAATCTTCAACATCAGCCAGTACTTCCAGCTCCTACATTTGAGTGCATAACCTGAATGCCCTCAGACTGATGCTAAGGGGAACACAACCCACACTTTTCTGCTGTCATTTCTGCAAGAAACCAGCCCGGGTACGTGAGTGAGAAGGATGCTGTGATGTGCTACAAGCACTTTGTGGAGGACAACTGCTATGCTGGGTAGCCACAGCCAAGCTGTATTACAAGACCAAGGCACAGGAAGGTGTTCTCTCTCAGCATTTACATTATAAGCACATGCCAAGTCCTCTGCCCTCATCTTTCAGAAGAACAAACTTCACCTTTACACACTTTGAAAGTAATTACCTCAACGCAAACTCAAGACCATTCATATTTGATTACTATAATTTGACAGTGCATTTTTGACACATTCCAGTGCTGTTTGAAGCTGGAAATGCTATGAATCAACCCAGAGAGCATTTCTACTTGAGTTGTTTTAGAACAGATAAGAATAAAGGGCAATATGCCAGGAAGACTGAACACCTTGAGATGAGCATGGTTATCTTAAGCATGTCATTTAACTTGCAAAAGGTTGAGAAAAGGCTTGAGAGGAGGGACACATTGTCAGGAGGTTATCAATCTCCACATTTGTACATAACTGAGCCTCTAGTAATATGCTGACAGAGGGGAGACCTCATCAAAACACTGGGGGCTTTTCAGCATGCAAAGTCCCAAGAAGAATTAGAAAATTGCCAAGAAAAGCACTGCCAGCATACAGGCTGAAGACAAAGCAAGAAATTCGGAAGCCCCACAGGAGACTCTGTATGTTCTTTACTAACCACAGTGGAAACATCCTTGTTCACCTCTGTATGATATACGAAAGCTACAAAGACAAGCAACTTGTGTGTGTTACATGAAAAGGTTGCAAGCCCACAGATTACTTGCCTTTGTAAGCTTTGAAGACAACCTACCCCAAAACCTGGGGGAGGGAGTATTAAAACAGTAGGGAGTGATTTGACCTTCTCTAAATTTTACTGAGCATAATTTTAAAGTACTAAAGGTGTTTCTAAGCAACTGGAGAAAAGTCTTGCTGTCTTAAGTGCTCAAAAAAAGGAGAGAACATGAGGGAGATTGGTGTTAGCCTCCTTACCATCAGTTCCCCTCTTCAAATTATAAAATCCTGCTGTTACAGCCCAGGACACTTTAGAGACTACAAAGACATTGGTCCACCCTCATAAAACAGACAATAAAACCAATCCTGTCTTAACAGCTGATGCATGGGGTGGCCTGAAGGAAGCTTGACCAAATCATGTACCTTTACTTTCACAAGGTAGAGAGACACTCCAAATTTCCCTACAAATATTCTTAATTTCTAATGTGAATTTACCAGCAGAATTTCACTACCCTATCTACCTTTCAATAAAGCATTAAAAAATATACTTTTACAGAAACAAAATTGTTCAGAACAAATGTATCATATATAAAATTTGCTTATTCACTGTCATCAGTTCTGCCACATTCATGTCACGCAGAGGAAGGAAAGTTCTTTTTAAAGAAAGGATTGTATAAAATTGACAGAATTCCTCCCACCTTTGCATGTTGCTTTCTGATAAGCTACATGGACTGTTGTGTTAAATATGCTCTTTTTGATGCAACTCCACTTTGCTTTTCAGAAATTGTGAAATTAGAGCTTCAACAATGACAGGAAGGCTATTTTTACTAGGAGTAGCAGACAGAGAATAAATAGCACTTCAACACAGACTTTCAGGGCTTGTACTTACTTAACATAGTTTTAAAAGCAGTTCTTTCTGTGGCACAAGCTTATTTTTAATCTCCTTTATTGATTTGTTTTCCTAACAGCAATGAGCCCAAGCAATAGCATAAGATATACCACATAAAACTAGATTTCAACACATAACCTGAGCAAAAGTTGATTAACTTTGTTTAGATCAGTTAATCTATTATCTATTTTCTGTTAGATACCTATCTAATAGATAGATATCTATCCATTATCAATTTTTAAAGTTACGATTCATAGGTCCCTTGCAGGAAGCTTTGGCCCAGAAGGCCAGCAAATGAAAGTACAGACAAAAGGCAGATCTTATTTCAAATATATCTTTTGACAAAGGTGACAATAGACTTTAGCCCTTGTTACAGTTTCTCTCACCCTTGCAGGCTTTACTAGTTAATTCCACTTTAAAAGCATCATCTTTCAAGCTGAAGAATAATAAAAACATCAGTTCAGTGACCATGTGAACATCAAAAAGTTTGATGGAATCTGTGCATTTGAGAATCCTGTTTAACAGCATTATACTTAGTAATTAATATCACCCCTAGGCGTGCATCCCTCATTATTTGACACTTGATAAATGTTGGAAGCCCCTATATCTTTGGAAGCAAAACTAAGATAAGTTCTGAGAGATAGCATTGGCTAAAGCTCTTGCTGGCATAGTGCCAGGGAAATCCATCAGGATAGATCTGATTTGCAAGAGCAATAATTGCAAAATCTTGCAGGCATTTCAAATCCCCCTTCCCCCCCCAACGATGTCGACAAAAGGTGCTTCATTTCTCAGAAGAAAAACAAAACTGAAAACTTTTGTAGATATATCTCTGCTTTTAATTCCTCTCAGATTTAGGAGCTTCATGACACCTAGAAAGAAAGCTGTCACAAAAATACAAAGGCAGGAAGGTTTTTTTACAGAACACATATAACTCAACTACCAGTTAGTACCTTCTTTTCCTCCAACACACAGTCTTTCAATCACTGCAGTGGAACAAAAAAAAAAAAAAAAAAATCCAGCTACTGGCAGCTAAGCTTTTGCTCACAAAACACCCCTCAGATGTGACAAGTCTATCCAAGAAAGCCAAAGAACTTACCTCCCACAGTGCAAACACAGAGTACAGCTAAGAAAAAGAAGGCAATCCCCAGGAGCTTCATGCTTGGTGGTAGTGGTGGTTATGCTGCCAGCTCTCCCTTACACAGCTGGGCAGGGAGTGCTCTCTCACTCTGGGGCAGGCCTTAATTACTCCATGGAAAAAGGTGTGTAGAGACTGTGCCTAGTCACTGCCCATTCCTGCTTATTTTGGGGACTTTGATAAAGAACAGGAGGAAACACAACATACTCCCTCTGGGAGTTCAGTGCAGAGGAGATTTATTGTTTCAGTCCTTACAGGAACTCCTTTTCTTTGGCAGTGAACTGTGTTTTTGTTAATACGTTGTTTTGTTCTTCTTTGGTCACGAGGTCAGGAAGGTTTTTGAACAGAGGCAATCTTTCTTTAGAATATGCTATACATCACCAGCTTTCATACTGCAAGCTTGGGACACTTTTAAAGGGGACATTTATGAGCATCAAGGGAGCCCAGGTAGTAGTGGATAACACAAAAGAGGAACAGAAGAGCAAAACAAACAATAAGAGACCTCATCTGGCTCTTTTTTTGGGTTGTGTAAACTGGGCTTGGTGAAAATCACAGCTGCTTCATGTTAAAGGTAGAGAGAGAGTGCCTCCCTGAGAGAGCTGCCATTCTGCAACCAACAGGATGCAAGGGGCCACCAGAATAGGGCAAGGAAATGACTTCAGCAAGGTGCCCCAGCAGGGACATGCTCTGGGCTCCTCAGAGTTAGAGCTGGGGTTTTTTTCCTTTAAATGGAAATGAGCCCTCTTTTTTTTTTCTTTTTTTTTTCTTTTTCTTTTTTGTTTTTTTTGTTTCTTTTTTGTTTGTTTTAAATTTTAGAAGTTGAAACTATGGAAAGGTTATTTCATTCTTCTGTATAGGTATTTGCTGTGCCATGGGTTGGGAATGCAGTCCCCAAAGCAAGCCTCTTACCTGAGCTGTCTAATCAGCCATCACAGAATTACTCTCTTCTCCTCAGGACCCACTGATCTGGGAAACTTTGTTATTCCTCCTTCTCACAGCCTGCCTCCAGTTTCTGTGGAAGAAATCTGAGCAGAGTTCTAGAGATAAAGGCTATCAAAGCCTGTTCTTGTACTACTCTTGTGCTCTGTGCCTTAACAATTCAAGGCAGCTAATGGCAAATCTTCAACCACAATGAGAATGCAGTACAGTGTATTTGCTCTTCTCCCTCACTGTGATCTCTTGGGAAAAATCAGTGGAAAAACTGACAAGCAGCCTGACTCATTAGTCAGCTCTACCTTTTTCAGTAATCGAGATTTTTTTTTTTCTTCATGAGTGTTTCTCACTCTAAGGGGAACTTTTGGAATGGCTTCACATGCAGGAACTCCCAGGAGCTTCACCACGGTGCTTCCAGCCACAGAGTGGTTTTATTCATGGGATGAGGAAAACGGAAGCATCTTAGCATCATGTATGGAATTGTAACTGTTTAGGTTGGAAAATACCTTTAAGAAGATCACTGAGTCCAATTGCTAACTTTACACTGCCAAGTCCCCCCCTAAACCATGTCCCTAAGTGCCACATCTACACTCCTAAAAATAGCTCCAGGGATGGAGAATCAACCACTTCCCTGGGCAATCCATTCCAGTGCTTGACAGCCCTCTCTGTGCAGAAATTTTTCCTAATATTTAACCTCAACCTCCCTTGGAGCAACTTGAGGCCACTTCCTCTTGTTCTATGGCTTATTAAGAGGGAGAACTTAAGTGCCACAACTTTTGTTTATAGAAATTACATTGCTACATCTTAAGACTATGACACATCCTCTGCCTATTGCAAGTGATAGAGGCTGGTATTCAACAGAAACCTGATGGTAGACAAAGAATTTCTGGAACTTAATTTGGACAAAGATATTTGCATCCATGAGGGAGGCAAAAATATAAGTTCTTCTTAGCAAGACTGTGTCTTCACCATTACTGAAAAGGATCACACATTAATACAAACTTGACTCAGAAAGTGGTGGGCCACACAAGGACACCGTTGTCAAGTTGATTGGAGTATATGGCAGCGAGTTTGTGCCAGTGCTCTGTTTTTATGCTAGTTTTGTGCTGACATAGGACCTAAAGTTAGAATGGGCTAGAAAAGCAGTAACTGCTGTAGCAGAAAGCCTTCAATAAAAAAAAGACAAATCTGAACACAGAGAGTGGCTTCATCCCAGGTTCCTGATATGATAAAAGGGACTTTAACTTTTTATTGCCAAACTACCACCTGAAATGTTAATTCTGAAGAAGGATACAGAAAAGAATATTATTTTTTTGACTGACATGACATCGCTACAAAGTCTAAGAGGCCTGAGGGCAGGATCCCTACCTAGGGTTTTGAGATCCAGACAAACTACCTGAATGCCTAAGAGTGTATTGATTTGGCTCAGTGTTGTTCATCTGAGTAGCAGAATCCCAAGGAGTTCTCAGCATACTGTTGCTGCTGCTGCTGAAGATGGTGGCTGTGGTGGTTACCTGCAACTCACTGAAGGCAGAAAGGGCACAAAGTGTTGCAGCCCTGCAGCAGCTACCTATATTGTAGGTACAAGTGTGGAAAAGGCTCCCCAACCTCATGGAAGGGGTTGGGAGGGAAAGAAAGAGAACAGGATAAGCGTCTTTGCCTTACACCACATCCTGCAACTCAGGTTCTATCTCAAGCCAGTCCTAAGGTGACTTACTGCCTCTCTGAACCATGAAGAGAACTATGCCCCTCTGAGATACTCAGTAACGTCAGCTTCAAAGAAACTAACTTTGGCTAGATCAGACTTGGATAGCAGCAGCATGCATGGTAAGAAATAATAGGAATAGAAGAGCTCAAATAACTCACTAAAAGAAAAACTCTGGCTAAAGCCGAGTTGTAGCTTCTGACTTGGATTATCTGAGCTGCAGAAGAGATTCTCACAACTCTTGTCAACGAAAACAGTTTTTTTCCTTTAAAAATAAATGATTTAAGGTTTTAAAAAACTTGCAGAGGTCTTTGCAGCAAAAGAATATCCTTCTATTTGTTCACTGAACGGAAATCTTCTCTTTTCCTCCCTACTGGCAAATAAGTTTTCCTGTATTGAATAAATGTTTTTCTTTCTTTCCTCAAACCAAGAAACTTAGCTTCAGTGCCAACATGTGCTTTGTTTTATAAAGAGAAATTTGGTCAATGGTACTGCTGCCAACTGTGGTATTGCTGCCAGTACTGGAATATCTGGAGTTTCACTTCAAGCCCCAGAACAAGTGACTGCGTGACAGTCTGTGTTTCCACATTTTTTTCAAGTTAAGAATTTAGCCCTCCTAGTTGCAAAAGAAAAGAGCCCTCTAAAGAATGAAAGGACTCTCTGTTTTAAAACACCGTTATTTTGTAGTCCAATAAGGGTTGGGGTAGCTTGAGTTATGTATTTATTTTTGCCAGTGTGGTATTTCATTATTAAAGGGAATCCATTTACTGCCACAGTGGATTTGCAGTTACAGCTTTATTGGTCTCAGGCTGTATTTATATATTCTTTCTTGGTTCACATTGCTTGGAGCAAAACATTGCATTTTTATGCACAGTTCTCCTATGAGGTTCAAAATAATCCCCTTCAGATTTGG
This sequence comes from Hafferia zeledoni, assembly GCA_035583235.1. NCBI lineage: Eukaryota > Metazoa > Chordata > Aves > Passeriformes > Thamnophilidae > Hafferia > Hafferia zeledoni. The sequence goes on from JAWWEV010000134.1 coordinate 22,580,002, forward strand.
AGAATGTAAAAGTTTTACATATTGTTCAATATTCTTGAGGCACCACTGTATAAAACAAGCAATAAATGGATAGCTGTGCTACCTTGCTGTGGGCTGCCCACAATTTCCAACATGGGTGTGAAGAGTCAATTTGTCAAAGTCTTTACAAAAACAGAAATAAAAAGATACAAAAAATGCACAGTCTTTGGTGTTTTACTAAAGTGAAGAAACAACCACACTGACTAAACTTTCCAGCCTTTCCCATTGATTCTTGCTATCCTTTCCACTGATAGTTATTTGAACTCTTAGAGCACAATGACAGAAAAAGAGCAAGCTAATCTCAAACTCTATTGCTTTGCTCCATTTGTATTTCAGCAAATACCTTTAAGGTAATATTTTATCAGGAATAACCTATGACCTGTACATTTAGTTATACTTCCAAAAGCAGGGTAAGTTTGCATTAAAAAATGCAGTTGTAACAGTGCAGAAATACATTGTCTAGTTCCGCTTTGTTCTTTTTAAAATTGTTTTTAAAAGTACTTGGGTTTTAGTCTATCACATATATTAAAATTTTAATATAAAGTATAACTCCAAAGAACTTGAATTTAGCTGTTTAAAACTAAGATATTTTGATGCTTATGTACAGAAGTTACTCCAAAAATTCATGCTGTGGGACATATTAAAATGTAGATATTTTGTTCTGCATTTTTTATGGAACCTTTGGAACATCTCATAGACTATAATTGCCAGTGTCCAAATTCCTCTGCATGAAATAATATTAAAAATATGAAAGATCGGGCTTTTAAATGTATTTAATTGCTTAAAAAACCCAAGACAGGGACCTTTACTTTGAAGGATGGAACTGCTTAAATCTCATTGATTTGATTCAGAGCCAGCTGCTAATGTGAAAAATTCCACTGAATCTCTAAGTGCTTAGATACCTTTATGTAGGCACTAAAGACAAAAATGCATTTAGTCTGGGTTTTTTGGTTTGGTTTATTTTCCTGAAAGATATTTTCAAGGCCAATAGTATTACCGCATCTCTAGCTATCAGAGGATTGTTTATATGCATTACCAACAGATTGTAACAACATCCACTACTGCAGAGCATGTTTTCCCTACTCTTACATACCTGGAATTTTACTGATATCCTACAGAAACTGAAAACATGTTTGAAGGATCTGACTCAACTGTTTATTCATTTGCAATTGATAGAAGTCAGGACCATATTTGTAGAAATGTAGTTGCCACTCAACTAGAGTGCCAGATTTTGAAGGATTGTTGTATATTTGAGGAATTTGGAAGATGCACATCCCTGCTGAAAGGGCGCAGCAGCCTTACACTCCTGTCCATCTCTCACTGTACACTCCCATTGCTGCTGCGAGCAAAGCACAAGACAGAAGGAGGGCTCTGCACTTACATGCATCATGTGTCTGTTACAGAAACTGTATTTCCATCCTGAGCCAGTTTATTTCACCTTCTCATCAATCTTGGCTATCAATAAAGACCATCTCATTTTTGTGCTCAGTCCTTATATCCTAATCTAGTAGACAAAATATTTTAATTTACTCTATACCTTCTGACTTGGTTCATGGGCTTCAGGAGTTATGCAGTTACTCAAGAGTTATGTACTTGAAAAGCTGTGCTTTTTGACTAGTCACCACGTGGTTTATCCCTTGACTTTGTGAGCTTCTCGCTTGGAGTTGCAATGTGCCAGTTAAACAGCCAAGGTCTTTCTAAGGGCACTACTCTAGGTCCATTCTTTCTCTCTTGGTGAGTTACTGATCTATAGATATTTTGCTCTTGTTAGTCTGAAAGAAGCTTAAGCATAACTACAGTAGCCAAGAGAAGAAAGTTATGGAGGCAAAGGTGCTGCTCTCCCAAGCCATATTCCGTGCTTATATATGGGCAATCAGAAGCACTGGAAGAGAGAGACCATAAACAGTTATTTCAGGGATATAAAAAAACATGGGTTTGCAAACTTGGAGAAAGGAACTTCATGTCATAGAAAGACTCACGGAATGTGTTTATAGGATCTGCATCCTGTCCTGAGCTAATGAAATGGGAAACAGTGAGTCAGTCTCAGCTTCTCATGTTATTCGAAGTGCATGGAATGATTATACAGTTGGCTGTCTCAGAAGAAACAAAACAGAAGTATGTGTTTGAACCATGCCTTAATTTTCCAAAAGGATGAGTAAATCCAACTGCTATCTATCCAGACATATATCTTGTCTTTATTGTGGTAAACTGCAATGATCTCATGCTGCTTGGGCCTGGTTAAAAAATAGGCAGCAATGTGAGACCACAGTGGACCTCAGAACTGAAAAGCAAGATGTGTTTTCTGTTCCAATTGTACTTGTCATTTTTCCTGTGCAAGATATTGTTGGACATTAGGCTGCTGAGCTGAGTTTCTGTGGTTTCTCTTTTCCACTTGGTTTCCTCTGCACAAGCAATGGAAAAATGTATCAGATTTCTCATCAGTCTTTTGAGGGGATACTCTGTGTGTTGGTTGGTCTAAGCTATAGTTTTTAACAGTGTCGGCTTTGTTTTGAGACCACTAGTGCCAGAAAAATCTTACAACATTATATAATATCTAATTATGAAGAGCCTATTGTACTTAAATACCAATATTATAGCTTTCCTAGCAGCCAACGCTATGGCTATACTAGTATCCCAACCTATGAAACCCCCAAGTTTTCATCCACTTATTGCAGGAGTCACTGAAAAATGTCTCCAGAGCCCTCATTGAACAGTTTTGTTTCTGTCTGTCACTGTTGGGAGATCTGGGGGGCTTGGGCTACTTCTTAGAAGACCCTGGGACCTTCTGAGCTGCTGGACATGGGGCTGGAAAAAGGAAGAGTTACAGGAGATCTGGCAGCTGCATAGAATTTAATGTTGGGCAGATAGAGAGCATGCAAGAACTGTGGGCCAGCACGCTCATTTCCTGCATCTCTTATTCTGTCAAGAAAGTGAGGTAAAGAGACGATTCATAATGAACAGCTTCTTCTGGAACTCACAATAAGAAGCCAGAATCCACATATCTGAGAGTAAATTACGCTCCAAGACAACATCTAGCAGACATTCTATTGAACAGAGCAGCTCTCAAACTTAAGACAGGTCTTTTCTGCTTTACATTTTTCCTTGTACCTTTTTTGTTTGTTTATTTGCAGCTATCTACCATCTCCTCCAATCCAACTTCCAGCACTGATAGGCTTGAATTCTTTGTGGCTTAACCTCCTTATCCAGATTAGCTATTACTGCTGCTCCTCCGTGACTGGCTTCCCAAGCCTTCATTCCTTTGGTGTATTTCAGACTTCCTGTTGTTGCTATCAGAATGAGTCCTGCTGGCAAGCACTTTTTGACACATGCAAAATACAATGCATGTCTGGTCCGATAAGGAAACAACGTAGCCAAGAAAAGTAGGTAAAATCCCTGTGCCAAAATATACCCCCGGCACTCCAGCTTCCTAGAAACCTGCATATCTGCCCCTTCACAGACAGCATAAACATTTTCCTGTTCTCTGCATTTCTACTTTGCAATTTATTCAGCAATCCAGATGGGAATAAATGCTTTCCACAACATATAATACTTAGGCAGTAAGTAGCCAACTGAAAAGAAAAGCTTCTTGGGCACCTGCTAAAAGTAGGTATTTCAGATCATCTACAGACAGCTGGAAAATGCACAAAAATATTTCACACATACATGCTTTTGGTAATCTGTTATATTGCTGGGCCATTTGTCATCAGGAACACACTGATTCACTTTCATCTTCACTTACGCTCATCTAAACTTTTGTTCCAAACAGCTGGAGTAAGACTTAAAGTTTTTTAAGGGGAAAAACTTACACCAAACGACAGATAAAAATGGACTACCAGCATTCTGTACTGTCACGTACTGCATTTAGGGCTGTTCACTAGCAATAAAAACCGCTGGTAGTAACAAAAAGCTGCTTATAAACCCCCATGCATTATGCCAATCACTATTTTAAATTAACTATATTAATTGCTGTTATATATTTGGAGTTACAAAACTATGTTCAGGGACACTAGCACTATTGGTCTTTGCAGCAACAACACTACATCTCAAATTAACATTAAAAAGTGGTGCTTGATAATCAAGATCTATGCAAAAATTTGGGGGTACCATGAGAAAATGGCTGAGCAAAGAACAGTTAAAAAAAATTTGCTCCTCTCCTACATCTTTGCATGAAGAACAGGACCACATACAGCCTACATATTATGCTCCAACAAGTTAAGGTAATTTATTTTTCTTTACAGTTGGATTGGGTTAGGAGACTGTTAATCCCCATGGCTCAGCTAAAAAGCAAAATCCCAGTGAGCTCTGGTAAATCAACAGAAGTTACAATCAGAAGTTCAGCACTTCAGCCACTGAGGTCAATACTTGACTTCCAGTTTGGTTTGGTGCTGGGAATAGCAGGCGGACATCAATTGCTTCTACAGACAAGTTATTTTTGTTTCTTGAGGGATGGGCAAATAAAGAAGGAACAGTGTCAAGGCTGGGACAATGCTATTCACACAACTATCACTTCAGGCTGAGTACACTAATCACATTAATGAAGGAAGTAAGCACTCAATAAAACTATGGCATATTGTTTTCATCGGACTTTCTACTGTGTGAATAATTTGGCTGAAGACAGGGAGCATTGCCATCACTGGGAGCATGTAAAGACAGGTTAGGTAACAGTCAGAGATCATGCATTGTGGTTTCAGGCAGAGATCTGACTCATTTCTATAGAGCTCTTGCTATCCTGAGAGTCTTGAGGTAGAATTCCAGTTTGGAAAATGTATCATTTATGTATTTATTAATCCACCACTTATCTAACTTCTGTCATCTCCCACAGATATGGAGACCCATTTTCAGCCTGCATGTGCAGAACACATGTGGGGAGCCTGGGGAGTTCATTAGAGTAACAAGATGAAATGAAAAATCTACCAAGGGCTACCTGAGGTGTCAATTCCTCATGCATGGTGTATCAACTCCATGTGTTAACAAAGGATGGGTAGAAATAGCCAAAGCCCGTGCTGTGACACGCTGCATCATCACATTTACTGAAGTAGATGTAACGACAGCACTTAACTCCTGTTTGCAGGGGGATTCCTGTACTGACAGAAAGCTCAGTTTAGCCGAAGAGCTTCAACTGCATTAGGAGAAATGTAAGCTGTTGATCATTGGATAGTACTCATCAAGAAAACCTAAGATTTGTGTTTCATTTAATTGGTATGACTGTTTTCTGTCATCTTCATTGCACAACAGAACTCTACAAGACACAGTTTCAACATAGCTTATGGTTGCTAGAAATCACTATTTAGGCTGACTCATGGATCTCCTTACAGCTAAGACTGGATCAGCTCAGTAGTTGAAAGAAGAAGGCATTGGAAAGAATATGTGTTTCAAGAAATAACATCTAGACACTCGTGCTGCTCCAGCAGGACACTGACAGGCAAAAGGAGCATTGTGTGACTGCAACCCACAGCCAGCCCCTCCTCTGTCATCTCCCTACTTCGATGGAGTACTTCTTTATAGCAATCACTCCTCACCTTTCTGGGCAAGGAGAGCTCCTGCATCTCAATCCCTTGGTAGCAATTGGCATTAGAAATACTTCCATTGCCCTGTGATTCTGTTCTTTGGCTGGGAGGCCCTGGGGTGAGTCACTCAGTCACCCGCTGCAAAACAACAGGAAGAGTCACAAAATCCTTCAAGAATAACAATGACTGGGAGGTGTCTTCAACCAGGCTAGATTGCTGACAGCATTTGCAATTGCATTAGAAATATGGTTCTTTCAGGCCATATTTTTTATTTTATTACCTCTTCTAAAATGGATTTTTTTCACAAAATCTTTCAAACAGTAGAGCTGATGGACTACTGTTTTAACAAGTTTACAATTTAGGAAGGTTTTTCTACATGTTGTTGAAAGATTGTTTGATAAAGACTTTTAAAAGTATTTTATCCCCCCCAGATCTGGTGATATATATCCTTTCAATGCATGTTTTGGAGAGTAAATTGCAATACTTGCTGAGAAATTTAACTGAAAGCAATGTTTTCTGGTGTTCAGCCAGACCAAATCTGTGCTCAAGTCAGGCCAGATCTGCCCTCTAGGCAAAGTTACTGGACAGATTCTTCAGATCTTTCTAGACTGGTTTAACTGTGCTCCCAGTGAAGTCAATGGAAAAACCCAGAACCAACCTTTCACCGATTTTGGTGAGCAGAGTTAGGTCTGATTACTTTGGAAAATTTTGGTCATATCTATTTACTTTTTCCTTTAATGACAGGTTAACAAATCTATACTTTGAGTGCATAATTATTATTCCTATTAAATTCAGCTGGACATCCTAATATAGAAAACTATACCTTGAAATGTTCATAGAAACAGGGTCTAGAGAAGGAACGGTAACATGTGAATAGCAGTCCTGTATTTCAATTTTCTGCAAATCTCCTGTATCCTACTCCAGTCTCATATTGCTTTCCCATACATGTTAGTATGTTGGCCTCATTCAGAGTGGGAACTATATGGAATAGGGATAATCTTTATTAGCCCAGTTTATGTGACAGAAGGGAATTTGCAATACCAGCAACAACAGGAATTTTCTATAACAGGAATTTTCCACCACATCAGACCTAGGATTGAGTTACTTGCCAACTTGATGAACCATTGGCCTGTGACCTTCACTGTGTATGAAAACAAGAGAGTATAGAAAATTCCAAGTAGCAGGGCATGGAACAAGAAGCACACATCATGTTCACTTTGAAGGGTAAGACAGATGTGGCCTTTATATCAATAAAGCAACTTATTCTGCCCTTGTGCAATTCAGCTGCTCCTTATACAGCAATCACCAGTCGCTTACAACTACACAGGACGTTGCTAATGTGACCTGCAGACACCTGAGTGTCCAACTCCTACAGTAACCAAAGAGTACCATGTGTATATAGACTTGTCATGGTAATGAACAGAGGAAGCAACCTAATGTCGCCACTTCTCCCTGGTTTCCTCACCTCCCATAACAACATGGAGCTAAAAGCTTGGCCGAACACTTCTTTTTGTCTTGCATTCACTTTTGCCAGGGTTTTAACATTTTGTTTCCCAGTTTCCAACAGTTTTGACATGCCTTCCACTTTCCCATAAAAAACACTACTTCTGTTTGTTCCCCCCCACCATGTTGCATCTTCATCCACTCTAACTTCACTTCTACTCCTTGTACTTGCACTGAAAACAAGTAATGTTTTTCCTCATTTATACAACAGGCAATGCTGTACATACTCAGCTGGAATGGGTTCTGACCATATGACTACCCGGCAGACCTACAAAATCTAAGGTCTCAGTAGCCAAATTATTCTCTTGGAGATCATAAAAATATGAGAAATAATTGGCCAGGAGAGAAAAATGAAGAAAGCACTCACACTTCTTTAGCTGGCTGATATTCCTCCTCAAGTTACTAAGGAAAATTATTTCAGATGTCAAAAAGCTGGGGCTATTTTACTGCTAACATCCTCCTTCAGTTGACTGCAGTTATCACTTTTTGCCAAATGCATTTATTTCCTTGGTCTGCAAAAGCAGCGAGAACTGCAGGCAGCCTTCGGTCAATACATCAGAAATCCTGTAATGTTTGATGATGGGCTTTGGGATGGGTTAGGGCAAATATATTGCAAACACTATCTCAACACAGGACATTGAGAGGAGTCTCTTGCATTTGGAAAAAACTTCACAAAAATTAAAGTATATAACTCAGGAACGGGCTAAAATTCAACGTCAGCATGCTCCAAAAGTGGATGTCTAATGTTAGGCTCCTAAATCCTTTGTAGCCACCAAGATTAGTGGCCTGATCTTTGCTACTGGTAATTGTTGAGTAGGTTGTGGGAAAGTAGCCTTTTTAGGCACCTAAATGTGATGTTTAGAAGCCTAATTTAGGCTTCTAAAGTAAGAGCACCAGGATTTTCAACTACTATTACAGATTTACTTCCAGGTAAACACAAATCAGAAGGGCTCTCATTTTCCAGTTCTACTTTAGTCACAACCCCAAATGTCATCATTGCCATAGTATTCTGTAGGCAGTAGAGAGGAAGGATGGCAGGGCCTGTGGAGGAACACTGGGGACCAGAACAACTCTGGGGCCACAGCCTTGCTTCCTTCCCTCCTTCCAGCTTCTTGTGAACTGGTCTCAGATGTTGCTGCATTTGCCACAGTTGCTTCCTTCCTTTCCTCTCATTATCAGTGTGAAAGCCACTCCTGGCCTGTCTTGTCTGTCAAGCCTCCAGCAGGGCCACACAGGCTCTCATGAAGCTTCCAGCCCATGCAGTGGCACCATTCCCACCTTCTGTAAGACAAGGGACCCCTGAGGTCCTGGGGACCTCATACACTCCAGCAGCTGAAACTACCTGCCTTTTTCTGCTGAAGAAGCGGATTTGTCTCTGCTACATAACCAGTAACAGGATGGCCTACAAGGAACTGGAAGACAAAAATAAAAATAAGCTATTTTAACTGGCTACTTTTAACAGGGTTCTGTTTTCCTTGTCCAGACCCTCAAGGACACAGAAAGCACAACTCCAGAGTACAGCTATGCTTGAAACCAAAACCTAGGCCAAATCTTAAGCTGAAGCCCAAGCCAAACCAGAAGCACAAATCAAAACCAAATGTGTTACTTTGTTCCTAGAAAGTTCTCTTTTCAAATAAAAATGAAATTATGCTCTTATTTCTCAATATTCAAAAGCTGTAACCATTTTACTAACCCTTTCTAGAAGCTGATTTTTATTTTAATTATTACAGCCCTTTTAAGTCCTTTTCTGTTATTTTCAGAACACCTTGCACTGATTTGTCTTAATTCATTCCTTACAGACCAGGACAGTCTTTGTCTTTGAAGTCCTCAGAGAGCACATATTATATATTTTCTGTCTGGATTTTTTTTTTTAGTCACTACATTTGAATAATTTTACAAAGAGTAAAAATTTTTCTGAATTCCTTAACTGAATTTAGTGTAAGACTTGTATGTCTAAATGAATTCATGAAAGTTATCCTCTGCAGGACTGCAGCGTAGACTGTAGGATAATAGTGTTGACTGATCATATAGAGGTAGGGAATTAATCCAAAGGGACACCAAAACAGCACAAGGAAGAAGCTTTGTTAAGACCATAGCCACCTTAATCAGTGAGTAGAGCAAGGTGGCAAACGTTCTTACTGACAGGATTGAGAAAACGAAGCTCAAAAAGGCAATACATTTAAGTTTAAACCCTTAAATATTCCTTAGATAAAAAGAGAAAAGATTTCCACAGGCAGGTGGATCTCCAGTTTTATAGAATGCCTTTGGGTTTACCTTCTGGAATTGCTTACCCTCTGAAATCCACTGCAGCAAGCAGGGTGAAAAACAATATGAGGATTGATAGGACAGAGGGAGTGGCTTTAAACCGAAAAAAGGGTAGGTTTAGATTTGATATTGGGAAGAATCATAGAATCGATTGGGTTGGAAAAGACCTCTGAGATCAAGTCCAACCTTTGGTCCAACTCTAGTCCATTTACTAGATCATGGCACCCAGTACCATGTCCAATCTCACCTTCAAAACATCCAGGGATGGTGAATCCACCACCTCTCTTGGCAGGCCATTCCAATGCCTGATTACTCTCTCTGGAAAGAATTTTTTTCT
>JAWWEV010000134.1:22589731-22710254 GCA_035583235.1 Hafferia zeledoni
TTGATACAGGACAGGATCCCATTGGCCTTCTTGGCCACCTGGGCACACTGTTGGCTCATGTTGAGCTTCCTGTCAATCAGTACCCCAAGGTCCCTTTCTGCCTGGCTGCTCTCCAGCCACTCTGTGCCCAGCCTGGAGTGCTGCAGGGGGTTGTTGTGGCCAAAGTGCAGGACCTGGCACTTTACAGTGAGAGTGGTGAGGCACTGGAAGAGGTTGCCCAGAAAAGTCATGGATGCCCCAGCCCTGGAAGTGTTCAATGCCAGGCTGGATGGGTCTCTGAGCAACCTGGTCTAGTGGAAGGTGCCTAGGCAGGGGAGGGTGTTGCAGCTGGATGATCTTTGAGATCATTTCCAACCCAAACCATTCTGGATTATATGACAGGGGAATATAATATTAAGTAAACAATTGCAGTGCACTGTTTCAAGAGCTCACTCACAGAGTTGCTCCACGGATTTCAGTGCACACTTGTGCAAAAGTGCATTAAGAAACTTTGCAGATCAATGTTCAAGGGCTTTCCCTTGGAACTTCCCTTTGGGGCATTGCCATATATGCAAGACTCAGATCATTAATTCAGGGATGGCCAAATCCTGTCTATTTTCATCATGCTTGTTGGTAAAACAAAGTTAGCAAACTCATAAGAACTGCTTAGAGGAAGATATCTGTAGGAAGTGCAGAATTGAGCTTGTTCTTCAGTAACATGTGTGATTTGGTTCAAATTGAAGAGTGGTTCAATATTGTACCAAAGGAAGCTATAAAAACAAACATTATTACAATTATGAAACACCCCACCTATGATTTGCTTCAAGCAGAGCCCCACAGTAATTACTAGGGACTTCTGTGTTTTCAGCTCTTTCATTAGTCAGAGGCTTAACGAAGCCTCTCAAAAGAAATCAGGAAGGGCTGTGCACAGATTCTTGGTGATTCACTGAGTTCCTTCCTTCCATCTCCAGTTACTGCTTTACTGAACAGATCTGCACAGTAAGGTGTAGTGTTGCAGTAAGTGATGTCCAATGCAAGAGAAACCCATCAGCTCCTTAGCCACATTCCATGGGAGAGCAGGGGCAACACCAGCACAGTTCCCCAAACACCCCCTGTGCCTCCTGGGGAACCACAGGGCTCTCTGAAGAACACCTCTCATTTTAAGTGGTCCACTGCAGTCCCCTTCAAAGAATCGTGCAGCAGACAATCACATCACAAACATGTGACCGCCAGCCTTGTCTTGCTTTCAGGGCCTGACAAACCTCTCTGTTCTGTGTTCCTGAGAAACAAGTTGATGGATTAGCATCTCAGATTACCTCCTAAAAAAGCAAGCTATAAAATAAAAAAATGTAAGTTTTAAATAAATGTGAAGGTGTTCTCATCATACAGGAATTCTCCAAAGTATCTCTCAGCTGCACTGGTTCAGATAAACTCAGGAAAACCCTCCCACTGAGACCTGGCTATTTCAGTGAGATCAGAGATACCTCTTAGGGTGTTATTATGTACAAGTTCATCTTCCAAGCAGCTTGAGTCCTGATCTCTCCTTTAAAAGAAATAAAAAATTTAAATAATTTAATCTAGGGTATCTCAAATGTGGCTTAAAGGAGTTTGTGATGTCTGCAAGGGTATAAATGAAACAGCATTCCAAACTGTAATGGAAAGGTCCTGGAATAAACTGATTTCTCCATCTGTAGTCTTCAACTGTACCCCAGTGCTTGCTTAAACAAAAACAACCATAAGACAAGGTTGTGTCCACATATTTCATTATCATCAAACACACCAGGATCCCCATGTTCAGCTGAATAGTTGCCTGACAATACAGTTTTGTGCACGGAATTTAATTGTGTTTTTACCTGTGTCTTTGGAATTTCTTGATTACTTACAGGATAATTTTAACAAACAAGATCAGGAACCTTTCAAGATGGCTGGAATAACTTTTATCCAGCTTCTTGTGCACTAAGCTCTAACTAGCAGTGTGTTTTTATTACTAGTCAGACTAATATCAGTAATTAGATGTATCATTGCAATCAACCATAGAAAATTTGTAGAAATAGTGACCTGCTTTAAATTTTTTTCTGAAGAAGTTGACACTGGAAAAGGACTTCCATTGGACTAAGGGCTGTAAGTGGGCTTTGATTTAGATCATGCACTCTCTATAATGCATTTCCTTGACTTGCCAGTATGGAAATCCAATTGACCTGAAAAGGAAATCCCTGTTGAAAATGCCACCCTTAGTCTTATTTTTATCTTCAAACAACACATCAGTGACACTATTTCAAAAGGAAGTTTTAACATAAATGCTAAAAGCAGCTCCACATTTTCACTGAATTGCTGTTTCAACTTGTCCTTCCTTGCACATCTTGACTTTTCTTTTGTAGCAGCTTTTACACAAAACAAACAAACTCAACTCCATTCCACACATTCCATAATTCCCCACTATCTAAAGTCCATTGAAGTTTTCTCAGTAAGGTGAAAAGGGGCAAAATCTGATGGCTGTAACACCTGCCCCATTAAGAGCCATGACAAAACAACTGTGGGGTTTAATGGATGCTAGAGTGGCCCTTAGATTCCTACATCTTTTATTTGCATGGCAAGAATGATTCAACTGCCCTGTTATATTTTTCCTCTCTTGGAAAGGATATCATCACCTGTTTTGGTCAAGACTTTTCCTGGCATCCAAAGTTCTGTATATTCAATTTCAGAGTCTTATCACCCAGTTTGCAGCAGCATAATGCCACCCTATCTTTAAAAGGACTTGGCTCAGCTCCCAGCAAAATCAGTAAAATAATTTTCATTGAGATCCCTGCAAGGTGAATCAGACACAGGTTCATAACTCTGAGCTTTCCTCCGTGGCACCTTTGCTCTTTAGCCTTTAGTTCCTGCAGGTTCTCAGGAACTTGCTCTGCTTTTCCTTCCAAAGCTTTCAAAACAAAACTGATAAAATTATTTTCTTTCTGCAGCTCTTCAAGGTTCTTTACACAGAGCAACCAAACAGTGAATGAAAAAACAATATTTGGCGCAACGTTCTGTAAACAGAGGTGTCAGGAGTGATGTTGTGAGTAAGACAGAAACTGCTAAACCAGGATAGGCAAGTGGTGCCTCTGGTCCTCTGTAATCCTGTGTATTACAGATCACACCTAATAGTCAAGCATTATTTCCCCATATTTTCCTCCAAAGCAGTAGTTCAGATACTGGAATTAGGTGTGTACAAGATTTTTTAATGACACTGAAAATTAAGAGTAGTTATAGCCCTGGTCCTAAACAGAAGGGTAGGACACAAGGAAGACTCATATATCCCTGGATTTTGCACAACTGTCACAGCACATTGGAGTCACTCTTTAGATGCACAACTGATTTGTTGCTCATCAAAGGTCCAGCAGAGCATCAGGGATTAAGAGAATACTCCTGGAATTGTTGAAGGGGACATACAGACCCAGCTGCACACTATAACTGCATGTGTCTTTGCATATATTGCAGTTCCTTGCTTCTGGGAAGGAATGCCTTGCTCTATTCTTTTTTCAGACTGACACAATTTGAATTAAATTACATAGAAGAATTTCTGTCTGCTCCAATTCCATCACCTAGCTTTTCTGTAAGGAGGAGAAACTTGGCTACTTGTTCTCCTAAATGGAGTGAGAAGTTTCTCACTTAAATAAGTTGTCTGTTTCATACCACTCTCCAAAAACTTGTTCAAGGAACTGCTAGCAACGTTCCTATCCTGAGTCACACTTGAGTTCTTACTCATTTTCAAATCCAACTGACTTCCCTCACTGCAGGTTGTTCAGAATGCTATAACACACATATAGAGGACATGCATTATCATTGTGTTAATGCATAAGTTAATATCCTTTAAATTAAACTAATGTTTAAGTACAAAATATTGGGTTTATTTTCAGTTTCAAAGGCAATTTTTTAGTTAAAATGGTGGTTAAGCTTCATTTTTTTTCACTCACTTTTCTTTTCTTCTTGCAACACTTCCATTCCAAAATCAGAGATGACAAGTTGTCCCGAAGGAGTTTTCTTAACAGGATTGTATTCCAAATACTAATAATATTAGTATTGTCCAAGCTGGATAATTGGCAATCCCTGAAGAACTGGTAGGATCTGTTCCTATATATTACTAGCTCAGGGCTATGTAATGGCCAGCACTAATTGATTTTCTTTCTTTTCAGTCATATGAGTATAAATCACAGTTAATAATTATCTCAAGTAATTTCTAAGATTGTGTCTATAGTAAGCATGCTGCCACCACAAGTAATACCTTGGATATGCTTTCCTCCTAGGAGAGACAGAACATCATTCTTCATCCTGTCACGAAACACAGACTGGAGATTTAAACTTGTTAAGCCAAAGCTCAAGCTACAGTGGTACATGATGAATAGTAGAAGGGACTGCAAATATGTGAGTTCCACAAAAAAAATAAGCAGACACCGTTAAAATGTGATGATCAAAATGCAGCCTCCCTGGCTCCCACTGCATTCAACTACACTTAAAAAGTCATAGAGTGCAGTAATAGCTACCCTCACAAATCTTTGTATAGGAAGTATGGTGTAAGTGCATTTTGGAGTTCCAGGACTGTTAAAGCTGGTTAATTGGACCTTTAAAATGTATTAAATGTCTACTGAAAAGCAGTCTGTAACAGCCCCCAAAGGAGGAGGGGTTTAATAGCTTCATGATATTTATGCATATATGGGTATTAAATATATAATAGAAACATTGCTTTTTAAACACATTAAATAAACATAGAATGAAAAACACTTTTTACAGAAACATAAATGAGTATGTGGATGCAAGAGCAATAGGAATAAGCACAAGGTATAAACGTACAGCAGATTATTTTGTGCAAAGACTTTAAAAAAAAAAAAGTCACTGCTTTTTGTTTAAAGACATTCTGCAACGTCTCCAAATAGGATATAAACAACATAGCAGTCACAATGCTCTATCTCCTCAAATAAACAAATGATGTTAGATAGCAATTGTAGGAGACTGATAGAAACTGAAATAATGTCCCATATCTAGACTGGTTGAGCTGAGCTGGGTGCATATCACAGTATGAAAAGCAAGCAAATCTGGCAGTAACCCAATTTCCTTCTTTTAGAACTGGCTGGTAGTAGCCAGAGTGGTTCTGGCATCACCCCGCACCATGCAGAATGCTCACTGCCCTTGTGGACCAGAACTGCAATGAGAAACCATCTAAAACCCTCTTTCTCTTCACCAGATGCTAATACAGGACTCTTTGGCTGCTATAGCCAGGATCAGGTCCATTTGAACCAATAAAGCGAATGCATCTCACACCATCCAGACGGGTGTAATCATTGCTCTGCATATAAACAATAGGTTTCTTTATACTAACCTCCTGCATTTAAATGGCAGTGTTTAGGGCAATTGAGGCAAGCAGACCAAAGCCTGAATAAATCTAGAATACACAGCCTCAGAGGAGACTAAGTCCAGTGAAGCTGTTACTTGTTTAACTAGAGGTACCTTACATTCCACAACTTTTTTTTTCTTTTCCATTTCTTTACTCAGGCAAACCTAGTGAGAGTTTCTCCTGAGGCAAGAACTGAGCTGAGTGCTAAGTAATTAAACATGACTTTGTTCCAAGAAGTGCTCATTTTAAGAGACATGTTATATCAAATGTATATTAATAATGTACTACACTGCACACACATATGTATGCAAAAATTGCAAGTCATTTTGTCACAGTTCATCTTTCATAAAAACAGACTAATTATCACAAAAAGTATGACAGTGGGAATTTTGATGTAGTCAGCCCTGGTTTGCCTCAAATCGGTGGAATCACAGTTAGGATGCTGAAAATTGCCTCTTATTCAGGTCAGTCATCCCGAGATGGTTGCTAAATTGCATCATGCTTCCAAAGGAGGAATGAAGTTTCTAGAACAGGTCCTGCTTCAGAGGGGTAACATCTCTGCCTATTAATTTCACAAGGAGTCTGATCAGGACCCAAGTCAAACAAGGAGAAAAGTGGTCTGGCGTGTTTTTGAAACTCTTTTTTCTTTCAGACATTAGATCCTTTGGTTTTCAGATGGGTGAATAGGTGGACCACAAACAATGATCTCTGCTTCCATATTTACTTAGGAATGCTGTACTTGGCAGTACATGTTTCCAGTGGCGGAAAGCTCACTTCCTGATGTAAATATAATATTTGGCAGCAATTAAAATATACTGCCTGAAGAAAACCCTGCCACGGTTTGAACCCAATGTCAAAGGTCTTCAATGTTCAGAAACACTGTCTTAAGCTCTTGGGTTTTTTTGACAAATCTTACACCAAAAAGTTCAATACAGAAGAGAGAAGGCTTAGGCACATAACCCAAGAAGATTGCACACTACTGTTGTCCGGAAAACACTGACAGCAACTATTGGAATATTTTTGTTGCATATGAATGAATCAGAATAATTCCTGAATAAAGGCAAGTCTTCGGTTATTTTGTGAAATAAATATTTTCCTAGTATAATATTGCCCAGTGGATTAAAAAGCAAATGGATTACAAGCTTGTGTCTACATTATCTAAAGCTCCAGGATCCCATTGTCTTGTTCAGCATCACATGTGCACAGCATCACTAGAAATGTCAAGGCTATATTTTACTCTACTTCATTCATATACATAAGAGAAGAAGGATTTGGTCACAAAAACATCTGCTTAATATAACCCAAAAAGTATGCCATTTTCTTGGGAAAAATGATGAATTCTAATTTGGTTTTCAAGGAAGTAATATTTTTTCTTGGCAGATCTGATAAAAACAACTGCCTATGATTACCTAATTTGAAGGTCGCGTCACATTCAAATAACTAACCCATCTACACAGTGGATGGAAACTCTGCTGTCACCACCCATCATGACAACTGTCAGCAAAGTAAAAGCAATGCAGCAACACCACTGACTGCCTTCCTGGTACATCCCAAATTGTCTGGATGATAAAAATAATTCATAAGAACAACAAAAAAAGATCTGTAATATCTAGATATACCAGTAAACTTCCAAAAAATGCACCAGCATCCAGGCAGGAACACAGCAGGGCCACTCAGCAGGCAGCAGGACCTGCACCCCCAGCCTGTCTGCTGAAGTGAATGAAGCATAAAACCCCCTATAACAAATTCCTTGCCTGAAAAACACCTCTGGTTTTTATGCTGCATGTTGCCTTCTCCCTTGCAATGTGCAGTGAGCCAAAGCCAGCAACTAGTTTTGGGCACCAAACTCTGATTTCAGGCTTCGTTTTCTGTGAATGCTCCTTTGATTGATCAGTTCCCTCTTGCTTTAACGAGTCATCCTTACATTGTCAGTTTGATGCAAAAGGAAGGGGAAGACTTGATTCACTCAAATCTTTTCAGAGCAAAAGCAAGCAATGTAATTATTAATTAAATCACTTGGGCTAATTAAACTATTTGGAAAAATTAAAGAAATTGAAGCAAATGAGAAAGAAAAAGCTCCTCCCTTTGTGTTGCTCTACTGAAGTATATACATGGATTCATGGATGTGTCTTCCTCCTCTGAGTTTTTGCAGGATTAAAAACAGTGTGTTCTCCAAATCTTGTGTCTTTGCACTTGGAAACTTGGCAAGGAAATGGCAAATGAGAAATAAAAACCTCTCATGGTTAATGCTTATGTAAACAGCAAGTGTTTGCCACACAGCTGCAGCAGCAGGGGATTTGTGCAAGGCCCAATCTGTGCCACGTCCAGGGCGGAACTTGGAAGTGTGCTGGAAAGCCAACTTGCTATTACAGAAAAGAGAGGAACAGAAGTGGAAAATTCAATAAAAAAAAACTACTCGGTCCTCCCTTAAGTCTTTCTACCAGGCTGCTCACAGATCTGAAGAACCTGAGCCTGGCCCCTTGAGCAGGGTCCTGGGGAGGAAAGAAGAGATGTTTTCCCTCAGTGAGGATCCAAGTGGCTTCATCTCCATTGAAAGCTGTTGGTGTTCCCCAGGTCCCTTTGTTGATCAAACCTTGTGTACTTCCTATCAAAGAGCAGTGGTTTACATTTAAGCAGGATCTTTACGTACAAAGGGCTCCACATGTCTTTACACTCTTTGTATCTAAATTACATCACCTCCTGCTGAAATTCAAACAGATATATTTGATATGCAAAACAGCTCTAGTCTAATTAAAAGCACTGCATCTAGATTGCTCTGCATGCCACACTTGTATCCAAACATGATTTGATCCTGTATATTTTATGAGTTAAACAGCATTTGTATGGAAGGAAAATCACATCATCAGGACACAAAAAGAAAGATCAAAATAGCATAATAATTAGAAGGATAAGGAGAAATACAGTCTAATAATAATAAGTATTGCAATGTTCATGAATTTGTAATCAATTGTAATGTCCCTTTTGGAATAAGACCACAACAGTGTTATCACAATCATGTCCCACTAAGAATTCAAGATATTCTGCTAAGGTTCTGAATATTTTTCCTTACTTGTCAAAGAAATTCTGAAACTACATTTGACATCCCATTCTGTCTACCTAGTTAACTTTTCATCCTTCTCTTGGAGGGTATTCATTCTAATCCTGCTGTTAGAAATTATTTTTTATGCTAAATAAAGATTATGAAATTACAGTTTCTGAGAAATTCAGAATGCAGGAGAGGAAACAATAAAGTAACTTTTTTGAGTGACTTAACACAACCAGTATTTCTTTCAAAAGGAACTTTAAGAGTTTCATAGTGTGTGCTTCGAAAAACAGGGCAGATTGGTTGCATACATGCTAAAGTTCAGCTTTATAAATTGACTGAAGTATTTGTAATGAAGAATGAAGAACTAATTACTTACTCATAAGTAAAGTTTTCTTTGAAAAAGACTCATATCATAGTTAAGCAGAAACACCAGAAAGGATTTTTCTTTCAGTGTAATTAACTCCAACTGTTGGGTTAGGGAAAAAAAAGTTACCTTAATAGAGATATGTTTTTCCTAAAAATTTTTTTGTGGGGCATTGTAATGCTTTTCAAGTGTTCAGTATAATTTGTACAAAGACTATCATGCAATATGTACATGCTCTTACTTGAAACAGGAAATAATCTGGAATATAGTCATTTACAGATAACTATATACTATGGTTTATGTTTCCAGAGAGAGTTTTCCCTCCTTATACAATTTAAGGAATCTTTTCTTATGTCTGCATACCTGAACAAATCACAGAAAATGTCTTAATACCAACTCTCTGAGAGCAGAGTGGAAACCTGAAGTCAGTTCCAACCATTTCTGTAAAGAGCCCTATAAACTGGTTTCAGTGAACAGAGGTATCTGAAATGCAATTTGAATTAATAGCACTTATAGGTGAGCTGAGGAGGGAAGGAAATAGAAGAGAAAATATAGTCCAAGGCACACTTAATAAAGAAGATGTTGGAAGAGCAGCGTTAGGAATGTAGGAGAAACTAAAGCAGTCAAAATCACTCTGTAGTGAGCTTTGAGATGCTCAGTGCAGCAGCCCACTGCTATCACAGGCCATCTGTTCTTCACCAAGTCAGGAGCCACTTAAGGCAGATGAATATCATAATCAAGTATTGAAAGGCACATAGTTTGGATGGATAGGAAAAGAATTGTGGTTGGTCCTTGTAAGGGCAGTATCACAGAAAAATTGAATTTGACACATTGGTAGGATTTTCTCCTATTTGCAGCTTCTGTGAAAAGGTTTAATTTGCCAGTGTATGAGCTAACTAAATATGTGGGCAATGGCAGTCCCCATCCCACAGGGATCATGCCAGAAAATGTTTGTTCAAAAAACACTCAGTGGAACAAAAAGTTTAGTTAACTCACAGTTAAGGGGTCACAGAGTTCAGTCACATGTCATCAACTTAGTGAATTCTGATTTAAGCCTGCTGAAAACAATTTGTTGTAGTGCAGTAAATACCTGACAAAGGACAGTGATGCAGAGTCACTACTATATGTGAGCATCTTTCAGAAAAATTCTTTGGTAAGCAAAAATTTTCCATTGTGAATGCACCCTGGTCACCAACATTTTCACACTAGTAGCCATTGCATCTGATGCTCTAAACTCTATATAAACTAATAGAGACTTGAGTGCTTTGAAAGTCCATGTTCAGCTTTTGTCTGACACTCAAAAGTGGTGGAGAGTGCTGCCCTTCACAACACTGGGAGCTCTCTGAAGCTGAGCAGTGATGTGAGTTCGGCTTTTGGGAGCAGTTGCAAGTTGCCTTTCTATGACAGGCAGTAAAAAAATGGGAGCTTTACAACGACCTCTGTATTGATGTTTCCAAAAAGAAGTCACCAGTTTCACAAAGATTGCAGAGGTCAGTGTATCTAGCAGAGAGTGACTCCTGTGCTCAACCTAGGGATGGAAAGGTCTGAAGAAAACTTATACTCTGATTTTTAGCCATCCCCATAAATGACTCCTGGATATGAACTACACTGAGCTGGATAAAGAATATAAGCACTTGACATAAATGCAAAAGAAGAAGGGAACACTCTCTTCTCCGGTTTTCCTTTCTTATTCTTTTAATCTCTTGATGTTATTATTTCCTATGTCCTGGTAAGTCACTGCACCTGTGCCATGGCCCTCTTTTACTACGCAACTTGTTGGCCCTCCTCAGAACTCCTGGTTTTTACAATGTACCTTCAGATATACTTAATAAATTCCCTCTCCTTGCAATATCTCCTTTGCTATCTTTTCTCCATCTTTTTCCATCAGATAGTTTCCCAAACCTCCCACTCCAGGCTGCCGGGTGTAATGTGCAAACAACAGAGTGTAATATACTGGCTGTGGTGCTACACTTTGTTTGCATTATGTCATCCCATTGCAGGTGGCCCCCGGCCCAGAGAAGGCAGTTCTACATAGCAGGGAACAGAGTTTTATTTTAGCTCCCATGGAGGGTGCCAGAGCTCCCAGCTCTGTTCTATTACCCACTCTCTAGCTGTATCTCTGCATATAATCAAGAGGTTCCTCCTACACCGTGCTCAAGGCTCAGTGGACAGGTCCATGGGGAGGGGATCTGTACTCTGGAGAGCTGCAAGTTGTGGGAAACCCTCAGGACACATCTGCCAGGAGCAAATCCTTAAGCAGTGCAGTCATGTGAACCAAGTCTCTGCTGAGTAAAAGTGTACTCTGCTTGTGCTTTAAGGGTGTAATGTTAGGTGGTGGGGTTTGGTTTTTTTTTTTTTGGCTAAATGTGCTTGGTTTGCCATATGTTCAGAAAACAGCTTTATGACCTAACAGCTACCACCATGCCAAATCAAAAAGCAAAGAAATTGCAGCGATCTCTTAATATAGAATAAAATATTACTCCACCTCCCCACCCCACCCCCAGCTTGACTTTGATCTGGAAAAAAACCCCATCACTTTTTTTAATCTATATTTCACAAATGCAGGTCTGTGCCATCCCAGTATGGTCAGTCTCATCCTAAATGGTTAATGCTTGGCTAAACTGCAAGCATCTAAAAACAGGATATTACAGCAGAAATCCGGATAAGTGCAGTAACAGTAGGAGCTGCAAGGCCCCTCCCAGTTGTCCCTTCTCCCCCACCTATCGAAACAAGTAGAGATAACATCTCAATGCACTATTTGTCTAGTTAAAACCCTCTGCAAGTGTATAGACAAATTAAATGCAGATTTCTGACTTGTGGCAACTTTTGTTTGTGATTACAAGTGCTACAGAAGTTGACACAGACATCCAGAACTGTGGTGGAAAGAGTGCTTCTCAAAGGCATTCACATCAACACCACAAAACTAGCATTTGCCTCTCTCCCCTTAAAACAGGGGATGTCTGTGAGCAATCAAGTGACTCCAGGCTTAACGTGTCACATCTTTCCGCACTTTCATATTTCTGCCCAACTGGTGGGCTCACCTTCACTGTGCCCTGCAAGGCAGAAAGTAAATCTGCATCCCAAGAGGGGACCAGTCAAGGAGTGAGATGATAAGAAGTGACAATTTCTGCCTTAATTCCCTTCCACGTCATTCATTTGTGAACAGAGGAGGGGACCACATCTGCCACTGGTTTGTCCAGATGGCCCACCTGAGTGAGCAGATTCACACACACAATATGAAACCAGAACAATATTTGCACAGTTGTGGAGTAAGGGACACAGTAGCTTTAACTCAAAAAAAGCTCAAATTGTTTCCTCTGTGCTATGATGCATGTAGGAAAATGAAGGGGTCTGTTTTCTCCTAACTCCTTTCCTATCCTGAAAGATAAGAGGCAATCTCATTTTCAGCCTTCCCATTTTTCTGGATGTAAGCTGTTACATGTGTTTAGGGCCAGAGACTCCTGTGGTGGCACAGGAACTGCTGGGATGGCAGTGGATGAGTGAATATAATTGCCTCACCAGAACTGAGCTTATTCTTCAGCAAAGATTTTTATTTTATATGACTTAAGCCACGCTGGCTTTTGCTGTTCAAACCTCTTTGTTCCGAGTTCATTAAGTCACTACTAGAAAGGGAGAAAACTTGTCTTCTCTAGAAATTTAATCTTTCCATGAGAAGAATTCCTGAAGTTCCTCTCTTTATTAGATTTCCATTTAAATTTGTCTTCTGTTTTGTTTTGTTTTAATGTACATGTGTCTAGAGCTATAAAGCAAGAGGCTGATCTGCTTTTCCATTGCATTTGGCTGCTTCTGTACCAAATCTCAGCATGCCCTGAGTCATGCACACTTCTTCTCTGCTTTAAAAGAAGGAATCCATGTTTTCCAGAAGAGTCATGAATAAACAGGGAAACCACTCTAATAAACCACATTTCTTCCTGAAGGAGAGAATTAGCAGAGAAGGGAAGAGGGAAAAACGCTGATGTAGGATGTGTTCATCCTATTAACCTAGCAACAAAACATACTGGAAGGCAACAGTGCTTTCAGAATTAAACACACTAGAAGTCCTTATGTCAACAACACACAACAAAACCACATTTGTGATAGGAAAATTTCACTTTAACTTGATACATGCAATTTTGCCAACGCCACCACTAGGGAAATAAATCCTGTAATATCCATTTTATGTGAGGCTCTATTTACCATAACAAGATAGATCTGTTCTAGAAAATTTTGGTCAATATATCCTTTGTTAGGCATTACCTTCATCTCCTAGCAACAGTGTGGGGAAATCCATCAGAGACATGGAATTTAACTGCAAAAGAGGATGGCTCACTGAAGCTTGCACACTTTTGGAAACCTGCACTGACATGCAGATACTTTCATGAACTTACAGTGTTTATGTCCACTGATGGACTGATAAATTGAACTAGAGGATAGAAACTGGGGAAAAAAAAAAAAAAGAAAGAAAAAAAACCCAAACCAAAAGAACCCTCTCCTTCTCATTAAAAATAAATTGACCAAGGCACATGAAATACTGAAATAACTGCTCTACCTCTTGGTCTTGAGAAGATTCTTTCACACCTGAACACATTGCCCACACCTTGTGGGACACTGGATAGGTACACAACACATTTAAAATTTTTGTGATGACATTGAAAATGTTTAAATGTCATCAAAACACAGTTTTTCAGCCTCAGAGATTTGTAGGGTAATTTTTCTAAAGGTACAACAGCAATAATAAACCTGCTGTAAGCAACATGGTCACTGAGCAGATGGGAGACAATACTCCTCAGGTGCCTGTGTTTTTCAAGGCATGTACCAATCTCTGCTTTTATTTTTCTTTCAGAGGGAACCTGTGCTCCATTTTTAAGAAGTTAACGGTGAGCTAAAATGCTTTAAAAGTCTCTAAGGGATCTCTTGCAGTTGAGCTCTGCAATACCCCTTTGATCTGCATGACATCCTGCTGGCTATTTTTCAAGGTTGAATTTGTCCCTCAGGCTGGTCCCAGGAGGTGGCTTGCCTGGGGCGAAACTGCCAGTGCTGCAGTTCAGCCTCTGCAAGCACAGAAAAGAAAGGGATGGTACTGCAACTGCAGCCCTGTGGCTTGTCTGTGGGAGAAGGAAATAGAAATTCCCCGTCTGCCCCATCCTGGCTACATCTGGAGCCTTGCAGCTGACAAAGCTGGGCTGTGTCCGGTGACACTCCCTGGGGGTATGGATGAATTGTCTTCATTGGCTACATGGCTCCAGAAACACACAGGCTGCAAGAACAGGTCTAAGATGTGGAAATAGGCCTTGCAGAGGGGACACTGCCAGATACTTTGGGGGAATGAGTGAGAGGATCTCCCCTGCTCCCTGTGCACATTACAACACACAGAAGCCTCCGTCTACGTTAGGGGTTATTCGCCCCAGGGGTCTCTATGGGACAGCACTGTCTGAACCTACAACAGGTTCTTACAGACACAATTCAATGCCCACTAAAGACTCCTGATGTCTTTGTGGATTCATACCCATACCCCATGAGAAACTTGGTTTTAAAAGTAACTCCTACAGTTTAATCTCCCACACTATCAGAAAATCAATTTGTTATTTGCCAGCCAGGTAAGAGCATTACTTCTATGTCCCTTTACCACATACTCACAGAAGGGACACTAAAGCAAGAGACATTGCCTTTGCATGTTTTGGAAATCTTCCAAAATACACTGTAGAGGGGTTTTTATACCAAAAGATGTGGCCCAGAGGCCCTATCAGGCATCCCTGAGGGATTAGGGTAATGTTGTGTGGTTCTCAGAGATCCTTATTGCTTCAGCTGTGGGGGGAGGAGGCAGCTAAGGGGACACCTCCACACCACTGAGCCAGCCTGAGACTGTTCCTAGAAGGACATTAACAGCACCACCAGATCAAAAGGACTTTGGTTTTAATTATGTCTTATAAATGTGCAAGGGCTGTAGAGGAGGGTTAATCGGCAACAAGGTAAATAAATAGCTCCCAATACAAAACCAGCTATTCAGATCTCTGCTGAACTCTGAAAAGGTAGCTGGGTAGACATGTAGGGGAGAAAACCAGTTTTGGCAAAAGTCAGTGCTTCCAAGGGAAAACCAGCACCCTATTACTGGATATTGCTGCTGTATGGGGGAAATCTGACAGTGACCTGAAACCACTTCTGCCCATCTCTGGAATGAAAAGGCTTTTGCTGCAAGGAAATACCAAGACTCTGTTCACACTGCCTGACCCTCAAACATCGGCAGAGGACACAAGAACCATCCCAAGTAAAACTTCTCCTTTAAAAAGGCGTTTAAATGGTTGTTTCTGACTTCAGCATAATGATTTCAGTCACTGTGAATTTATTTCCATCTAAACTGTGTTTGCTCTTGAACTTTTTGCTATTGACTCGCACACATGTTCAGTATACAGAGCAAACACTTTGGTGTGAAACAACATCATACACAATGAGTCATCTGTGCTCTGGTCCACAGCCATCCCACAGAGAGCTTGTGCTGTCAGTAACTGGCATTTGCAAACATAGCTACAAACACTCAAAACCAGACAGTTTTCTTGTATAACACCTTATGGAGAATCTGCCTTAAGCAAGCAGGAGCTGTGTTAATATATTTTTGGAAGAGCTAGAATAGAATGATAGATTATTTGGGAAGGAATAAGGTTTTAGACAAGTCCTGTCTAAACTGATGCATCTGAGTGAGATGATTTTAAAAATAATGGTAGCTTAACCTTTGACTTACAGAAAAACCTGTCCTGGTTTCTATGGTGATGTGCAGATATCATCAAATGTTAACTTCAAGTGTACAGAAAAAAATGCATTTATTAATCCTGGGAAAAGCGCTAAATAATTTAGCAGTGCTAACTCCAGGTATTCTGATGCCACAGGCAGCTGAAAAGGGGAAGAAAGAGGTGAAGAGGGGCAGAGAAAGGCAGAGAAGATAGGCAGAAAAGAAGGGAAAGGAAGTGGGATGTTGGGCCTATAGTTAGTTTCATAACACAGGGGGGAGCAGGGCAGAGGGGATGAAGAAGGACAGAGAAGGGCAAAAAAGGGGTGAGACTGGGATATAGAGATGACTGGGCAGAGACCAAGGGGACAAAAGGGGCAGAAAAGGGACAATGAAGGGCAGGGAAGCTCAAAGAATGTAAAAAAACTGGTAAAGAAGAGTGAAAAAGAAAGCAAGCAAAGAATGGCAGAAAAGAAAGGCAAAGAAGAAGTGTGGAGATGGGCAGAGAAAAGAATGGAAGGACTGAGAAGGTCAGAGAGAGCTGGGTGGACAGGACAGCATCAGAGAAGATTGGCGAAGGTGAATGAGGAAGAAGGGCAAAGGAGCAGGGAAAAAGAGAAGGTCAGAGAAGACAGGGGTGGGCAGACACAGATGGGCAGCGAGAAGGGTAGATAAGGGCAGAGAACAGTGGAGAAGATGGGTGGAGAAGAAGAGTAAAAAAAGAAGGGTGAGGCAGAAGAGCAAAGGAGAAGGTCAGAAATGGCTAAAGAAGGGCAGGGATGGGCAGGCAGAGAAGGTGGGATGGGAGAGAAGATGGGAGGACAAGAAAGGCAAATGAGACAGGAGGAGCCAGGCAGAGAAGGAGGAAGAAGAAAAGCAAGTGAGAAAGGCAGAGAATAAGAGCAGAGGAGAAGGAAGGGCAAAGGAGAGAGGCAGAGGGGCAGAGAGGGGTGGAACGTGGACAGAGAAAGGCAGAAAAGGGCAAAGGAGAGGAGTGAAGAACAATTCAAAATGAAGAACACTGAAAGATCATAAATTCACTTCTCTAATATTGGCAGTAAGGGCGTACTAAGGAAATTCATCCTGTGATCGATCAGAGTTGCTTAATAAAGACCCATGACCAGCACAGTGAACCTCACTTTTCTCCATAGTACACACATACATACATACACATGTGTTTTTCAGTCTGAATGGGAAACGTTGGAGTTTGGCTCTCCTTTTTCCCTACCACACTCCTTTTTTTATCTGGGAGCAGAGAATTCCAATTCTACTCAGCCCTGTCACTGCAAACAATTTCCAAACCATCTGCTATCTAATAAAACAACTTGTCTAGACAAACCCCAAGCCAGGCAACAAATCTGATATCGTACTTGAAGACATCATAAGTATTAACAACCTGCCATTGCTAACCTGTCAAGCTTCTTCATGGGGAAAAAGACTCATATTTACAGTCTCAGGAAGAGGGACTGAAAATGGGAAAGATTTTTTCCATCGTTAGGACCAGAAAAGCTGCATAGAAGATGGGACTGGATCCTGTTGGCCCAGTTAAAGCACCATTTACACCTACGTAGTCAGTGCCTAAGAAAGCAGAGAGCAGCAGAGAGAGCTGGGTGCTTTTTAAGGGACCCATCTGCTCATGCTGGAGCTCCTGAAGCAGGATCAGCATTACTTAGTCAGGTAGCTGAGGTCCTATCAGCCTTGCCTAATCTGGTAAGATGGAGAGATCAGCATATTCAGGTCTTGCTGACAATCTGCTTTTGATTCACTACCTCTGAGACAGCAGAAAGGGATCCCAGGTTTACTGAGCTCAGACCCACTTGTGAGAAATACATTAAAATATTGTCCATCTCCAACAACCTCAAAAATAAGATCTGTGCTTTGTGAGCTGAGAGCTTTTCTTTTCCTCTTGTTTGGTTTTTTTCCCCCCTCTGAGTGGATTTGAAAAGAAAGCTGTCCTCTTTCCTTGATGATAGAGCTCTTAAGCACTCAGAAGCACCAACAAAACATGGCTCCAGTGTCTGAGCATTTCACTGTGCAATTCAGAGCCAAAGTCAGAGGGCAGCAATCTTTCCAGGGAAGGGTCACAGGGGCAAGAAATAAGTTTCAGCTATTTCAGAGAAGAGGTTTTGAAGCTCCTTTTTGTGTTAGGAAACCTGGGAAACCAAGTTATGGAAATATGTGGACTGTTGAAAGGGTTTTCTGAATCTTATTTTATTCCGTTCAAAAAGAATCAGGGGATTAAAAAAGATAAGTAAACAATAAGCATAGTGCTATTATAATTAGATGTGGGTTACTTATCTGGAATTTCTTATTCCCTAATCTTTAGCAGTTTGGTCCAATGAAACAACATCCAAAGGGAAAATATCTCTGGTAGAGTCTGACCCAACATCTTCTCTAAAGCATCTATTATGGAGCTGAGCAGTTACAGAAATTAACAGGAATTAGGCATCTATTTGCAGTGAGAGTTTTTGCCGACCCTACAAAGTGCTGGTCTAAATCAGGATGCCATATTACATTTGGTCGAGAATACAACTCCAAAACTCCCTCTCAAGTGATGGTTGTGAAGGCAACAGGGAGGTTTAATGAGAGGGTGAGAAGTTGGTCATATCTCTTTGGGGGCACATTTGAGCTGAGCCGTGGCCAAGTGCCATGGTATGCCCAGAAAGTGCCTGGTAGTTTGGATGAGAGACCCATCCAAAAAAATGTCTTGATACTGTAAGGGTGGGTTTTCTTCCCACAGAAAGGGAAGAGGAATGTATTGAGTAGGATCAGGTGCCCTGTGGTACGGGAGCTGTGTGGACCTGAGGCATGCTCAAAAACACACTCAGGTCCTCAGCTGAAATAGAGCCAAAACACTGACAAAAATGATTATTCAAGGTGCAGACAATCAACTTCACCACTCTGAGAAATCTGTGGTCTTCATTCTAAGTGCCGAGCTGAGTTTGAGCTGAAACTCTACCCAAGGAAATTGAGCTTGATTTTGAGAAAAAATGATGGTGAACTGGTAGACACAAATCTGAAACAGAGAAGTGCAGGGCAGTGAAGAGTTGTTATCATCCTGAGTTAGCACTCAAATGGGATGATAAGATGGGATGTTAAGAGAAAGTTTATTATCCTCAGAGGTCAAAGGAAGACAGCTCCCCCCCAGCTCCACACACCAGCATCATCTCCCCTGTGATTGGCATGCATGTGTTATGCTGATGGAGTCATTACACGTTTTGAGATTTGCTTTCATGATATAGCATCACTGCTCATGAAACCAAGTCTAGGTGAAGAAAAGGCAGGAGGAGATGGAAAAAAAAAAACAGCTTGCAATTAAATCTTGCTGGGTTTGGTAACTGGAATTAGAATCAAACAATTGACTGTTTGGAAATGGATTCTGCGGTAGCTGGATGACATTACAGGACAGCCATGTCACCTGTAGCAGCACAGGCAAGACTTAAAAACCTATTTAAATTCTAAGAATCATACCTATATTGATTAGGAATTGTAGTCAATGTAGCGGTTTCCTTATAGTAAAGTAGACATAAGCTGTTAATCTAAACTGGGGCATTATAAACACATCCCATTTTGATATAACTGTTACCAATGTAAACATATAAACATATAATTATAATGAAATTAAAGCAGTAGCAAGAACTGTGGTACAAAGTGATCTCAGTGATGCTGAGATAATAGAAGTTCAAAAAGTATTGATTTTATGTGACTAATAGGCTGCTTAATAAAGGGAGAAAGACTTACACAGTGAAGAACTGAAGATTAAAATAAACTGACAGCAAACCTGAAGTGCAGCTTCAGTGCATACTTGAAATATCACAAGATGTTGGAAAAGCTCATTTACAAATTAATATTCCTTTCATATTTATGAATTATGAGAATATAGGTTACTTTATCTGGTATTGTTACATAAAACATTGAAATTATATCAATTAGATATAACTATATTGGGAGGGTTATACACTTACATCTGAACATAAAGTAAGAACGTAATTCTGTTTAGAGAGAGCTCAAAATTAGTTTTTTCTTTCCTTCTTCACTTATCACCATGAATCATGTGTTTATGTCCCCCCATTTTTCCATTTGTAAGCTGGAGCTAATATTGCTGTGACATTTAAAAGGACTGTTCTGAGAAAAGAGTCATAAAGATAACAGGGAATTCAGCTATTGGAGCACTGATTCCCATCTTAATTATGCATTTCTTATCATTACGTCTGATAGGATGGAAACACTTGCTGTTTATTTTCCATCTGTGAAAGCTATGCCCTGTTCAAATTCAGATTTCTGCCCTGAGGATAACTCTGGGACAAATGCTTCCAGCCTCCACATCCAGCAAGGGAGAGGTGAGGGGACTCTTACCCACTTGTAAATACCAATAAATGCTGTTCTAGGATTCACAATGCCTAGTATGACCCAGCTGCAAGTCACTGAGCCACAGCAAGACAGTAACTGTGCTCAGAGGAAGCCATCAAAGACTTGCAAAAGAAACCTACTCTGAGATGAAAGAGAAAATTGTTACAGTCATCAACTTTGCTAAGAGAAAAGGAAAGCTGTTTCTCTTTGGGAAAATTTCTACTGTGGAAGAAAGCAGGGAGAAGAAGGCAAGGAGGGAACATGATAAGGTCTCACACGTTCAACTGATTGTTCACATCTAACGAAAATAGCCCCAGGCTGTTCCCATTGTCCTGCAGCTGCCGTGGCTTCATCACACACATTGTGTGTTTCCTTGCAGCGGAGCAGAGAGGCTGCCCAGTTTCCTCTCCTTCATTTCCTAACAAGATCTGCAATGAACTGTAGGAAAAGCCAGCAACCCTTCAAAACAATGCCTTTCAAGTTTCCCTGGGTCCATCCATAAGCCCTGGATAATGTCTTAGAACAAAGCAAAGCAATGCCAGGCAAGCCCAAGTGCAGGTACCTGGATCCTGTCCTGAATCAAGATCTTGCCACTTGCATATTTTTACTTTTTATTTAATTCCTTGGGCACATTTGCATTTAGTGGACTTCAAGCTTGCTCCAGAGGTGACAGAAGAAGCTTCCTGCACTTAAGGCCAAAAGATCTTTATCTTGGGAAAAGAATGTGCACAAAGATGTGAATACTGTATTTAAAAGGTCTCCCTTCCCTCTACGTATTTAACAGCAAGTGCTAATTTTCCAAGGAGTCATTCATGTATATGAAATCAGGTTTCAGATGAAGAGCAAGATGTAAGGGGTGTTCCTCCTCACATCTCTGTTAGTCTTGGGGTCTTTTAAGCTGAAATATCAAGCTGACTTGGTGTGGCTGGATTGGTCATATGACAAACCTGCTTAGCCCCTGTTTAAATAAGCTGTAGAAATCAAATGATCATTCCCAAGAAAGGTATTTTTTGCATACAGAAATTAAATATCGGAGCATAATAACTGAACACCATAAGATGGTTGAAAACATTTCTACAAGAATTTTGGAGTCTATTAAATCCTCTCTAGCTGAATTTCTCTCTTCCATTCCATTCCCAGAAAACTAAAGAATTCAAAGAGGCCAGCATTTTGCATCTATGCCCTCCTTCCAGCGGGGGTGACAAATGCAAGCTCCTTCTCACACCATGCAACATTTCTTTTTCTTTAAGAAATGTTTCCTTCAAGAAATGTTTTCTTCCTTGAGAGCTCCACTTACGCAGAAATAACATCAGATGTTTCAAATAAAACCAGCTGAGGGAAAGATTTCCTCTTTCATAGAACCACAGAATGGTTTGAGTTGGAAGGGACTTTAAAGACCATCTGGTTCCAACTCCCCTGTCATGGGCAGGGATGCCTTTCACTAGACCAGGTTGCTGAAGGCCCATCCAACCTGGCCTTGAACACTTCTAGGGATGGGGCACCCACAACTGTTCTAGGCAACCTGTGGCAGTGCCTCACCACCCTTGAAAAAAGAATTTTTTCCCAATACCTAAACTAAGCTCACCCTCTCAGTTTGAAGCCATTTCCCCCCTGTCCTATCACTACATGCTCTTGTACAAAGTCCCTCTCCAGCTCTCCTGTAGGCCCTGTTTCATTCCTGACAGCCCACAATAAGGTTACCCCAGAGTCTTCTCTTTTCCAGGCTTTCAAATAGTGTTTTGTTCTTATTTATTTACTGTTTGTCAATACCTTAAATTTTCTGGATGAAATCATCTTGAACAAAATCCAGTGGGTGAAACAGAATTAACTTCTGGTAAGAAGTGCTGGATAAAAAGTCCAGACAGCTACAGACCAGTCTCAAGGCTATTGAGAAACTCCCTGCTCTGATATATCCTCAAAAATATGGCCCTTCAAGTGGAAATTTCTGGCACACAGACACAGGTGAGCCTTGCACACAGCTGAAGGAAAAAAGCTGCTTGGGGGTAATCATCAAAAAGTAGGAGCACCTGTGAAAGTGTTCTCAGTAAAACAATATTCTGTCAGCCCCACTCCTCCCTCAGGATTCAATCTGCTTCCTGGACGAGGGACTTGTTAGCCCTGGAAATCCAGCCAAACAGATCAGCCACACTTCGGTTCGCCTTATTTGCTGCCAGACCCTCAGTCTCAAAACCACTCAGTGCTCAACAATTCTTCATCCATATGTCAGCCTTCTCCTCTTTCCTTGGCTCAAGTATTTTGCACAGCTTGGAGTAAGGAAAACCTTTGCAGGTGTTTCTGGAGCTGTTCACAGCCCTTGCTGCAGACCTTTCCTGCTCACACTCAACCCTTGAAACCTTTATTTGGACTCTTAAACAGGGACTGAATGCCACATCAAGCATATAGCAAAAAATGAGAGAGTGAATAAATGCTTTTCTGCCTTTCAAATTTAAAAAAAAAAAGTTTAATATAATGACCAGTCTGTGAATTATTCATGACTGCAGGTAACACTGCACACAAAGCTCATTCAAGTAGCTGAAACTCATAAACTAATCAGGGTCTTAAAATTGCTCATAGGCTCTGTTCAGAGCCTCTTTTCGTTGTAGCTCGACCTAAATTCTCTAATAGTCACTAAAAAATCCTCATTTGACCAGAGAGAACATAAAATAAGCTCACTCTAAATATTGCTACTAATGCTCTGGCATAGATTTTAGCAGTTTTTCTAATATTTTTGTTCAACATCATAGTAAAGGAATCATTCTCCCTGTACCAAGTCCCTTGAATTTGTATTCCAAAGGACAGGTGAAAATAGAAAAAATTCCCCCCACATTAATTATATAACAACAGAAAAAAAACCCAAACAGCAAAGTAATTATCATATCTACCTCATCAGCTATACGGTTGTTTCCAACATGCAATACTTCATTAAGTTGAACTAAGAACACTAGAGATCAATTAACATTGATTAAAGGTGAGAAAAAAAAGGATGACATTAAATAAATGGCAGGTTGATTCCTACAGCATAAAAAGTGAACTGTGCTGACAGTTAGGCAAGGCACTTTCTTTTGAGTTTGTCAAAGCCTAGTTAAAGAAGGAAGCAAATTTGTTCAATAAACAATCTCTATTGATCTTGGGAGAGGCAGATATAAGAGCAGAGAACAGGTGTGCAAATGTGTAGTTATGTCCTCATGTGCACAGAGAAATGCCATCCAGAGAAGTAATCCAGCATGATCTCCTAATCACTTCCTTCTTGGGTATTCCTTGGACTGAATTTTGCATTTGTTGTCCCTAAAAACCTAAATCCTCACAGCTGTTTTTCATTTACTATGGTAACTGTTTTGAGAGGAGCTGGTGATACAATCAGAGACAACCACCACTAGACAAACTAAATCAGTCATTGTTTTTTATTAGTTTTTTGGCTCCTTCATATCACATATAAAGCTAAAATAGGAAAACTGAGAGTCTGCTTGCTTCCCAGCCTGAGGAAGTTTGCACCTCAAGTTGGATAGGCTGTGTCTTATGACAGGGACTGGGCTTTATACCCCACCAGATCAGTCACATCACCTGTCTAAAAATATTGAGACCTCCAACAGCCCCCAGTTTATTTTGTTTTTCTGCTGCATCTCACTCCTCAGGCATGCCAGGGTAAGCCTAAAAAGGGGGCTGTGCTTGAGAGGCCCAGCTAACTCTGCCTGAGCTGAGCCAAAAACTGGAAGCAGGTTTTGTGCAAGGAGAGAGATCCACCCCTGGGCATGTGCACAGCTGCTGTATTCAACACCTTGTGCTTATGCCTCCATCAGGCTTAGGAAGCTAGATAGGCAAGCTCTAGAATGAGCTTTGAGGACGACATCCCTTTTCCATGTTTACAGCTTTGCAATTACAAAACTATTTGGAAATCACAAACATAGTTTTAAAATTTCTTAGGCTGATAGGAGGTTTGAATGGCACCCTTCTGGTATATCCAAACTGCCTTCAAGCAAGAGTTACCACAAGCCTCTTTCACGTTTTTCAAGACAAGACTGTATCCCCTCTCTGCTCCCTGAAAGACCCAGGGGAAAAAAAAGCCCCATCTTCATGAGAGGCAAGCAGCTGCTCTCCTTCCTCACAGCCCTGAGAGGACATCCTGGAAGCATGAGTGGTACCAGGTATTAAAATCAAGCAAACAAACAAACAAACATTTGGTTTTCCCAAGAACTCCTCTTTGCAGTGTTACTGTAATATTTTCCATCAGAACCAAAACTCAGGCAGGTTGACATCTGAGTGTACACTTTTTATTTTAATTCTCCAATTTTGCTCCTTTCCTTGCTTGCAGGCATGAGCTTTTTAAAGTAATTTTGCAATTTTTAAGCAGGATATCTTACAGCATACCACCATCCATAGACCAAAGTCTAAGAAACACCTTGAATAGGATTCCCTACTCCGATATCTGTTCATTCACCTCAAGAGGCAAAGGACTTACCCTCTCCCAGGCATCTGGGAGTCATGCATTGCAGTGCCTCAAGGCTTTTAAGCTGTTTCTTTGCTCTAGTTCTACAACCATCACAAAAGAGTTTTCAGTCCCCAAACCATGCTGATATTACTTCTGCCTCCTCCAGGAGCACCAGAACTTTCTCAGGCATATTTTGGGTGAATTAAGTATGTCTAAGTGGACAACAGTTTGATGATGTTCTGAAATAGTATAAATGCATTAGGGAATCACAGTCCTGAGACTCTCCTTGCTAGCAGCTGCTAGCATTTTGACGCATCTTGACGCATCCTATGATAACCCAGAAAACTCCCGCTCTGCTGTTTTGAGACTGACTTGAGAATTTTGGCTAGAGACAGGTTGTCTCCCATTCTTCTGCAGGCAGTGAAATAAAGGCAAAACAGAGATGCAGATCCTTTTGAAGATTTGCCACAACTGTAGTCGTATTTCATATCAACTGAGAGGTTTTACCAGCCAGTTTTTGTTCAGGTCTGCTGCAGATCCCTGCAATTATCAGTGCCACCTCCTGGTACAGAAACATACTGAGATCCAGCCACTCAGGAACCGTAGGATGAAGAAATGCAAAACATCCCCAATCCTCACTTTCTGATCTGTTTTTGTTGTTCTCTACAGCCTTTTATAAACAGCTATGTATTTTACAGATAATCAAAACATTAAATAGTTTTCTAGCTGTATGTATTATATGAAAGGGCAGGGGAGCTGTCAAAGGCAAAAGGTTACTATGGATTTTCCTTTCCAGGATATCCATAACAAAGCTAAACCCAAAACAGATAAACACTCATCAAATCATCTGCTGCTGAACATGAGAAATCTTGGAAGTTTTGCTCAGAAATGTCTGCATTAATTTCAGGAGTGAGGAAATAATTCTTGCAGCATTTATGAACCTTGGATACAAAGCCTGAGATTTTGACTGAAGATCTGAAACTGGTGTGGGTGTGTGTGTATTCTGTGTCCCCACAGCTTAGGTATACAATTTCCACTGATTCATCCAGGCAAATGAGAGCAAGAGAGGCAAGACCACAGGTTAGGACATAGCTTCTGGCAGTTGGCAGCACAACAGCACTCTGTTCAGGGATTTGCCAATTTATTTTCTAAAAATGACCAAAGATGTGCCATTTCTTACTATAGCAAGTCAGATGTTTTTCTTAGCTCCTGTCTACTTCAGTATCCTAATCCTCCAGCAAAACACCTTCAGCAGTTATTCCTGAGTCCCACCACGGGCAGTGCTTGCCACCTGGGATGGTCACACTTTTACCAGCCTATTTACAAGAAAGCAACTCCCCAAAATATAGGTGAGAGGGAAACATAGCCAATGAAAGCAAACCATCTCAGAAAATAAAGCACTGCATCTGTTTTCTCAGTGATCGTTCCCAGCTCTTCCTCATCTGTCTTGCACAGAGTCTCACAGCAAGAGAAATCACAGCCTCAGGTCTGAAAAAGCAGCAGACCTCTCCCCGTATCCCCAGTACTAAATACATTTTTGGTGGTGCTGGGGTACCAAAAAGGTCTAAAAGACAGCAGAGCAGGCAGCCTATCGCTCCAGGAGAGGGCAGTGAAACACGGCTTAACTTGGCCAGGAAAGGGCAAATGCACCTTGACCTGCACAGGAATTCCCTTTTAGTCAGGCCAAACACTGACCCCGACAGCAAAAACACAGGCAGATTCAACAGGAGGAGTCGTGAGTGGGGTTTCACATGTCACAAGCTCCGTAAATTGATTTGGGTCACTATTTCCTAGGAAAAAAATTATGCAACCACTCGTTCACTTTCTGTCCACAGAGAGGAAAGATGTCATTAGGAGGCGGTGTTTGCTTGCACTTAGGTTAATAGGTCTCATTTGTTCTGCCAGTGTGGAGGGAGGCAGAACCCATGGAAGAACTTGTAATTCTCCTTTCTAATTAAGATAATGTGCCACACCGGCCCTCAATCATAATTTTGGATGCTGCAGTGTCCATGACACATCTCAGAGAGACCACAGCTGTGATTAAACATTTTTGATAACCCATAAATATAACATTAGTTGCCTCAGTTAGGTTTCTGATAACATCATTCATTTCAGATCATTCAATTAGTGTAGACAAAAGGACTCTTTCCAGGAGACATAATGTCATTGTCTCTGGAAAGGAACGTACTTCCCAATCACTGTTTATCACTCTGTAATTACAGTGCTGTAGCAGCCATGCTCTATATTACAAGGAGTCCTTTTTGAGCCCAAGGATCCAGCAGTTCTTTGTTTTAATTTATTTTCTTCTTAAATACCTCCCGCTATTTAAGCAATAATTCCCTGTAAATCAATTGTTAGCAGCAGTTAATGACTGGTTGGTTAATTAATAGCTGAAAGCAAAGCTAAGGGAGTTCACCACTCTAACAAACCAGCAGACGGTAACTGTGGGGTTATTGCCAACATACCTGGTAATCAAGGACTTCTCACAGCGATGGGGTAGCCCATGTATCATTTAAAGAAGGGACTGCCTGGGTTGCAACAGGTGGTGGCATTGGGAAAAATAGCCACTGACTTGGGTGTTGAGCCACATGCCCCTGAGCAGGCAGCAGGTAAGTGTTCATGCAACATGGCTCAGTGTAGGCTCTGGGGCCCCAGGTCTCCACTGATACCAGGGAGATGCCCAAGCAACCTTTCCTTACACTGGTGCAGCCTTGCCCACAGCCTGAGGTGACCCGGCGGGGTGGTGGGTGGGAGCACCCGCTGGGTGCTGGGGGGGGGAGGGTTTGGGAGCACCCGCTGGGTACTGGGCGGGGGGAGGGTTGCACAGCCCGTACATTCCTCACCGCAGAGAGAGTGCTTGTGTGGGACAGGCTGTGAGGGTGCCATGGAACTGCAGGGGATGGCTCTGGGAGACACGGGGCTGTCCCAGGGCTCCCACAGATGCCTCTGCTGGAGCAGTTTTGGCTCAGTCCCACAGACCCCTCAGACTCCCATGGGGGTCAGTACAACCCCACTGAGCCAATCAGGAGCTGCACCCTTGCTAGCAACACAACAAAAAAGCCTTGGGTTTTTGCCTGTGTCCGAATCTGATTATTCAGAGTATTTAGGGGTGTCTGTTCTGCTGGAGAGCTGCATTAAGATGTTTTTAATGCAGCAATCTGCTTTGCTGCTCTCTCCAAGAGACAGATTCTCAGATAATCTCTTTTCACAACATTCTCAATTAATATTTATATAAGCCTGTTTTGTCTCTTATCTTCCACGAAATAAGGTTTGGAGGGATGCTGCCATGGAGAAGGAAGGAGAGTCTAAAGCAGGCAGTAATTGATGTTCACAAAGAGAGTATGTGTAATGGACCAGCTGGCTTATTATGAACTAAAATACTGCAGTATCTTCAATACAGAGGATGGTAATGAGGAATAAATGTTGACATTTTCATGGTGAGCAATGCAAGACCATCAAATCAAACAATTTCTGGCATATAGTCAAAGCAACATTCAAATGGAAACTTGAGAGATAAGAACATTTTTACATTTTTTTTTTCTCTGACTAGAAATGTGCGGCTGCAGGAGAAACCTCATAGCATGAGTTCCCCTCACTGACACAAAGCCAGGACTTCCCAACAGGCACTGTCTGACTTGTCCTAAGCAAAAGAAAAAAATCAGCAAGGAGCATCCTTGCATGACTGCACCAGCTCTTCTCACCCTGACATTAAGCGGTAAATCAAGATAATTTCTGCTTTTATCCTCTCCACAAGCAAAGAGAACAATTACTCACTGTCTCCTTCACAGCCCCCACCTCTACACTGGACATCTGCTGCTATGTTACTGTCAGCCTTTGCTTTTCTAAAGTGAACAAACTCAATTCCCTTTGCATTTCCTCACAGTTTGTGCTTCTCAATGCCCTGTGTTCTGTCTGCTTTCCCTGGATTTTTGCCACCTTCTCCTCACCTGCAGAAAAAGACAACACCTGCAACTGGTTGCAGTACCACGGGTGAAGCCAAGAAAAGAAAATAAATATGGGCTGTATCTCAAGGACGATGCTTCTGTTCCTGTAACCCAGAACATCTAATTTATGATTCCCTGCAATCTTCAAGTCTTCTACAAACATGCTGCTGCCTGGTTATTTCCATGCACTACCTCCCCCCACTGCCAAAGTATCTCCGTCTCTCTTTCCCAGGCACAGCACAGCACCTTGGACTCCTCCTGACTGAATGTCATTTAAATATTTGGGAGTAGTTTTTCCAACCTGTGAAGGTAATTTCAAATTCAGATCCTGACCTCCTAGGATTTCTAACATCTCCTGATTTTGTCATCCACAGACTCACTTTGTTTGCTTGTTGCTCATTTGTCAATTAAAAAAAACTATTTGAGAGATCTGGGTATAAGAAAACTGCTAAATGACCTTCTCAAAATATCCTCCCTGACAGTGATCCAGCACTAGCTGTTGCTGTGGAACTATTTTTCAACAGGCTATGCACCTACCCTATTGTAATTTTATCTATACCATATTCTTTAGTCTGTCACATATGTCAAAAAGCGTTACTAAAAATCAAGTGCTAGAGCATTTGCTGCTTCCTCTTTGTTCACTAGACATGCTATTGTGACAAAGATGGAGATTAGATTGATTTGACACCAAATGTTCTTGACAAGCCTATTTTCCTTTTTTTTTTTTTTTTTTTTAATTTGGTTCCATCACCATATCAGCTGGCTACTTGCAAATTGATTGTTTAATGATTCATTCCTGAATCTTTTGAGGACTTAAGTTAGATTGACAGGTCTGTAATTCCCTGGGTCCTCCTTTTCCCCTCTTTAAAATATAATACACTGTGTTTGCCCTTCTCTTGTCTTCAGGGACCTCCTCTCTCCTCTGTGAGTTCTTAAAGATAATCACTAATGGCTCAGCGATTGCTTCAGACAGCGCCTTAAGTACTCGGAGGTGAATTCCATCAGGCCCTGCTGACTGGAATACATTCATCTTATCTAAATATTCTTTAATCTCTTCTCCTCCTCTTCCAGTCTGTACTTCTGCCTCCTCGTAAAAAGTTTAAACAACTGGTTTTATACCCTGGTGACTGATATACTTCATAATTCAAAGCAATTAAACATTCTTCAGTATATCGCTTAATATTTACCAAGCTTTGTATTTCCATTTTCCACGTTACAAATACTAAGAAAACCCAAACTCATCACTCCCTACTCACTGGCAGCTAAACTGAACACATCTCCTAAGGACAGATTCATTGCTGAGAATGGAGCAGAAGAAGGATATGTGACTAAACCCCTGTTTTGTCATGGAGAATTTCAACATCCACTGACAGACTTATGCTGATTGAAACAACAGGTTCGCATTTCTCCCAAGCTGTTACTAAAATACAACTAGCACCTTCATATGACAAGTATTTTAGGATCCCAGCTGGGATAGGGTACAGGGTTGCTACATCCTTGCCTTCTCTGTGTCTAGAGGAATATAGGGGATTTGTCCTCAAGCGCTTCTACCTTTTAGTTACATGTATGTGGTTAAGGCTTTAAACGCAAGGTTCAGCTATGCCAAAAAAATACATGTTTCCAAAACAAGACAGCCCCAAAAATTCAGGATAGAGCTTGTGATGGCTCAGAATGAGCATTTTCATTGGAAGCAATCTCTCTCTGGAAATGCTTATTTGGAGGAAATAAATAAAACAAAAGCTTAATACTGCTTACAAAAAGCTTTTCCTCTACAGAAAGAATGATGTTGACATTTGAGATAAGAGCTGGTTTGAAAATTTTCTGACTACTTTTTCTTAAAAAAAAAAAAAAAAAAAAGTGACAAGTCAAAACTGACCCTTTTTGTAGTAATGTATTGGTTTTGATGAAACTCTCACTGGCAGCACTGCTGAAATCTGGAACAGAAATTATAGGAAATTCAAGAAGGGGAAAGGAAAACCACAGAGCTGGCAATTGCCAGTTGGAAGGGCACTCACCCAAGACGCAAGATATTTCCATTTAGTCTTATAATTATCCACATCCTATATGAATACCATTCTCACGTTCTTTTATCAGACCTACCTTCTGACAGATGGAAGATTTTCAAAACCCTCACAATGGACTGTTCCCAGCCTCTTAAATCAAAATAGATTTGAAATTCTCTTGTCTGAGATGTTGTCCTATGGAAAACAACTTTTGAGCCATATTTGAAAGAATTAACTAGCAGATACAACTTTGCCTCAGACTTGCTTTCTCATTTCCATTTTGGTCTGGAACCAGCACTGTTGGGTTCCT
This sequence comes from Hafferia zeledoni, assembly GCA_035583235.1. Taxonomy (NCBI): domain Eukaryota; kingdom Metazoa; phylum Chordata; class Aves; order Passeriformes; family Thamnophilidae; genus Hafferia; species Hafferia zeledoni. The sequence goes on from JAWWEV010000134.1 coordinate 22,620,243, forward strand.
CAGCTGGGACAGTTGGCTGCCGTCTGTTCTCTGCTGCTTGCACAGAGCAAGGACTTTGTTCATCTCTCTTTTCTGAATCTAGAAACACCATATAAAAGGAGTAATTTCCTTAGCATGAATCTTCTATACCTTATGCAATATAAAATCATAAATGCTGTTAAATATCCCTTTTCTGTGAGCTTTACTGCCACCCTCCTTCCTTAACCCACCCTTGTTCTTTCCATTAATTTTTCAGAAATTTTATTTTGAAGGATTCTTACCAGTCTAAAAGTGTTCTTTTTTTTTTGATTGAAGAATCTGTCCAACCTACACTCAGGTTATTATCTCTGAATTTTGCATTTTTATAATCTATTTGCATTTTTTTGCCTAATTTTAAACTCCTACTTGTAATTTTGACTTCTGTTATAAAACCCCCTGCATAACTCCTGAAGTGAGAAGATGATAAACAACACAGTCTCCATTGCCATCTTCCTCCAAGTTCAGTAACTCAGCAGGCCAGCTTCAGGTTCTGAATTTTCCAGCTCTTTAAGCACTGGAGGAGCCAAGACTATATATCAGTTTAAGAAGCACTTGATAATAACCCATCAGAATGACAGGCTGGCTTTAATCAAATCTTGAGTCAGTTTAGAAGCATTCATAATTTTTTCCCCTATTTAAAATGGCACTAAACTTTTAAATCAAGGTTTTCACAATAAGTATCAGTAACAACACAAAGTAAATCTCAACCAAATGAGAAACGTCCCACTGTTTATTAATATCTTTAGGGAGCAACATTATTTCTGGGAAAAGAGTTGTCCATGGAGCTTTGCTCCCCAGTGAAGACTCCCTAGGCAGATCCCTTATCTTCTCTGCATGAATTTGTTCATCAGCAAGAGAAGGTAAAACTTGACTATACTCATTGTCTTGAGTAAACAGCATTGCTTTAGTGATTTTTAATGTTACACTTGCTGTCCTTAGGAATGCTAAGTTTTCCGCTAGAATAAACTCCCCACTACTGCATGAAGGATTCAGAGCTTCCCACTGAGCAGCTCAATAAAAGATTTAAAAAAAAAAAAAAAAAAAAAAAAGAGGAGGAGTCATTGTTATCTTTATTGGGAGGAAGAAAGTACAGCCCTTGGATCAAGCAGCTATCCCTGGCATCCAATTATTTGTTTTCATTGCACAAAAGAAAGGAAAAAAAAAAAGAGTAAAAAGAAAATTAGCTACATTGATTGCTGGCTGGGGTTTCATTTTGGCTTGCCCCTGGGACTGCAGCATCAGCAGGAGTGGTTACTTAGTCATGAATGTGATGCACAGCCAGCAATCAGATTGCTCCATGGAAGTGCATGGCTTTTTTCTGGTCTCTCAGTTGTGCAAGGAGAAAATCTAACTCCCCTTAATCACAGCCTGCCACTGCAGAGGGCACATAACTCACCACTACAGCATATGAGCTCCTACAGGCTTCATTGCCTGGTTCCCCAGAATGAAAAGAGCTGTAGATCTGTGGGATATCAGAAATTATTATTATCCAAAATAAAATTCTAGCAGATCACCTTAACATTGCTTTTAAGCTTCTCTGAAACCAGGACATTTTTAACTGTATCTTGATAAAAACACCACCTACATATAATGGATTCCTGATTACAAAAACCTTATTATAATATGATCGTATATTAAAGCTGCAATCATGCTTAGCTTCTCCTTGTGCCAGAAGCCCTGTAATAGAGGGATAGTGCCCTTTCTCAAGTAGTAATTACACAAAAACATAATTAAAAAAAATACAGTGCAATAAGTCATTGGGAGGAAAGGAACAATTCCGAATCAAGCCAGAAGAAAACATTACATCAGGTCAGAAGGCCCCAGTTAACTTGTACCCTGGTCACTGTTTTCAGCCAGAAAATAGCACTAAACAACCTCTCCTCATTTAAAAGTTTTGTCCCCAAAAGTGAGTTTGCTACTGTTTGTAAAACATACCTTACTTAGCCACTGATACAGAAAAACAGCAACTGTCAGAATGTAGTGACTCAAATTAATCAGCAATGATGACAGTGCACTTCAGCAAAAACCTGAATGCCCATGCAAAAGGGAATTTTGCAATTAATTGATAAATTGCAATTAATTGATTAGATTACTTTGAAATGCAAATTTTTGACCGAAACAAAAAATATTCGATTGTGTATGTTGAAGCAACTCAAAATATGCTGCTTTGGCTCTGACAATTCCAGGGATGTCACATCCATGTACTCTCCCACAGTGAAGCTTCCTATGCAAAATATATTTCCTATGGTTCAGCTTACGCCTCAGATAAAGAAATCTGTGGTAGGCTGGTTATCACCAGGAAGCTGCCCAGTCTCTCAAAAACTGAGGACACTGGTGAGACTGCAGGATGCAGCTAAACCAGTCCTCTACATGCACCACTTTCTTTCAAGCTGAACAGGGACAGCACAGTTTGGGGAGCTGCAGAAGGGGGAGGACTGGGAACACAACATGTATCACCCAGAAAGCATATTCAGGGTGGTCCAGATCAATGCTGAACTTGCTCAAAATACAATATTTTGTTTCTGTGCCACAAATGTGAAGGTCCCAGTTAGTGTTAATCCTACAACAAATCAAAGATTTCATTTGCATTTTCCTGTCTGGAAAAATCAGAACTCTTCTTTTGTAAAAGTTAGATTATGGAAGAACTACAGTTCAACATGAAATTCCTAATGAACAGTATTCACAAGCAAATGACAGGACTGCAATGAGCCTAACAGCTGTTACTCAGCTTTTAAAATATCCATAACTGGAACAGTAATATCAAGTACAAGAGGACTAAATAGATGGCAAACCGCAGAGTAGGGTGGCATTGGCTCCTAGTCCCTTGCGCAGCCTCGCCAATAAAGATTTAATTTTCTTTGCCTTCAAGTGAACCCCATTCCCTTGAAATATTCATACTTCTTCAGACCCTCCTTGACATCCCCAGTGACATCCCACTCCCCAGTTGCTCTTACAAAAGACGTCACAGCTGGCATGCTGAGGCTAAATAACACCATCATCTTCTCTAAGGTAGCCTCCACCCTGCAGTCTGAGACAGTAATTTTCCACTTCACAAGCTGCATGCAGTGCCTTGCCTACAGCAGCTTGTTTGAACACCCATCCCTCAGAATGGAGGTGTTCAGAGGGGTATCTCCTTGTGCCACCCCACCAGTTCCTCCTCCTCCTCTCTTGGCTGAGCAGAGCCAAGGGACCACCCCAGCAAAGCAGGGGGGCTGCGGTACAGGCATAGCACCACGTTATCCTCCAGACTGAAAGCAAAATAAACACAAGTAGCACAGCATATCTTAATTTTCCCTGCTGGTAGTGACAGTTTTACTCAATTTTAGTCAGCTATTGAGTAATCAGAACAAATTAAGCAGCAGAAGGAAGGACTGTGCCAGGATCCAATAAAGCAGTGGGCACTGGAGTGCTTTGGGGAGTCACTGCACATCTCCGTTTCATTGTTATCCCCCCGAGCTCCCCACCACTGCCATCAGACAGCATCCCTGAACAGCTCCAGGATACCAGGAAAACAGCACCTCCTGCCACGCCTATCACCAGGTCTCAGAAACAGCTGTCAGTCCAGCTCATCTCCACAGTATGGTTATGCACACACACCTGCTGTCTTAACTGCTTTGGAGAGTCTAGTAAGAAGGCTTAAAGTTGTTATTAACTCCCATCAAGTCCCTCTCACACCTTTAACCGAGAGCAATGCTTCCACTTGGTCAGCACTTATGATCCCTCCTGTGTTCCACCAGCTCAGATGGACATGGTGGGTTGAGAGGTTTTTTTGGAAGGCCAAAGCAATTTCTCCTTTATATATCCTGAGGAAAGGAGGATCCTCAGAGACACTTCACTCCATGTTTACACTTCTCAAAATATTACTATCTGCTTTCAAAGGCTTTGGCCTCAAAGGTCATCTCAGTTGCAGCCTTCCTATCTGTAGGGATTGGGTATTGTTGGCTGTAATAAGGAGGGGGGTTTTATTACCTCCCTGTGGTCACAGAATTACTTTCAGTTCCCAGTTCTGTGTTTTGCATATTGTGCAAGACATGAGGGTATTCACAAACACAAACTTTCAAGCATGTCTTTAGGGCGTGAATTAGGACAACTCTGGTGAATGTCTGACTTCAGCTGTGTTCTCTACTGCCATTAAACTGTCACACATGGGCTCTAATCTGCCGTAATTCCATCAAAATGCGCATACAAGGTGAACAGTTATTGGCTCCTTCCTAAATCCTGATGGTCGAGCAACCAGCAAGCAACCTCTGTCAAACACCAACCTTCTCTTTACACCACAAGTAACTCTTAGCCCTGGCACACAGTGGGAAAGGTTCATGGCAGGCTGGAAAAGAACATCTATAGGAAAGCAAGTTTTGGTGCAAGGTGGTTGCTCCTCGTGGCTGTGGTATCTTCCCCGATGCTGGGCAACCCTGCCCACATTAACTCTGGTCAGAAAATGGATTTAGCCAGATCATGGTCAGATTTATTCTGAAAGGGATGGAAACCCCCTCTTCAGTTGCTTGAAGAACATGCAAACAGCCTTTAATTATGGATCCTTACAAAACTACTTTGATCCAAGACACTAATTATTTTTTCTTCTCCAACAGTTATTTGCCTCCTCCTACCTGAAACACTCCCACCCCACGCCAACTCCTTTTTGAAGCTCTTTGCAACATCTCGAGAAATTCAAATGCCTGCTCTTGGAGGAAAATAGTTTCTAATTAAACCTAGTGTGTGGGTGGCAATGAAACAGGGCCCACTCCTTGCCTTGCTTAAGTCAACAGAAAAATGTTTTTCTTTTTTACCAGGAGCATCAGCAGGCAGGGGCGATGGGGCGTTGCTCCTGGCACAGTCTTGAGGGAACAGAGGATCACTGGTTCTGACAACTAACATGGCTTTTCTTTGGGTTCAGCAAAAGAGCCTGAAGTTTCCTACATTTTAGACTTAGGGTCCAGGCTTGCCTGGGAGGGTGTACACTAAAGACCAGAGCATGCCCAATGGGCAACAGCCAGCCAGGAAGGGGGATTGTTCATATAAACATGAGCTACTTATGAGCATCAGAGAATATAATCTTAAAAACCTGCCTCTGCACCACATCAGAGCATGATTTTGTGAGTTTTGAATCAAATTTAAGTATTCAGGGAATGTTACTCATCTTTTTTGTGGAAAAATAAGGCACTTTGCAGACTGAAAAATCTACCAGCATCGTTTTCAAATATATTCTTTCATTGATCTGAGGACTAAGTTTAAAAGAAAATCCTGTATTTCCTCATTTTTCTCTTTCTATTACAATTCTTCCACAGAAACATGTGAAAAGTAAAAGAAAGTGTTGTAAGTGCAGAGAAACAGACAAAAATCTCACCAACTTCACACCAGAGTTCGGAAAGGCAAAGACAAAACATGTTTTCTTTTCACCTTGGTGGCAATTCCATCAGGCCAGAGTAGCTGTAGATGGTGTTCAAGCTTCTGAGGATTTGATCTTCACCTCCCCCTCTTCCCCCACACCATAACCCAGCTCTCTGGGCCACTTGAGCAGCTCAATAGCATTTTGACTAGTGTGGGTGTAGGCTACATTGGGCACTAACTAGCCAGAAAACATCCATTTGGAAAACTAGAGGAGAAAAAATAACAAGCTGAAAGTTTTGCCTGACACCAGTAAGACCCCCGTCATTTGTTTGAGATAATTTAGTTTACAACAGCACAATGGATCCTGGTGGTGTTAGAAGAGAGGTTCTGCCTCTACTCCAGTTAAGCCTCCTGCACTGCATGCCAGAAAAGCTGAGTTTGCTGATGGATTATAGCACCTCATATTCCATTTAAATTCTCAGTTATGAACACTCTAGTTATTTTGCAACAGTAGCTGGTAAAGTTAGGGCCTGTGTGAAATAGGAAGAAATGAGAAATTGATTTTATTTCAGTAACATGAAATTACATTTTCCTTGTAGAGATACTCTCAGAAAAAAAAAAAATAAAAAAATCAGTAGCTGATCTCCAGAGGTCCATCTAGCCCTATATTCTCATCCAAGCTCATATTCCTGCAGCTAACAAGATATTTTCCTTCAGAACTTAGCTTGTCTGGAGATGGGAAGAAGAGATCTGTTTTTTCATTTTGATGAGGCTAGCACTTTTCAAAGTTCACCTATGCATAATGTTGGCAGGGAGATGTGCATCTAGCTGATTCAGAAGACACATTTGTGTCAAAATCTATCTCTTCTGATTTCCACTGAAGTGCTTCGATATGCTGTGGTACTTCACAAGATTGAAATAAATGCATTTCATCGCTCTCACCTCCCCCAACACCCACTTTCCCTATAAGTACAGTTTCATCCCTTTTTTTGCAGAAATACCTGAGGCTGCTTTTGTTTCTCTTAACACCAGTCTCAAACTCAGGGTGATTTGAAGACTTCTCTCTTGGACTTGTCTCCCCACAAGTCACAGCTCATCAGCATGGCAGCATCTCCTCTGCACAAAAGTGGCTCCAGGGCCTTTCAGGTGCTGATTTTCCCAGCAGAAGAGATGGGTGCCAAGACAATCTTTTCTTACATTAATTATGGGATTTTCCCCCCACTAAAATGTAGACATGGTACATTGGTTGCTCTGATTTAAGGCTCAGCTGGGCTTTAGGAAAAGAAGTGTTTTCCCTTGTCTGTAATGGACACTACAGCAAAGTTTTTGAATTATCACAGGATATACTTAGGCACTTTAAAAAGTACTGCAAAAGACTAATCACCTTCAGGAATACCACTGAAATTGTGGCTCCAGCTGTTTTAACTTCCTACTCAGTGTCTTGGAGGAGTGATTAAAGCCGAAGACTGAATGATTTAGATGTAAGGCTTGGAGTTATTCCTTCCCCCAGCTGCAATCCCAGTAAACATTATTTTTCTTGCAGGAAAGGCAGCAGACCAAGCTACATGACCATCCTTTAGCCTACCTGGTTCACAATCTTAATGTGATACAAAGCAGTGATCAGTGGTTTTATACTATGTTGTCAGAATCTGAAATGTAGGGATGTTTTTCTCCCCTACCTGTGGGAGAGGAGCAGAGCAGGGGCAGAGAAACAGAAGGTAGTAAAGGGAAATCTGCCACAGGTTCTGGTAAAACTTAGGTGGAAAGCATGAGCCCCAAACTACAGGTTCTCATTAAACTAAACAGGGAAATCCCTCTCTTTTCTAGTCCCTGTGTGACATGAGGGGACCTCCAGGGGAGTCCTGAGCAGCCACCAACATGGTTGTCAGTGTGCTGGACCCAATTACCTACACTTAGGTGGCATTTTGTACTGACTGCTTACACACCACAGTATATAATGTTCATGACTTTCATACTTCTCATTAGAGTAAGTTGAAGGATACAAATGGAATAAAATAAATTTTTTACTAGAAGAATATTTTTTCCATGTGTAAGGGTGAGCCTTGCACACAGTACAGAAACACTATAATGATGTACAGGAAAGGGACCAAGGTATTGATGGCAAAGGACAAAACATTTTATGTTAACTGAACAGCATTATTCCTCAGACTTTATGTAAAACTGAACCAGTTCCATCTGGCCTAAAGAATCCTCCAGCACTATGTTTCTGTATCACGACAGGAAAGATTTGCTGTGCCCATGGGATAGTAGCTGGACTCCTAGAGATGTCATACAAGAAAGCAGAATAAAGAGCATAATGGGACAAAAAAGAGAGAGAAAAAGAAGAGAGGCATTCTCCAATCCGTGCTATTTTTTAAAAAACTAAATTTGAATTTTACTTATTTAAGTGTGGAGCAGATCTTGTTTCATCTTGGCTTGCTGTGACCTCGTCACAGCAGAATGACTGGCTTTGTTCGCTGTGTTTGGTCAGTATATACCTAACGAGTACTAGAAATCCCATGCATGAACTTTGGGGCTTGGAGGTTGAAATACCAGATGAATCTTTCCAGTTCAGGCATTTCAAATAAATAATCACTAGAGTTGTTGAATTTTTATTCAGCTTAAACTTCAAGGGGATGACTACCGGCTTGCCATGCTAACACCAGCATTGTAGGGTTACAGGTGCACTGCATGGAAAACAGGTCCCCATCCTATTCCCCATATGTCTGAGCTGCTTCCAGCCTGAGATGCAATCTGTCATGCTGATCCAAGAGGAGAAATTTGCCCTGAGCACAGAAGATATTACTTTGTCTCTTCAGTTAAAGAGAATTTTTTGCTTTCTGAAGACAGTTGCATTTCTTCAAAAAATGTGGAGATCTGGGGTAGGGATATTTCAGAGCCTGAGTAATATAGATCTCCTGTGCAATAGCATCCAGGCCCCTTGAGTGGTTTTGAAGAGTGTAGGCTTTCCATCAGGCTTTGCCCATAAACAACCACACAATGTATTTCTGAAGAACATGAGTTTTCTTTGATCCTGCAGTGAATTTAAAGTGGAAGAAAAGAAAAAATGACAAAATGTGGAGGCCTGTCAGTTGGGAGAGCTCTACCTGGGGAATGCCTGAGGGACCCTCAGGTAAGCCTGGTTTTCTGAAAGCAAAGAAGAAGGGCATGGAGAGAGAGAGGCTGTAAGCAACCATCAGAGGAACAGGGGCTAGTCCCTGGCCGTGTTTCAATATCCCAAGAAAATACAAGGACATCTTTCACCAGGAGTCAATACCATGAATACCATGACTCATTATTACCTCATTTCAGCAAAAGTTTCGCCATATAAGTAAAATGATTTGTGATATACAACACTCACACTTTTGGTCCAATAAAAAAGCCAAAATATTACAGTGGTGATTTGATCTAAAGTAGCATAAAACACAGACAACCCACTCACGAGTCCACTCATTTTTTCTTTACACATAGCATCTTTTCTCACTGCCCTTGTTTCCAAGGGCATCCCGGAGGATGCAGCACACACATGCATATGTCCTTCTCATTGTACCCCTCGTGCCAGGTGTCAGCTTTATAACATGATAGAAAGGAATGAAATTCCACTCTGGCATAGGTTCTGTTTCATCATTAGTCCTTTGCAGTTGGTAGCTTCCTGCTCATGCTTCATCCCTCTCTAGGGGGGAAAATAGCCCAAACAATTTACACAGAAGTTCAGCTGTTGAGCAAAATTTCACAGCTTGCTATGGGTTTCACAGAATGACTCAAAGATCCTATTAATTTGCTTTTCAGATTTTCTAGGTTTAAAAAAGAAATGTCTAGCAAGTCCTAAAATCTTTCTACAGAGCCTGGCTGGTTATGTTCCTCTCCTCGGATAGAAACCCACCACCTCCACCAGCTTAATTTAGATTTTACTTCCAAAGAGCAACATGAGGTGCACCACAGCTTCCTCAAGGGACTGCATGCTTGTCCCCATGAGAAGTAGCAGAGAGAGAAATCTCTAGCACCTAGGGAGAGTGCAGGATGAACTCTATGCAGCATCAGATGGAGATGTGCTCTCTCCCTTGCACAGCTGCCACAGGCCTCTCAATTTCTTTTGTTCAAGCTCAGGACTAGAACATTATTTTAACTCAGGCTCCCCAGTCAAAACTAGACTAAGAAAACACATAAAGTTCATCCAGTTATGAAATTAACTTAATTTTACTTCAGTGAGAGAAGGGCGGAGGGGAGGGGGGTGGGGGTGTGGGGAAGGCTGGACACGACCAGTCTGTGAGTCTCTAAAAAACGCTGATTAAATGTAACTTGGAAACAAATCATCATGGGGCATTTCTGGACAAAGATGATCTGGTGCTTGCAACTTTCACTGAATTTCATTCCTATTGTAGCTGAACTTGGAGGAAGTCACAGGGTAAGGATATTAATATATCTTGGGGCTGAGAGAGAGCTGTTTTTCAAGTGAGACAGAAGCAATGAGTGTTTTGAACACCTTATACGTCAGTGACATCCAATTTTCTGTCACAAGTTTTGTACTGAAGAAAGAATATGCTTGGATGACAGAGCCTGGGATGCATCTATAAACTTCATGGGAGATGAATCCTTTATGTGCCTCTGCTGCCTGCAAATGCACCCCTTGATCTGCAGCAGGAGCAAACATTACCCACTGGTGCAAGGATTTATACTCAGAGAGCTTTGCAGAGAATCCAAGTTGGAGCTTAAAATTCCCTGCAAAAGCTGAAGAAAATGGCTGTGAATTCCCATGCTCGGGAGCGATGTGTGCCTTCAGACATTTCAGAAGGGAAGGGCAGCTCTGCAGAGACAACAGCTCTGGAAAGCAGGCTCAGCCTTCAGGTGATACAAGCTCTGACCAGCAAATGTCTGTGTTTAACCCTTGGAGAGTTCCCCCACAGCACGTCTGCTTGCAAGCTCCAGTTGGCTCTGAGTGAGTCCCAAAGGGTCCATGGAGGGATCCCATGCTGATGGGTTACAGACTTGAATAGTTTGGGATGGGACAGCAACCTGTAATCTTCTGACCAAATGTTTCCTGGCAAAGAACATGATAATAATAACATCCCTCTTCAAAGGATCAAGGCAAATCCCAGTACTGAGGTTCGTGGCATCTCTGAATTCCTTGCAGCTTAACCACAGCAAAGAGGTCAACCATGAGGGTAGTTCCTAAGTGGTATGTGATAAATGTGCTGACCTTGAACTACAGCAAACCTACAGCTATTTATTATTTCCTGGCTGTTCTGGGAGCAAGAGACCATGGTGGCAGCAGCAAGATATTGCCTACTGTGCTTCTCAAATCCAACACCCTGAAAGCATTAGTGGAAAGACTCCCATTGCCCTCCCATTGAGGGAAGTTCCTTAAGGCAGAGGCCTCTGCTTCCTGGACTGAAATATTTCACCAGTTTTGTCTGAATTAGATATAGCTAAACCCTGAGACTGTGTCCAGAAGTAATATGCACTTTACCTCCTGCCCAACTCAACAGTACAAACAAATCAGAGATACACTTTAAGCATGACATAAACCACTCCTGGCTTAAATTTATGCAGTCTTAATAGCACTGCATTTAGAATAAACTCCCAAGTGCGATAAACACAGTTAGAAAATAAGACTTTTTCTCTCCTGGAAACACAATATATCCTTTTATCACTACTAAATAATGAGAACATTAGTACAAAGCATCAGGAAACATTTGATAGGACAAAGCATAGGATTTAGTAAAAAAGAATATGTAATGGCAATTTTTTCTGTCCAGGGAAGAACCATCTGGGAGAAGCCCATGCCATGCCATGCCAGAGACCAGCATGTGGCCCTGGGTTGTCACTTCTGCCTCCCCATCCTGGAAATGGGAACCATGCACAAGCATAAAAGCCTGTTTCTTAAAATAGGGTCAGTGACCTGAATGCAGGAGCTGCTGGGGCTTGAAGCTTCGTTTTATTAATCAGTTTTCATGCATTTACTTGAGGATTAGCATAGGCTGCCAGCTTTATCAGCATTAATTTAGAGTACCTTGAGGTATCGAGGACAGAGCTGTCTGCTGCTGGTACAGTATCAGCACACTACCCCTACTCCCTGCCTGCTAAAGATTAAGAAACCATTAGGCCAAAGCGAACCCTTCAGATACACATTGATTGTTTTGGCTTTGCACTGTGACACAGCAGAGGGGAAAGGGAAACACACCAAAGGCAGCACTTGCAGGTTATTTTGCAGCTAGAGGATGGCCGGGGCTGTGAGACCAGCAAGTCCTGTATGCTGCTGTAGTCCTGTCCCCCCAAAGCAAAACTGTTGCCTTCACAAGAGAGCAAAACCTCCAAACAGCATGGAGGCCCCCAAAGCTCAGTACTTGAAGTATCACATCTTTAAGCCACAACACTGAAAAATAACTGAGAAGGATAAGAGATGTGTCCTTTGGGCTGTGTACAGGGGCTCAGCAGGCACCCACGTAGTACCACTGCAGCTCACCTCCCTTCTGGCCAAACCACCTCTTACCAAAGCAAATCCAGCAAACCTGCAAGGGCATTCACTTCCCCTCTATCCTACCTGTACTTTTGGTGGATCTTCTACCACGTCTATAGGTGCTGTAGCAATCCACATGGATACTAGGAACCATCTTGGGAGCAGAAGGTACCATGGGACTGTTTGCTTACAGCCTCAGATAATCAGCTGTAACTGTATCAGCATGGCAATTAATACCAGCTGTGCAATTAATGGTTCTCTCCTTCACCTGGGCATAGATCTGCTAGAAGGGCTGAACATTTCCACTCATGATCTAAATCCAAGGAGGCCTGAATCAACAACCACCACTCACACTGGCAAACCACTTATCCTGGCTAAATCCAGTTAGAAGGTCTTATGTTAGCAAAAGTCTGCAGGAAACCTCTGACAGTATTTGAGCAGCTCATGTATCTGTGCAGTGTAACTACCTAGTCTTAATGTAAAGCACCTGTCTCTTCTTGGGCTTGTTGCCTGGGCCAGAATATAGTCAGGAGTGTTCAGGCAGAAGGGTTGGAACTGTGATTGGATCAGCAAGACAGTTGGGGCTGTGGGGGTGACTGAGCACCCACAGATGCCTCTTCCTGCCAGAGTACACGGCAGAGCTGGAAGGATGACTATACTCCTGTTTGTCCACAGAACACTTGGAATCTCATCTGGGATGCAATTATGAGATGAGAACAAATTCAATTCAGGGATAGGTGCACCAACTCCACAGTAACACTGACATTCTGTCATAAAATAAAAGACACACATTTCTGGAAAGTCAGGATGAGGAGGACGTAATGAAACAGCAGCTATGGTTTGTCAAAACCAAGTTTCTCGAGACCCAAGACCTTCTTGATCCAAGAGGTTGTTTTGCCAACACTGAAGCAAAGTATGAAGAGCTGTCTTGTGTGAGGTGCATTTCTTGGCTTAAAACCACAGTCCCACAAACACCAGGATTTTACCTAATGCATCCACATAGTTTGGGATCTCCCACAACAGCTGTTCTCCCCCACTGATCTCTGCCAGATCCTACAGTCCTCCTGGAGCAGCAGCCTCTCACCATGTCTTGGTTACAACCAGCTGCATCCCTCTTCTCAGTTCCTTTTGATGGAAAGAGGTTTGAGAGGACCTACCTGATGCCCCCCACTGGCAGGTCGGGGGTGGCAGTCCCAGCATGTGAGGAACAGCAGCTTCCGCCAGCACTGCAGCAGCTGGAAAAACCCCATGAGATAAAGTTATGAACCAGGAGATATTTCCCCACAATGATGTACCTTCGTGGCTGGCCCTGCCCAGGGTGAGCACACCTGGGCTGCCTACTCCTTAGGGACTTTGTATGAGATGGTGCCATGCATTGGTACCACTTCCAGATTTTGGCTTGTCTTAGAGAAATGGCTTCTAGAGTCTTTATCGTTACTTTGTGCTCACTTTAAAAGTGAAGAAAGGTATCTATTGATTTACTGTTTAGGTCTAAGGCAAAAGCTCCCTTGACAAAATTACTTGTGACTTAGGGAAAGAGCATGTTATGCAGTCAGTATTGGTTAGACTGGTCCCTAGCAGGAGAGGACTGCTACCAACAGGAATGAACCAGCAAGTACTTAAGGTGTTTATCAGTGTTTCATACAGGCAGGTGGGGTTATAGGTATCTACCTTCAGCAGTGCCTGAACAACAGAGGATGAGTTGCAGAAAAGACACTGAAGTTCTCCAGGCACAACTGTTGCTGAGGTATACAGAGCACTAAAGCACAAACCCTCAGAACATGTAAGGAAGCTACTTGTGGTCCTGAAAAACAGCTGGCCAACAAACCAGGTACTGTATAGGGCTGGGACACAAGTTATTACACTTTCTGAATTGCAGTTGGCTCCACTCCATGTGGCTCAGGACACGGGCAGTGTCCTGTGTGTCCACACCTAACCACGTCCTCGTGCCCTGGGACAGGCACCATCAACTACAGCAGTAACAGTGGCTGGTGCTCAGCAGCAGACTAAGCCCTCTCAGGGATAAGATTCCCATTAATTGTTTCTTTGAAGTCCCATCCTGGGAGCCTGGCATGAAATCCAGCAAAAGAGTAAGATGATTGCTCTCATGCCACCTTGTGTGACTCACAGAGAGAAAGGAACACAGTGGTACAGAGAAGACAATTACTTTTTTGTGAGTATGTGCCTGGTTTCAGCAGGCTTAAGTGTTGTTTAAGTGTCTAGTTCTTGGCCATTGTATTCAATCATACTTTTATTAGGGTCTTAAAACTTGAACAGCATGAAAAAGTTTGTACCTCAGTGGGAGCATTCATAATATACAGTGAAATACAACCATAAATGGCAGAAGCACAGGTTACTTCCTGGCATTTACCTGTAGTGCTCTTCTCTTGCTTCATTAATTTTAGAAGCATTTGGGTTTGCTAGAAATCAGTGTACTTTATACCAGATCAGTACAGCAAGCAAGATGAAAACAACCATGCTGAAGCCACTCTTCAACAACGCATGTTGCCACAGACAGAAAACTGGTTGCTTGAGGGAGAGACAACTGGCAAGGCCATCAAAGCTGTGCTGTTTCACTGACAAACATCTCACTGGAGATGTACCAGGGGGAGCTGTGGGCAGGGATACAAAAGCTAAACAGGGGTTGCAGTGTCACACAGGGGTGCTGTGGGCAGGAGCACCACCACCCAAACAAGACATACACTGACTCATGGATCCAGGTGTGCCATATCCTGAATCTGGTATATTTTCTTCTTTCTGTAGGTTTTTCCCCCCAGTTGTTCAAGTGGTTCAAATCTGGGGAAAGGAAAAGACCAGCCTGCTTGGCTTTGCTATATTCCTATGGGATGCTGCTCCTTCAAGAGCACAGCTGCATTGCTGTGAGGCAAACAAGCCCATCTGCCAGGGTTCAAGTTTGTTCTAGATGGGTGGCCAGATTATATTCTCAAGACAACCACCCAAAATTCCCCTAACATCACAAATAAATTTCCAATAGGCATGTAAGCACTTCCACATTCTTCATTTGCTTGTTCTGCATAACCACCAGAATTTTATTTTTCTTTCTTCCATATGCATTTTTAACCAGCTGTGTATCATTTCTGCTTAGAAAACATCACTTGGAAAATAAAGAGGGTGCAAAAAGACTTTGTTTTGTATTCATGGAGAAATACATGATCAATCCACCAAGAAGGGCATTCCAAATCTTTGCAGATTTGTTTTCATATTTCCTTTGACCAAGTAGGTCACTGAAGTTGATACATATTGATGAAGTTCATGCAGCCCACTATCCACTATTCCCCCAGGAAGGACAGTAATGAATGTTAGGGGAGGACATAAGGGAAGTAAGAAAGACAATACCTGTAAGAAATCCTACCTGTTCAGCTTCCTCATGTGGGGGTTGCTGTTCATGGTGCTGTGTTTGCTTCCAATGGGCAGTCAATGCAGTATCAATTCTAAACAGGAAAAGTAGATTTTGGAAAGAAAAGTGCCCATCATTATTGAACACGCTCATCCCTTCCTCCCCCTCACCTCCCACTTTACAGCTCAGCTATCAGTGTCTTTAGCTTTCTTAGCTAGAGGGCACAGGTGAGCTCCGCAGGTCAGAAGTGCTGGATGGTGGTGAGAGGATCTGCAGACACCACATCAGGACATCTCAAGTCAGTTGACTCTCTATTACTCTCTGAGAATACCTAATTTCTCCATTTCTAAAAGCAGGAAGGGATAACAATGCCATAATTACCTTGGAAGGATGTCAAAAAGCTTAATGAAATATTATTTGTCAAGGTCTGGAGGATCCTTGAGTATTGTGAGTGCTTTTGTTGCTTTATTTGTCCAGTGATGGTTGCTCACAAAATTACTGAAAAGAAGAGCTGAATTTGAAAGTGGCTATTTCCACAGACCTCAGAAACCCTCAGACCTCCTTGTTTGAGCCTTCTCTGTGGTAGTTAATATTTGCTAAGTGTTGAAATGCTCAGGCACACTTCTCCCCAAGGTATTTAGAACTGCAATCTGTGGAGGCAAATGAAAGGGACGTACTAGGAAATACATTAGAGCTCTTCCTGGGATCTTGTGATTCTTTCCCTTAACATTTTTCACAGTTTCAAACCAATGATTAACTTTCCATTAGCAAAATAAGGGCTGTAAATGACCAAGGGAACTTGCTAGACGTGCTCCTGAACTAATGTTTTGGGCTGAGCTGGATTCTGTGCCGCTCTGGCGCTGGTGCATAGTGAGAGTGCAGAGGCTATAAAATGGATCCTATTACTGCAGGTAAAAGCCAGGAGAAACTTTGGCTCAAGAGAGCCTGAAGACTGAGGGTTTTTTACCTCCACAGTAACCGATCAACTAGATTAGGCAAGGCTGGAGTCAGCTGCCTGTGCAGTGGCTGGCTGCCCACAGGACATGAGCCGGCAGTCTGGCAGCAATCTGCCTTCCTGAGGTGAAAGGTACTTAGCTCATATTCTGCAGGGTCCCTTCAAGACAGGCAAGAACAAAGATCCTCAGGTGGGAGAGGAAGGAGTTTTATAAAACATTCTGTCCAACCCAACAAACAAAACACCCAAAATAGAACAACAACAACAAAAAATCATCAGGGAAGATAAGAGCTACTGAGGGTACTGAGATGGTGGTGGCTGTGGCAGATCACCATGGATGGGGGTGGGGGGAAGTCCTTAGAGGCAGCAGGGCATTGAGCCAATGCTCTGGCATGGTGGGAAGGGGTGGCACGAGTCAATAGCACAGAAAGCAACTGCTTGGTTTTTACCCTCTGTTGGTGCTGACCATGGTGGTCTTGCAGCCTCCAGGATGGTGAGCAACAGGGAGGGGTGACAGAGACAGCGTGTCGCCAACACGCCACGGTTTGGTCACCAGCCGCTCTCAGCTTTCAGCAGTTGCTAAAATATGGGCAGCAGCAGTCGGTACAGTAAAGCTCAGTGTTTTTCCACTTTTGTTCAGCCACACGGGAGCTCAACTTCTTTGTCAGGGCCCTGCATACAACGGGTGGCACTCAAATAAAATTGCTCACAGGGGAAAATGCTACTAGGTGAGAGTAAGAGTGGCAGAATGAGGTTCTTAACAATCTTGATAGGGACTGTAAGCAGCCTAAAGAGAAGCCTAATTCAGATGCCTCTGTATGCAGCCTTTTTGATTACACCCACAAACCACCCACAACCTCCAAATTGCTATTCTTTAGAAACACCCTGCAGCATTTTCTGTTTTCCAATATACAGCAGTGCTGTAGGCTTAGCTGCTGGATTTGTGCATGCACATGCAAAAATAACTAATGGAGAGCTTGATCAGACAGCAGGATCTTTTCTCAAATGACACATTTTAGTAATAAAGGAAATGTATTCTGTTATCCTGCTAGCATGGAATAATGAAACCGTAGCTTTTCCCTCCCAGCTTTTTTCCCTTCCTCTCCTTTGAGTCTTGCAAAGCAGAAGCGATCCCTGGCTTGTAGGCTGCAGCAGCCCACAGGAGCTTTAAGAATAGTGTCAGAAACTCACAAAGCCACGCTGTTAATTGGGGACTGGATCATTGGTGACACTTTGGAGAGCCATGCTGTCATTTCAAAGCAGTGACGTACCCTGCAGGTGCCAAAGCCTGACATTTCATAGCAGAGGAAGGAGGGTCGTGTACTGCTGAGACACATTAGTTTGGCAGCTTTGTCAAGCAGTCCGTGGTCTGGGAGATCAAATCCCTCTTCCTGCTGGTCCATGCTCGTAATCTCTATCCCTCCACACCTTCAAGGAGAGGTGTAGCCATCACAAGGACCAGTGAACATGTTGCTTCCATGTTTTCCTTTTAAGACATGTGTGCTGTTATTCAAATCCCCATCTTGGCACTGCTGCCTGTATTGCCCAGTTGCTCTAACTCTCAAAGCAGAAGACTAAAGGGAAACAAGATGAGGCTGGCATTTAGGCTGCCCCATGAATTTCTGTTTTTTTTCTTGGGCAACTGGGTTTTTAGTTTAATTACAACCTCAATTTAAGGCACAGTAGGGAAGGAGATTGAGGGGAAAACCAAAACCAAACAAACAAATACTCAAAAACCCCAACTAATTTTCTTCCCTTTCTTCCTATCAAGTGTGGTTTAAGAACAAAATCTTCCCAGAGAAGTTCTGTAATCATAAATAAATCTAAAAGGAAAAAGAAAACAGAAGTCCTGCTCCTTCTAACACTCCTGGCTTTTAAAGACACTTTAAAAATAATTCAGTGTTCTTCTGATCTTCCTATTCATTTCAGACCTCCATATTACTTGTTGTAACCCCTATCCACACACAGACCCATAATGCCTTTTTCTACACAATCTGCAAAGCATTAAAGCCTCCAGAGATATCAGAGGCAGAGAAGTATTGCTGGTCCTTTTTCCACGCAGAGGAATTCCTCCCATCAGCCTTCTTCAACATTTTGTATTTGCAGGAAACCACATTCTCCCCTGTGTTGTCTCTGTCCAGAGTTGACATCGCAAGCCATCAACACTGGCCCACAATCCACCTGTAAGGCCACACGCCAGAGCAATGCCTCCTTGGTGTGATGCACACCCACCCCCAGTACATGAGTCATCCCACAGAGCCTGCCTGCCTCTGCTTTCTGCTGGGTGTGTGCCCCAAGGAGCGCCTGACATTGCACCTCAGATACCAAGCACTCCTTTTCTGCAGTGCCCTGGTGCTGGACAGCACAGGGCAGAAGCTGCCCCACAGCTTTGCTGCTGTCTGTGCTCTGGGTATACCAGAGTACTCTGTGGGCAAATGTGCCATTCAGTGCTGGGGAATTGGTTTATGCTGTCATGCTAGAAACAACTTTAGAGGTATAACTGCACATTATTAGCCTTTTCATCAAATGAATCTGATAGCATAAAATGCAACTTGTACTCTATAATACAAACTCATCAAAACAAGAGCACAAGAAGCTCATCAGCTTTAAGTTACCTTTCAAATAAAGCTCCCTCCAAGGCTGCCCCCAGACTGCTGACTCCTTGGTTTGCAGTTCTTCTCCAAAAAAAGTCTCCCCTGCAAACCCCATGGCAGGAGAAAATCTCAGCCATCCTCTCGCAGTTTTCCCAGTGTAACTCATGCCTACATGTATAATTTGGTTTCTTGCCTTGCTAATGATTCTATAAGCTATCTCAGAGGCCAGCTGCCAGAAGCTGATGTCTCTGCAAAGTGAGAATTGTTTGGAGCATGCAGAAAGGTACTGTGCTCTCCTAGCAACCAAAGTTGTAAAATAATGTAATCATATCCAAGATAATGTGATAAAAGATTATATGATGCTTGTATCGGGTTGTTATGGCAACTGAAATAAGCTTAAGTGCATGTATTCATCATTTCAAAGAAATAACGTAATTGTCTGCAAAGCTACATTTCTAATTAATCCATCTTGGTTTACCTTCATCTCCATTCATACATGCCTACTACAGGGCTGTTGTTAAACCTTATTTTCACAGAAATGTATAATCATAGAATGATTTGGGTTGGCAGGGACCTTAAAGATTATCTAGTTCCAATTCCCCTGCCATAGGCAGGAACACCTTCCAGTAGTCCAGGTTGCTTAATACCCCATACAACCTAGCCTTGAACACTTCCAGGGATGGAGCATCCACAGCTTCTTTAGGCAACCTGTTCCAGTGTCTCACCACCTCCACAGAAAGGAATTTCTTCATAATGTCTAAACTTAATCTCTTTTAGTTTGAACCCATTTCCCCTTGATCTGTCACTACATGCTCTTGTAAAAAGTCCCTTTCCATCTTTCTTGTGGGCATGTCCAGCCTCTCATCCACCAGCACCCCCAGATCCTTCTCAGCAGGGCTGCTCTCGGCCTGTTCGTTCCCCAGCCTGTACTGATACCGGGGGTTGCCCCAATCCAGGTGCAGCACCTTGTGCTTGGTCTTATTAAACCTCATGAGATTCCCATGGGCCCACTTCTCATGCTTGTCCAGATCACTCTGGATGGGCATCCTGTCCTCCAGGAGTATCAACAGCACCACTCAGCTTGGTGTCATCTGCAGCTTTGATGATGGGGCATTTGGTCCCTTTGTCTATGTCATTAATGAAGATACTAAATAACACTGGTCCCCATACGGACCACTGAGGGTCACCACTTGTCACTGACGTCCATTGGGACTCTGAGCCATTGACCATTACCCTTTGAATGCCACTGTCTCACCAATTTCTTATCCATCTCACAGTCCACTTATAAAATCCATCTCTCTCCAATTTGGAGAGAAGTATGTTGTGGGAGACCCTGTAAAAGGTTTTGTGGAAATCCAGATAAATGACATCTGTAGCCCTTCCCTTGTCCACTGCTGTAGTCACCTCATCATAGAAGATCACAAGCTTGGTCAGGCAGGACTTGCCCTTGGTGAAACTGCTGGCCGTCCAAAACCATCTCCCTCTCCTACATGTGCCTTAGCACAGCTTTTAGAAGGACCTGTTCCATGACCTTTCCAGGCACAGAGATGAAGCTGGCAGTCCAGTAGTTCCCAGGCTCCTCCTTTCTACCCTCTTTAAAGGTGGGTACAATGCTTCCCCTTTTCCAGCCACCTGGGACTTCACCTGACTGCTGTAACTTCTCAAATATCATGGAGAGTGGCTTGGCAACTACATCACCACTTCCCCCATGACTCCGGGATGTCCCATAGACTTATGTGCACTCAGGTCCCTCAGATAGGTCACGAACATTCTCTTACAGTGGGAGGGATTGTGCTCCCCCAGTCCCCATCCTGCTGTCCATTCACTTGAGAGGTGTTAGAAGAGAGGCTGCCATTGAAAACTGAGGCAAAAAAAGTTATTGAGTATCTCAGCCTTCTCCTGATCTGTTGTTACCAGTTTTCCAGGATTGTTTATTTGGAGGGTACACCTTCTTTGACCATTTTCATGGCCTTTACTCTGCTTCTGCCCAATCTTTTCTTTTCAACCTTTTTTTTTGACCCTGCTGATGTAAAATTTTTTATTTCATCCCTGCACGTTTGAGTCAACAGCTATTTGCATTTCAATGCATCATCTGTAACATGGTCTTATTTCATTTTCCTTTCTTAACAACTTTGTTGCTTAGAGAAATGTTGCCCTAAGATGGTAGGATTTACTTAACTCTTTCCCTTCTGCATATCTTGATGAATAACAAAACCAGAACTTCCAAAAGATGAAAATATCTGTCCTAAGCCTGAGTGAAGATGACCTGTCAGCTCAGCCATGCTGACAGCAGCCAGGGAAAGAAAAAACACAGGCCAGGGAGGACACACTGCAGCCTCATCCATGCTGTCCAAATCCGACACCCTCTGCTTGATTTCAGCTTACTCTCACCAAAACAGTGACCAATTTCTCACAAAAAAATTATTGCCTTGCTCCAAAGCTTTTATCACAAGATGCACTTTTAAAAAAAAATTCCCATATCTTTAGAGTCCTTCCTTTTGAGACTGAATAAAACTCTAATTTCCATAGAGTGCTATCCTGAAATCAGCCCATCTCGTGTAATAGTCCCAGTGAGCTTATGTAGGGAACTAATTGTTTTCTGGATCAGAATTTTATTTTATGTTCATTCCTGAGCTGTGATTTTTGAAGTGATTAAAAAAGATGC
The DNA here is from genome assembly GCA_035583235.1 of Hafferia zeledoni. Classification (NCBI taxonomy): domain Eukaryota; kingdom Metazoa; phylum Chordata; class Aves; order Passeriformes; family Thamnophilidae; genus Hafferia; species Hafferia zeledoni. Next base: position 22,641,618 of record JAWWEV010000134.1, read on the forward strand.
AATATTTAAACTGATACTTGTGTTAAAATGTAGAGATTTTTGAGTTTTCTAAATTTCCTCTTTCCTGCTTCCCTATCCTTGCTGTACATGAGGACAGTGATGATTGATGGGGGCTGGGTCTAGCACTGTGCCACAGCAGGTAGGAGGGTATAAACTTCCTGCAAACCCACCTGAGCTGTGTCTTCCACAGGATGCTGAAGATCTTCTGCTGAAGATCTCCTGATGAAGATCTCCTGATGAAGATGCCAAAGAAGCTCAGCTGGAGGAAGCTGAGCAGGCAAAGGAGGAGCAGCCCTTTCCCTCCACTCTAAGTCTGATGCAGAGGAAGGTGGTTAATGACCTTTTCCCTCCATTCTTGCATTACCTGCCTTTGTGCTGAGAGCACAACCTGCATTCCAGGTGCCTCCCCTGCACTTAGTTTTTTTTAGCCTGCTAACCGCTCACCTGAAGCAGCACTAATGTATCAGTGAAAGCTTTGCCACTTTCAATACCTCAAAGGGAAAAAAAACCCCACAACAAAACAAAAGAGCAGTCAAGAGGGTGGGAAGAAGGAAATGGGGTTGATGAATAACCTCAGCTGCCGCAGGAGCAGAGGAACAGAGAGGCACTGCCTGCCTGGCCACCGCTCCCTGCAGGAAGCCTCTGGCAGCACCCATTTTCCCCATCTGGTGGAATATTTGGGGCAATCACTGCACTTCATGGGCCAGCTCCAGGCTCTTCCCCATATGATTGTAGTACAGACCCAAAACAAAGATCACCGAGCCCAGCAGGTGCTGTGTGGAAAACCAGCCATAGCAATGGGCTAAGCCTAAAACCATCAGAGCCATTTGCCATGTAAGTCTTGCACACTGCTTGGTTTTAGCCCTGCTGGTATGTTTATTTCTAGACTGCAGAAAATACTCCAGAGGGCATATGCAAAATGAGGGAAACAAAAGTTATGAAAATACAATTTATCAGCTTTTTAATGGTTTTTTTTTTGTTGTTTGTTTGTTTGTTTGTTTGTTTTTTTACAATGATGAAAACAAGACAGGTAATGTCCTTCCTGAAAAGGTATGAGTAGCTCTTTGGATGTGCTAAAAAGCTTTTATGAAAATTAGTAACATAATTGTAAAACAGTACGCTCTATAAGCAAGTGTCAGTATCATAATGTGTAATATTCCTAAAATTTACCCATAACCTTCCAGCTTCCAGCTGTTCTTGAGAATGGGAACTAGAAAAATTGATTTATTTTTGGTCCTGCACTAAGACCCAGGGATATGCTGCACTGAGTGACATTGTGTACATCATAAGTTCCACACCAACTGCACCATCCTTCTGCACTTGCAATTAACCCCGGGCTGTAATACCTTTCCTCCACCTGAGTGTGATCCAGAGATTCAACAGGAGCAGCCAATACACAATGGGAACACAGAAAGATGTAAAATACATTGCAATGTAGGCATTGCACCAAACAGATCCTTGTCTTGAAACCACAAACCAGGAGCTCTAATTCCCTGAACACATGCTGAAGGACAGCTACACTATGTGCAGCAGATGACATTTGCTCATTTTATAACTTGCTCAAGTTCCTTCTAACAGTTATGGCGAGGGTTCATACTTATTAGGAATTTAACTAAAAGGGGATATTGGCACATGAATTCAATCTTTTTGTAGGTCAGTTTTGCAGACAAGAAAACATCAAAATCAGCCTATAATTTTATTTGCTCCTGTATAAGCACTAAAGAGAAAAAAAAGAAAGAAGATCTGTTCTCTCTGCCTCCTTAGAGTTCACAAACTTCATTTGGAAGTCCAACATCTCTGAGCACTTGTTAATAATCCTAGTGGTGATACACAAAGGGTTAGAGAAGTTTCATAAAGAACAATCTTGCTGTAGCTACTTCTCTCTTCCAGACTCTTTGCATGGCTTCATCAGAATGAGTAATGCCAGCAATACAAGAGTGGATCATTTATAAAGCTCATATAAATGATGTATTCAGAAGGTGTTTTGTGTTCTTGTTGATAAGCATTAATTGTATGCAAAATGGCATAGAGCAACTAATCATACCTCTTTCCTGCAAGGTAGTTATGGCCATTCAGATAGGAAGACCATTTATTTGGATATTTCTAAGCTAGTCTTACAAGCATTTTAAGCTTTTTCTTTAAGAAATCAGCAAGGTAGAATTTGTCCAATTGTTATAAATTAACAAAAGATGCAAATCTAGTCATCTGCATGAAGAAAATGGGAATCTAGGAAAGGCTGTTTCTAATCCAAATCCCCATGCTGACTCCCTCAGCAGCAGCACGGAAATTATTTCCTCTGTTCTCAGCCCCAGTTTTCCCCCTCAAGCACTAATGCTAATTATACCTGCTTCACTGAGGTTTTGTAACAAACAGCCTGCGTGTGAAAACTACTTTGATGCAAGCAAGCGCCAAGTTTTAGTAATAAACATATGGTGAATGACATTTTGCCTGGATTTATGCACTGGAAGAGTTTATTTAAATCAGATTTGGAATCTGATAGCGAGTCGGAGAAACACTGCACTGTTTCTCAATCAATTAAAAAATACTTTCTTGTATCCCTTGCTCTAAATACACGAATGCCTGGCTCCGTGGCAGGCATTAGATAGATGGCATGCTTGGATTTTTTGCCCTTATCTTTGTTTTTTTGAGCTCATTGTCCTCCCTTCCATGCTTGGGTTTAAGGGGAGAGGGGCAGACAGGAAAGAGGTGGGACCATCCAGGGCAGTGTTCCAGCACCCACGAGCCAGTGCAGTACCCTTACACAGGGAGAATTTCTGAGTCAAAGAGCACACAGAGAGGAATCTAGATCCAGCCATTCCTAAAACTAGGCAGAACTGGAGATACAGTTTTTTAAAGTTTCTCCAGTAACAAGGCTACTCTGGCCAGAAATAGCCCAAAATAAAACCACACCTGGTATCTGTAATCCTAAACTTCAAACTACCATACAGATTACATCAGGACATTAAAGACTCTTTATCTTAAAGGGCAGTCACTGACTTGGACAACTTACTAACTTAAATTATTTAAAATTGCCTCTTTGTCAAGGCGTGAGGAGGAGGAGAGGGAAAAAGGAGACTGAATCCTGACACAGACATGGCACGGCAGTGACCCTGTGCAAAATGACAGACACACAGAGGTTTTCAGCAGTGCAAAGAGCTCAGTCCCAAAATGTTTTGTTATAATTGCAAACCTCCCAAGAGGTGAAACAGTTTTCTTTCCTTCCTTGCTCTGGAAATTGATCTTTCAATTTCAAATTATCTGAGCCAGGATGACTTTGTGCCTGAGACCTCAGCCCTGCCAGGGTCCAGTTGCCTTCCATGAGGCTGGGAGCTCCCTGTCCTGGACACACATCCTCCCACAACTGCCAACTCTTGGGAATGCTTGGGCACACCATGAATACTCATCAGAAATTGCTGTCGTTCTTTTGTTACTATTTCATGTAAAATTTTCATCTTGAAGGAGAAAAACCTTTAGATTCAGAGGCAAAACTGAAACTATTTTCATATTAAGGCTCTCAATTACTTCTTCCCAAATAAGTGCTTCCATATGGACAGTTGTATGACAAGTGGGATAGAGCAGTTTCTGCTTCCTTCAGCTGCAGCTGCTGACAATTTTCATAACATAGGATGGATTCCTTCACTTAAGCCCCAAATTAACTTTCCAAGATATGTGCACCTTCTCCCCAGCCTCTATCTTAAATTTCCAATACCACAATTCCACTGGAGAGCTGGGAAAATGAGGGTATAAAAATGTTTAATTTTTCTAATAGTTTTAATTACTGTGTATTTTTTAAACCCTGTGATTTCTCACATCACTGGGGGATAGCTGTTCTAATTTGAGTGGTGACAATGTACGTGGGTATGGAATTAAATTTAAATCTTTCATGGTTACTAACAGCTATCATTAAGCTCTTCTAGCAAAGTAAAGGGCCCTGTATGATCTCCAGTGGGAGATCTGCTCCTCCACTTCTTCTATGCTAATTTCCTTCCCCAGCACCACACAAGAGGTTGTTGGCTACGTTTAAGGCTTTGAATAGCAAATTGAATAATCTGTTTTCCCTTCTGTCAGGGATGTCAGTCTCCTAGAGGAGCTGAGGCAGATCCCAGCAGTGGACTGACTTCCTTCTGGACATAGCCAAGGCAGACACAATACTACTTTTCACTGAAATAATTTTACTTTTTTATTCCCTCTACAAGTCTTGGCAATTCAGTGGGATGGTTTGTTTGCCAGCAGTGACAGCTGAACAGGCCTGTCCTCAGGATCCTCTGATGGCTGCCTTCCTCAATATGTAGAGTCTGGCTTTTCCTTCCTTTTTTTCTAGCAAACCCATAAAAAGTGACAGCAATACTCTGAGTATCTCCAGTAACCCAAAAAACACTGGGGTTTATCTGTGTGGAGAAGATCACTGAAATTTCTGTTTCCACTTCAGGTTTCTGGCTGGTATGCTGGGCAAATGTGCCCAACTTTAGCATCTATGCTTGGACACCAGTTTATGACCCCAAAGGGTTTTCTTATATGTGAATTTTGTGATCAGATCTGCATTAAATGGCCAGAAACTGTACTTACTTTTTAGAAAGTTATCTGAGAGAAGAGATGCTCAAGATCTTGTAATCTCATAGCTTTGCTAGATATACCATTGCTCATCAGAAATCCACAGGAGCTTCCATGTCTTTTTGATGTTTTTACTTCTACACTTACTTCTTCAGCCCTGTCACCTGTGGTTAGAGACATGCAAACAGGAGAGACAGGTTTATGGAGTTATTCCAGATGGGGTGTGCCCTGGAGGACACTTCACCTACCAGACAGAGAAGGGGAAAAAACCCACCACCAGCCTCAGGCGAGAGGAGGGGGTTGAGGGAAGTTTTGTGCTGCCCAATGTATCAAAATCTGAAAGCCCCAGTGATTGCAGAAGGGACCTGAGAGTACTGAAGGTCTGGTTGGTAGAAGTATTTCCCTTAAGAAAAGCCATTACTAAACAAACAAGAAGCATTCCATGTCCTTGTAGCTTAAATAAAGCGTAACACTGAAGATGTTAAGGCGGTTGCCAAATGCACCCAAGGACAAAAGACTTAGTCCTAACCTGTTAATTTTTGCCAGATTTATACATGCAGGTATCCACAGCCCAGTGCAAATGCACTGGCATCTTAGCTGAGACAGAACAGCCAAACAGCCCTGCTGCTCGCAGCCTAGAAAGAGTTGGAAGAATGGGAAACTCAAACAGCTTTCCTTCAGTAAACGCAGTGATCACACTGCTGTGCCTCCTTTGTTGGTCTGAACAATTATAAATGCACCCAAGCCTACGGGAGCAAGTGGGATCATCCCAAAATACAGACCAAGGAGTCCCACCCATGGCATGCATGAGTGGCCTGGCTTTTGGGCAGGCAGCTGAATACCCTTTCTATGCATTGAAGACTAACGTGGGAAAATAAAAGCCAAACAACAACCAAAAAAAGCAGCAAAATAACACAGTGAATTACTGTGTGACATGAACATATCCATAAATTACAAGGATAATGACTTTTAAATTATCACTTCATAGCTGATGTATTTCTGCATTAGAGGCAGTATTTTATAATCTATATAAATTTTACTGCTTTACAGATGTTACCTTTTCTAATTCCCCACTGAAAAACGAAAATGCTGATCCAGATGACACAGCTGGTTAACATAAGTATTGCATTTGCAGATTTCCAAGAAAACTGTCAGGAGGACTTAAAATGTTTGGTTTATTATTTGTAAGAAACGCTAGCTTTCCAATGCCAGCTAATTCACTTAAGATGCTATACCAATGTGCTAGGTTCAGCTGAGCAAGGGATTTCCAGCTTTGCACAATTATGGCTCTGGCAGTTAATACTGCTTGCAGCAGGGTTTTTTCCCCTCGTTTTTTTCTTTCTTTCTTTCTTTTTCTTCTCTTCCATGCAACTTAACTAAATTCCGGAGTTTCTTCATATGCCCTAGAATATAAATCTGCAGGTTTCAGGGCAAATTTGTTTTTTTAAATCACGTTAATTTGTTTTGAAGGTAAATCCAGGGTTATTTAACTGCTTGGAAATTCCGAGATCACAGTTCTGGATGTGCATGTATGGTCTGTCCTGAGTTTTGAGACCTGTAGAACCAGATGATCAGTGATAGGAGAATGAGGAAGAGAGCAGGATAAGAGATCTTGGGCTTGCAGTGAATGTGAGTGCATGGAAACTCTTCAGACCAGATCCTGTAGCAGCACAGCTAAGATGAGGACATCTTGCCCATGCTCCTGGGCCACAGGAAAAAGCATGGCCTGGAAAGCAAGAAGTGACATTTTCTTGAATCAAACACTGCAGAAGGGTGAACCTTTTTAATACCTAATGGAAGACAAGTAATTAGTAACAATATTAATGGACATAAATATTGGTAGTCTCAGCCCTCCATGATTTTCTGATGTGGAAAGAATAACTGCACATGTCAGGTTGGAGGGATTTGGGCTCTTTGCTCTTCAATTTCCAGTTGAAAAACCCAAGCACTGACTTCCATTTCTCTCCTTTACACTCTTCTCTGAAAAGACAAAGGCTGATGGAGGAGCAATGATCTAATACTTCCCAATACTCTGTCTTCTGAAGATATATAAAAAAAAATAGTATCTCCATTTTCAAAAGAAGGATGAGAGCTTTTTTCTGTTCATATTTTATTCACTGCATGGCAGTCGAAAACACTTCTGGCGTCACCTGACTGTCAAGGCAGCAGCACCAGTCCCACCGTCAGGTCTCTTGCAGCAGCTCCCCAGGCACAGTGCTGGTGGCTGCAGAGTGGAGAGGCCAACACAAGGAGAGATCAGAGGTGGAGATACTGCTGTTGTGTAACAAACTGGTGAACTGAAAGCAACAGGTTTCTGTTCCCATGCAGATGGATGGGAAGGATGCCTTAGGGCTATGGGCTGGCAGTCATCACATCTCTTCTATGTTCCTGCAGGGAAATACACCCAGGGAAAATTTAGTTACAGTTAATTGGAAGGGTCAGCTCCATGCACCAGTGTGCCTGGTGATCACAAACAATAGCAGGTATTTACATGAACTGTGGTCAAAATTTGTGGGATTAAATGAATCCCTGTGCAGACCAGTTTATACAGCCATTAGGAGCCATGAAGTCTCAGAGGGCATCAGAAGCACTGGGTGCTGCCAGGTACCAGCTCCAAGGCTGCCTCTGGAGCTAGCATGGAAGCAGAAATGGAAATGGGCATCACCTACGGTTCACTGGCTTCTCAGGCTACTGTGTGACCTTGTGCATAAGGGCTGCAAAGCAGTCACCAGGGCTCCAGCTCAACAGAGAATGGATTAAATTAATTAATCCCTACCTGTTTCTCTAGTTACTATGTTAGGCCACCAGCAGCCAAAGGGTGGAGCCAGGAGAAGCAATCAGGGCATGATGGGAGCTGAGGAGCCAAGGAATCCCCTTAAATTTTTGCAGCAATTAACTCTGTGAAAAGCTGCAGCAGTGTGGCTGTGGGAGTGCTGACAAAGCACTGCTTTCTTGCTAATAATTCACAGATTTCACCAGTGTGAGATCGAGCTGCACAACAGCTAAATGAAACCTGGGTGTCCCAGACAGGGAGGGCACAGGGGGCACCAGAGCTGCACAGGGGCTGGAAGCAGAACCCCAGTGGGTCTGACAGACTGGCAGCTAGCCTAGCAGGGGTTCCTGAGGAAAAACAGGGGAGCTTGCAGGAGGAGCATGTCAAGGATGGATACCTTCCCTGCCTCTAGGGACCTTTTCCTAATTTGTCCCCCAAGAGGCTGCCCTGCCACTGCAGGGTTTGCTGGACCACCTGCTTCTGCTTGAAGTGCCACACTTGTGCAAAGCTCTGCTTTGATTTGAAACCATCTCCTGTTCTTTACACTATCAAAAATCCAAATCAACCAAAAGCCCCCCAAGCTCTCACAAAGCCTGAAACAAAGCAAAAAAAAAATCCACCCCAGGAGGAAAAATCCTGCCAGCAGCTGGCCACTGCACTACTGCTCTGAACCATGCCAAGGTGATGGGCTCAAGGAGATGATGCAGAGCTCAGCCAAATTTGCAAGGCAGGGCATTGAGCAGAGCAAACACTAGTGACCCCTATTTTGAGAACAGTTGGCCTAATTTTTCATTGGACTGAGGCAGCCTGCTGAGGGACCTTCAGCCAAAAAGAATTATGAATAAAAACTGTCATGGATGACTTGCTGCAGGGAGCCTAAACTGACTGAAATAGTGGATCTGATAGGGTGCGAGAAATTTTTATTAATTAACGGACTGTCAGTGGGAACCAAGGAGGCAGAACCAGTCCCTCCCTGTATCCACTGACAGCTTCCTCTTCCCAGTCCTACAAGCCAAGATGCCAGGGGTGCATGGGGAGGAAGCAACAGGAACATCCCTGTGATGAATATGTCCACCACTGCTCCCTCCCTCCCTCCTCACACTCCTGTTATCAAGGCTTGCATCCTCACCCAGAGGCAACCCAGGTGCCTTCACATTAGTTTTTAATGAAGGATACAACTGTCCAGCCCAACAGGATGTGAATGCAAAGACTGCCTGGAAGTTTAAACACAAGCTCTTAAGGTACAGTGGTCAGGAAAGCAAACATCCCTCCCTGCCAGTACACACAAATCACCACACTGTGCTGCCCTGGGCATCACAGCAGCACCCACCTGTCCTGTCCTGCAACCAGTGCCAGCCCCTAAAACCATCTTCTGTCCTCCCAGGGCTGGGGCAGACACACCACCTTGGCCATGCAGATGTCCCCAACAAAGCACAGCAGTAAGACCCCTGGTGTCGACACATTTTAGCTTGTCTCAGCAATACAAATGGCAGAGACCAAATGTTGCCACCAGACAAACCAGGAGTCAGCCAGACTTCAAAAAATTGCTACAAATAACTTGCAATCTCCCTGGAAACACATTGGTTGGCTTTGCAAAGAGCAGGACCCCTATTTGCAGGTGACAATGAGACGTTTCAATTCTTTATTTATTTCTCTTCACCTCCCTCCCCAGTTCTATGTCCTAACACCCTCAGGTTGTAATTAGCAATGTGCTGCTTTCCCACTGCTTACAAAAGTGCAGAGAAAAACCAGAACACGGTGGGCAGGGAAACGCAAGCAAGATTAAATACCAACATAAATCATTCTGAGGGTGTAGGACCAGGAACGATTTTATTTTTCACATTTCACTCAGTATTTAAAAAGTACAACCACCTCCAAGCTCCAAAAGACACCTCCTCGCCTCCATTGTGCAATGGAAACGAGGGTGATGTGTGATTCCCATCCTCCAGGCTCCCTCCCTGGTTCTCACCAAACTCTTCGCTGCCCCCAGGGATGCTACCAGCTACGGCTCAGCCCCAGCCCCATGTACCCTATGCTTAGCCAAGTGCCTTGGACCAACCTGGAGATCAGATTCAGCACACAAGCCGTCGATCCTGCACAGGGGCAGCCTGCCATGGGAGGATGTCCCCAATGGCCTTAGACCACCTGAATAATTCCTGTCACTGGCCTCTCTCTATGTATACATACTTTTTCATCTGAAAACTTCTGTGTCCTTTCCCCCTTTCCATTTCTGCTTTTATACAAAGTAGCTGTCCATTGCAGAGCTGCCCCACACTCTTCCTCCCTTCCTCTCTGCTTCTAGCATTGTTACATACTAGCTGCAATGGCTTCTGAAGTTTTGCAGCATATTTCTCACTCCTGGCTCTTTTTTCTCTCCATGCCTCATACCTCAAATATGAGCTATTTGTAATTTTTCAAGAAATCTGTATTAGGAAGGTTTTGGCTGCTCCAAGAGGCTGTGAAGTTCTGGGAGACAGCTAAGGTAGGAGCTGTGACCTCTGCCGTATTCCCTTCTCCTCCTGCTGTGAGGCCAGGGGGAACCCTCACCTTGCATCCCCTCCATATATGCCCCAGCTCCATCTCATCCCACAGCTTGAAAAGATGAGTGTGTGGCTTCTGCTGAGCTGCCTTGCTGACTCCAGCATCTGAGGGGAGCTTTCTGTCAGTGGATGCTGGCCCCTCCTATCCTGCTGGACACTGTGGGGAGCCATGCACTGAAATCAGCTGAGAAGTGAGCCCAGACGCTGCCCACACTGAGGAGAGGGGTCTCACCAACTAGTTCAGAGCAATGTTTTTCTGTATTTTTTTTAATATTTTCCCCCCTATGATTTGCAACAGTAGAAACAAAAGATTTTAGTTATTTTCCTAATTTTCATTGTTCTTTTGGGAGTGCTGGAGCAGAGTAATGGGGCAGAGTGAGTGCCTGGTCCTCATGAGACTCTCCCTGGCATGGCACAGCCAGGGCCAGAGCAGGAAACACCCAGGCTGCTGTAGAGAGCTGGGGCCACTGTGGACTCAAGTCTTACTGCTCCAACAAGCCCTAGCTCGGTGTGAAAGCTGTGCAGATGGGCAGACAGCACAGAAGAACTCTCACCTCCTGTAAGCAAACGCTGTCCCCCATGATTGGGAGAGACAAGCATCACTGGGATGCAAGCATGTGGACCTCCTGCTCTCCTTAGAGGGATGCTGCCTTGCAGAGGCTGATGGACACATCCACAATCAGCCCTTCAGCTTCACATACTTTGCTGCATTTCACACCACAGTTCTCGCTGAGAGGGGCAGGAAAATGCCTGTCAAACACAGCCCTGTAATACTCCCAATGCCTCACTGACTAGATTTGTACTGCAAACCCAGGAGGGTGTCTGGGGCTGTTGCATGTAATTACACGACTGATAATTGTATCAGGTGTAATCTCGCCCTCCCTCCCAGCAGCCCTGCACAGATAAGCATACGAATTGCTGTGTTGCTTTAAGCAAGGAACCCTGCTACGTCAAGGAGTGAAAACGCTGCAATTCCCTCCCTGAGCTTGTAAGATAAATCCACTCCAGCCTCTTATCAGCCGCAGCACAGAGTCCCAGAGGCAGCCTGCACATCCTGGAGAGCACACGGGGCGCTGCGGAAGATAAAAATCAGCAATTCGTAATTACCACCACCACCAGCAGTTCAGGGGGTTCAAACGCCTTCTCCCCCGGTGAGCCCCATCAGCAGGTTTCTAGTGTCGGCAGGAACCGTGCACACACCTCAGCAGTTACCACCCACGCGATTTGGGGCATCACAGGCTGTATTTAGAGAGCCCCGCTGTCACCATGGCAACGGGTTTCGCTTAAACCTAGGGATGCACAGGCACTTATGCTCCAAACCTTGCATGGCAGAGGGAGAGGACACCACGAGCTCCTTGCTGGGGGCCGTGCTGCTGCTCGCCATGGAGCAGGGCTGAGGGCTGGGACCAGAAATACTTTGGCCTTTCTGAGTATTTTTGCTGGAGGTACGAATGAATTGTCTGGCATGAAAAAAGGAAGAGGAGAAAGGAATTACTGTTTCTGCTTTCTTCCCAGCAAATCATTTCAGGGAGGGTGTCCAGAGGGACCCCCTTGAAGGATGTACCTTGCAAGCCTTTGTTGCAAAAGTGCAGCTTTGCAGGGAGGAAAGGGGAGAGGGCTGCGGGAGGCATGAGGCAGCTGCACAGCCACCAACCGTGCCACATTTCACTAGGGGTGGTGGCAGCTTTTGAGGAGGGCAAGGTCCTCACTGAAAGCCTGGAAGTTTCGGGGACCAGCAGAAATCACTGAAGTTGGAAAAGACCTCTAAGATCATCGAGTCCAATTGCTAACCCAGCACCACCGAGTTCACCACGTCCCTAAGTGCCACATCCACATGGCTTTTGAACCCTTCCAGGGATGGTGATTTTCAAGCCATCGCATCCCCCAGTTACCAGCAGCTGTTATGGGAGTATTCACCGTGATCCACTGATCACACCAGGCAAGTCCATCCTGCAACAGCCGTCCTGAAGAGTTTAGTACCCAAGCCAATTACAAACCCCCAGGGTTTTATTACAATGATGTACAAATGCTCACACAAGCATAACTTAATTTAATTTTCAGTGCTCAGCAGAATGCATTTTTTGTTGCACCTCAGCTGTGTCGCTGAGATAAATGATGTATTTAGTCTTTTGACAATTTTGCTAAAGCTTCATTCCCAGCTGATCTCTTTCAAATGATCCACATTTCAGGGATTTTTATCCTTAATTAATCTTTTTGATAATAAAAAGAGGCATTTTGGAAAAAATGCATTTTCTGCTATTAAAATGATACTTTCTCTCATTCCTCTCTTATTTCCTTCCATTCCCTGAGCCTTGGCCTTTCAATGCCCTTGCAAAAAGGCAATCCCTGAGACCTCTCCAGCACATGTGATACTGCAGGAGACTGGAAATATTTCAGAGCCAGGAAATAATGACAGTTATTCCATTAGATACAAAGATATTCCTCCAGAAGCTTCACTAAAAAAAACATTACACAGTTAATAATATTACCTAAAACTCCCTTCCAGCTCTAAATAGCCCAGATACCCTTTTGTCCTGCTGCTCCATGCCATATATCACTTTCTTCTCCTTTGCTCTGGCAAAGTTTGCTGAACTGCGTAGAGTATTTTCACCCTAACACGTGCTCTCATCATCTTGATGTGCTCTCATCAGTCCTGATGTGATGCTGAGTGAGCAGCCCTGCTGAACTCCCGCAGGTTCGGGTTTCCTGCAAATACGTGTGGTGTGCTCTGAGCATGGCTGCCATGCCAGGAACAATAAGAAAAATAACATTACCCAGACATAACTTTTCAGCTTAAAAGTGCTGCTTGCTGGGTTGTGCTCTGATTCTTGTGAAATTTTGGCTTAGTGAGCTGCAGTTATCCGTCCCAGTCCCCTTGGATCTGGTGCCGTGGGGTTTGCACCCACTGGTGCCAGCAGCAGGGAGGGGCTGCAAGTGCTCTTGGTGATGGTGCTATTGCACACAGGCTGAGAGACTTCAAGCGATCTCTGGGTCACCTCTGTGCTTCAGCTTTCCCAGGGAGTGGGGAGAAAGTCCCTCAGTCTTTCTAGATAAGGGCAGTGAAGCAACCCAGATGAGGGGCCAGATTAGACATGCGGATACAAGGGGAGGGGCGAGAAAGGCAGACATGGCAATGCCCCACTTTTATATCCTGTCTCTTGATGCCTGTGTGGTAACGAGGCAATCAAATGCTGAAAAAAGATCACATTCTCTCCCCAAAACACCTGTGCTAGTTAACATACATATATATGTATCTATTTCTATCCATATATCTCCTTGAAGGCAGAGCCTGTGCTGATGCTACATTCACACTCCTGATGACGTGTGAGCAGATAGGAGTAGTTTTGATGCACTAAATACAAAAGTTAACTTGGGTTAACTCTGTTTAAAAACAACAATAAAAGCACAATCCGTAAGAAGGAAGAAAAAGTCAAGCAGTTCCATAGTTTTACTTAAATCTTCATGCTCTAGGACTAGCACAGGAGCAAAGATGCCAAAGACCAAACCAGCAAGAGATTCCAGGCAGTGCTGTGTGCTCTGTAGCTACTGCACAGAGACCTTTATCTTAATGGCTACTTATATCTTAATAATTCACTGTAGATCATAAAATCAAAGAGACCTCAAAGATCATCTAGTTCTGACCTCCCTGCTGTGGGCAGGGACACCTTCCACTAGATGTCGTAGAACATATTTTCACTCATTATAGAAGACCACCCCAGAGATACTCATTCAAAAGGATGAACCCTTTGAGTTTCAGACAAGCCACATGATGGCTTCCATGGTTTAGCAGAAGACATATAATTTAGGAGCTGCCAGCCTAGCCACAGTGGGAGCTGTGGCTGGGAAGCTGGGTGAATCAGGACCACGAGTACTGACATCATTCTCCCTATTCCCTTTCAGGAAGCTAAGACACACATCCCCAGGGAGCCTGGGCCAGGGCATGCCTGCTTTTATACCCCTTTGGGCGTAAAACTCTTGGCTTCCACAGAAGCAATTTGCTCTGACTTGATGGGCTGGATGGCATCTCCTGGAGTGGGCTCTGACAGGAGATGCTTCCCTGGCAGCTGAGCCCTCCCCAAGTCCCCTGACAGCAGCAGCAGCAGCAGCAGTAGCAGTGGGGCTTTCTGGGGATGGGAATCCCTGCACCCCCTCTGAAGCTTGCATGAGTCATCGAGCTCTTGGAGATGGGAGGTTATTTCTGGATTTAACTTTCTGGACTGAGGGAAACACTGCCATGTCAGCACCCAGCTGTGCTTTTAGGAGGTGCGTTGTTTGGCAAGTCTTGCAAATCTATTTCCATATGCAAGCACATGCATGAATCACTCCTTATAAGAAAAAGCTGTAGGGGTGAAAGGGCCAAGAGAAACTTTGCTGGAAGATAGTAAAGGCAAAACTAACGAATATTTCTTTCTCCACTGTAACTAGAATAGCCCCCACCGAGGCAGAAAAGATCTGAAGTTCCCCTTCTCTATCTAGAGCTGATCCCTCTGTTTTCCCCACCAGCTCCTCACTAAGGTTCAGTACTGTCGCCTATTGATGACAACCTACTTCTGCAGCATCAATGCTTTTCATTATGTATGTAAAAGCTTCTCTTAGCAACATAATTTCCTTATCTCCTAAGAGAAAAAACCCTATTGCCTTACTCTCCTGCCAAGTCACCCTTTCCCCAGAAATATCAGTGTTTTCCTAACACTCCCAAGGAACACTCCAGAATGTGCTAATAGGAATGAAAATCTTGAGCCAGCAGTCTGCTGGTGATGCTCCTGCACTCTAGGCCAGTCTCCATGGAATTCATAAGGTTTTATTCTCTGTTTTCTGAGTAGCAGCTGCCTGGACATGTGGCCATCTAGATCCAGTCAGTGCATCCAGCAGCTGCATGGGGAACCGAGGCAAGGACTCTCCTGAGGTCATAAGGAGCTGTGAGGCTGGTGCAGCCAGGCTGCTTCGGGGACTGCTGCTCCGTGTCTTCTCCATGCATGGAGATGGGTGCTGCAAACCAGGGCTGGCTGGTGTTTCCCTGCCCAGCAGGCAGCTGGCAGAGCCCTAGGGCATCTGGGAAAAGGAACCAGCAGCAAAATACTGGCTGTGAACAAGGGAGAGAAAAGGACCAGGGCCAAGAGAGGAAGAAAATACAGAACAGGAAGAGAAACAAGGAAAGTGCTCTCTCCAGCAGCAATCCCCCCTAGTAATCATGATCCCTCCCAGTAATCCTAGTTTCCCATGAAAAGCTGGTGAAGGTGGACAGAAACAGATGCAAAAGAGAAGTGTGAAACAACATTTCTTGCTTTGTTAAATTTCTGTCTGCTACATTTGAGGAACGTTTTCCCCATCCAGAACTTCCTCTCCCAACACTGACAGCTGTGATCTTCCCTTTATCTGGCTCCATTGCACTTTACCTTTCATGTACATGTTCCCAACATTCGTAACTTATTTCTGTTTGTCACAGCTGTAGCAAACAGCCCCTGTCATGCACATTTTGGTCAGTAGTTCCTTCAAGATTTAAAGCTTTGCATATGATTATGCTCAGAACAACGACCCCGTGGTTACTCCTTATTTATATATACTTCTGTACTTATATATTCTCCAAGTATATTTTCAAAATATACCACTCATTCAGAGAGCTATTAAAGAACATTGCTATTTGACAAGTAAGCAAATGTGGTATTTTCTATTGTGACTTGGAAAGAAACTATTGCATTTTCCTGGAATAAGTGCTTCAAATTCTTAATTTGCTTCTGTCTCAACTCCTGTTGTTCTTTTTTCCATACTCTAAATCTCATTCTTGGCTTTTCTTCCACAGTCCTTCAGCCAATACTTTAAACCTCTCCCTTATCCTCATTGCATCATTTCCCACTTATTTAACCTTGCTTTTCCTATTCAAGTGTCTGGAAAAGTTTTCTGCTGCTTTTTGACTGTGATGAGCAAAGATAACTTAGGTGGATTCATGTTGGTTTTCACTGTATTCTTAGACTTCACTGGCCAGCCTCAACTTACTTGGTTAACAGGTCATTTTTCCATTCCTTGTGAGCTTTTTATTTCTCTTTGAGATATCCATTGCCTAGCTAGCTGCAAGCTCTGCCTTGCAAGGCTAGTTGAGATTTAAGGTCCTCGTAATTCCTGCTCTCTTATCCTGCTGAGAGCCCAGGCTTTGGCCAGTCATCCCAGCTGGCTTCATGGCAACTCCCTTGTGTCAGGTCCAAACCCCTTGGTAACAGGTATCCTTGCATTTAAGATGAACTGACTCAACTCTTCAGGATGTAATACAGCACTCAATCCTGCAATCTGAGCTCCTTACTGTCAGGGCTGCGAGTCCCAGCCCCTTCCTTGTCCCAGGTCTGCCCTCCAAAATTTTACTGCCCATGCCATTGTCCGCTCTCCTTTTATACATGATTGCCTTCAGCTCACAGCCTGAACTCTACCATAATTTTTAATCACACATCCAGTCTAAGGTGAATTTTATCAGCCTACTTTCTGTCATGGTGTCCCAAAGACTTGGAGCTTGGTACAGCTTCTGTACCACATCATCTCAGACTTGCAGTGTAGCACTGCTACCACCATCTCTTCTCCTGTCTACCTTGAGAAAGGAATCAAATAAACACCCCAATCTCTTCTGCCAGCTCCACTCCTCTTTCCTTTCCCTTCTCTGGCACCCTGGTCCATGGCTGCAGGGCTTCCTCAGCCCATCAGCTCTGCAGCTTTGTTCAAGTCAGCCACAGTGTCAGCCCTACATTCCCTTCAGCATGTGCTTTCTTCTCGTTTTAGAAAAACGCAGTCTGAGTGCAAAGATTATTTAATATGTACTGAAACCAATAAACCACCAAGTGACAGATAAACAAATTACCTTCTCCTCAGGCAACCTCCTCCTCAGGTTACTTCTCCCTCCCCAGGGTGGCACAAGATCTCTCATTTATGTGATGTCCTGATAATGTGCAGATCTGCACTACAATAATGACTTTACATAAATCATATGCTTTGGGGTTTCAGCCACTTGCCTGCTGAATGCAGGAAGGGACTATTTCCCTCTGTACAAAACTGGTCAGATTTTTTTGACTTCTTCACCTTCTGAAGATGAAGCAGGAGGTGGGACACAGTACAGAACTGAGTGAAGTGGGTCCTCCCTCTTGTAGTTGATACTTACCTGAATCATTTGGCAGTCAAATTTACTACCAAATTTGGCAACAAATATTATTCCAATCTTTCACTGGCCTTTCAGTCTGGTGATGCATTAATTTTCTCTTACTTTTTTGGATCTGTATCTCAGCTCTGCACTTGCAACATACTTCTGCTTCTTCCACTTATGTAGGTATTCCTCCCATCTCTGTGACTTACAATGCCAGAAATGTCTTAACTGGTCTTAAATTATTGGCATCAGTATAGTAGTAGAAATTTAAAGGCACATACAGGAAACCAGGGCAAGTAATTTCACTTTTCCCTCCCCCGACTCAGCACTGGTGAGACACACCTGGAGAGCAGTGTCCAGGTCTGGGCTCCCCAGGACAAGATAGACATGGACTTAGAGTGAGTTCAGCAAAGGAGCAGGAAGGTGATTAAGGGACTGGAATATCTGACCTATGAGGAGAGATGGAGAGTTGGGACTGTTCAGCTCTGAGAAAAGGCACATAAATACTTGATGAGGGGTGCAAAAAGGAAGAAGTCAGGCTCTTCTTGGTGAAGCCTGGCAGCAGGACAAGAGGCATTGGGCACAAAGTGAAATACAGCATATTTTGAAAAGCAGGAAAAAATCTTTTTTGCTGTAAGAGCTGTCAAGCACTGGCACAGGTTTCCCAAAGAGCTTACTGAGTCTTCATCCTTGCAGATACTCAAAACCTGACTGCACATGGCCCCAAGCAACCTGCTCCAGCTGATCCTGCAGGAGCTGCTGGGGTGGAGGAGCCGATCTCAGTGGTGCCTGGGGCCTCAGTGAGTCTTGATTCTGTAACATAACAGGCTTCTCTGGCATAAAACACTAGGAAATTAGTCCAGGTCAGTGTTACACTGCTCATTTATAGCAAAAGATATTATTTAACTCCCAAATGTTGAAAGAAATAGGCTTGCTCAATCATAGCATGGCTGTCTACATCAACTGCCTCAGGAATGCAATAGCTAAAATATAAAACAATCACCTCTCCCTCAAATCTTGCTGCTGTAAGAATTGACTAACTGGGTGTCCAGATCCAACCTCCAGCAAGTGACCACACCAGGCTCTGGCCAAAAGGGAGAGGGAGCCTTGGGGAACCCCAGAGCAACTTGTGATGGCTACTAGTGGGACTCCATAAAGGAGCAGACGCCGTCATGTCTGTCACCGTGCCTGCAGCCTTTCCACTAGCAGCAAAATCAGTCCTTTAGCACATTCTTTGCCAAGTTACTTCACCAAAAACAAGCTCTTGACAGGAACGACAGAGCCAAGGCAGCCCCTTCCCTTTGCAATCATGTGCTGTGGCAGAATACAGCCCAGAGCACACAGCTATCTGTCAGCTTGATGAAACCTGGTGTCACATGTAAAACTGAAACTGCTCTCAAGTTATTTAAAAAATGTAAAAAAACCCCAGAGCCTCACAAAACATGTATTTTATAATGCTTACCAGGCTTGACACTGCAAAGTTAGCTCAGCAAGACTCAAAACCCAACCCCTAGCTCCAACAACTTTTCGTAACTCCCATGAAGGTGGCCGCAACTATGAAAATTTACATATGAAAACATGTGAACGTAGATATATTTTTTCCTAAATCACGGAAGAACAAGAAAAGTTCATCCTTTGGCATGCCCAAAATGGCCATTTTGAGGGGGATCAAACATCATTCCAAAGGCAACTAAGAAAGCAAA
This sequence comes from Hafferia zeledoni, assembly GCA_035583235.1. Classification (NCBI taxonomy): domain Eukaryota; kingdom Metazoa; phylum Chordata; class Aves; order Passeriformes; family Thamnophilidae; genus Hafferia; species Hafferia zeledoni. The sequence continues at coordinate 22,660,305 of JAWWEV010000134.1, forward strand.
CTATTTTCCAAACGGTTGTTTTGGTGCTTGTGGTTTTTTAACATTTGGAGTAGCTGATTCTCACATCCCTCTCTTTTGTGAAAGAAGTGGGAAGATTCATGAATCTGACTAATCTGAGCAACAGTATCTTGGAAAAAAAGAAGGGAAACCAATTTCCAAGGACTAAAATTGTAAATTCAGTTTGAACCTGGAAAGTATCCCTGACTTTTAATTTTTTTTACACTCTGACACTTCACTAAAAACTAATGCTAGAGCGGATGGAGAGATCAGGACTGTACTCACAAGCATTTTTTGGTCACTGTTTTTAGCCCTGTTTTCTGTTTCAATTTTGCTGGCCACATTTTCAAGGGAAATCCAAATTATACCCATACTCCTCTAGAAGCTCCAGAAGATCCTCCTCTGGCAATAAAAAGGGCTGTGAGATCAGCTCAGTTGGTTAAAACTTGGTTGTAATAATGCCAAGGTCATGGGTTCAATCCCTTGTGTGGGCCACTGACTTAAGAGTTGGACTCGATGATCCTTGTGGGTCCCTTCCAACTCAGGATAGTCTGTGATTTTAAGAAAATGCTTGAAGAATTTATATTCATGCCTGAGAGTTGACAATACTGGCACAAGCCTAAGCAGGGTTAAACCTACTGGAATTCTGGGGGATACCCTGGACAAAATTTGAATACTGTCTTCTTCAGAAAATGTACACTAAGAGATAATACACGTTATACTTAATAGTTGTTGAAAAGAAAAATTATGATAGTGCATAACATATAATATATGTATCCAACATACTATCTCACACAGTGGGATTAAAGTGATTTAAAAAATACAGTAAATCTTGATGTGGGCATCAATGATACATTTGGCATTAAGGCAGCATATCTGGTAAGAAGAAGAAACCTGTACTGGGAGATACAGTCCAGTGTATGACACATCACTGACAGGCCACGAAATCCAAAACTCAGCCTTCAGTGGCACCAGGGTTTTCTTCAAATTCACCTACAGCTCCTTCTGCACCAGTAAGAAGGAAGGACACTTGGAAGAGACTGGATACCCTGAAAAGAGACAACCCTTGGAATTTTTTTGTATCCTTTTAGCAACATTTGAGTATAGCTTGAACTATCCCTTGGCACCAGGAACTGCCCCACGGTAGGACAGCGGGGCTTGCTCCAAAGGAGAGCCAGGCCATCTTATCTGGACACTCAGTTCACACTGCTACTTTGCATGTTTAGAGTATTTTTCATTCTTCTGAGCTATAAGAAGTTTAAAAATCTCCTTTGTGACTAGACACTTTGCACATTCCCTAATGGATTACTCATCATGGCCTACCTTACTTATCCATAAGCTCTTCGGCAGTTACAGCAGGCATTTACAAAACCCACCCCTGATTTGTAGCATGGATATTTTGGGTTCAATCTACCAACTGAGATTCCGATGCCACACTGTCACTGCTGAGTGGAAAAACCCCTTTCTTACTGTCAGATTGGTTCGTGCAACTGCCAGGGCCCAACTCAAATGAAAGCAGACAGCACACGCTGCTGCACTGCCCAGAGTGCTGCTCTGCGGTGCACAGGGCGCCTGCCGAGCGCTGGCTCAGACGTCTCCACAGGAAAACTTACCTGAGGTAACCTACGGCTGTTTAGGAGCACGTACACAGGACTGAATGGGCAAGGAGAGCAGGCACGCAAACTTCCACCCTTCCTTACGCAGAGACCATGCCCATAAAGCAGATGAACAGCTTCACCGACCAGATGAACAGTTAAGACTCTACGTGTCTCTCCCCTGTGCTATATCTCTACACAATCTGAAAGGAAAAGTTAAATCTGAAACTGATCCAGCTTCCTAGTCCCAGATATTATGAACACTCTTTATTTTTGCCACCTGTCATATTTTGCCAAAATTAGGAAGACCTAAAATGGAAAAAACTTGTATTTAATAATGGTACCTGAAAGAAGGACTAAAGCAATCCCCACATCATCGCACCACTGGGCATCGTCCATCAGTTCTTCGCAGGATGATGGACTATGGAAGGATGCTGAGCACCGTTAATGAGAAAACAAGAAAGCAGAGCTTTGACAGTTCACCTCTGACTATAAGGGAAAGCACTTGAAATCCAAAATTGTTAATTTTTTTTTTTCCTTAAAGGTACATCACAAATTACACTACTTGACCTTTTCAAACACTCAAGATTAGGGGAAAGCACACAGAGGGCACATGTTTTCTTTGCACTCTACTTGTGGGTTACATCGGGTTTGTTTTAGTGAAAATCCAACTTCCTAACCAGAACTTGGGGGAAGTCTACAGACAGTAAGTAGCCTAAACAGCTGGGTAATAAGTGAACTTCTTTCTTAGTAAAGAACTGACCTTGAGATGTGAAACAAGTCATCCTTCTCTTACACTGATGGTCTTCTCCTGTCCAAAGCAAAAGACAACAAGAAGCACGCACGGGCGTGGTGCTCACACGCTTCTGTGACTAAGACAGCAAGAAAGGGAAGAATGCTTAAGTTCATGCACATTTTTATTGAGTAGTAATATAAAATGCTTCTTTCATTGTTACAAGTGCATGCTTTGATTGCCAACATTTCGAAGTCAAATTACAAAGGCAAGGCTGTAGGCTGTAGTGAATTACTTGGGCACTTATACAATTGTTAAAAAATATCAATGGACTGTTTTGTTTTGTTTCCTTTTCTTTTTGAGAATGAACCAGTTGAAACCCGTAACTGATATACAAAGGGAAAAAAGTGAAAAAATTACACATTTTGTGGCACATGACAAAACAGAACAAAATGACTAAACCATTATGACATTAACAGTTATCATGCATTTAGAATTTCACATGTAACTACGAACTTATTTAAATTTCACGAGGTTTGCTAAACATGCTACCCATCTATATGTGCACTGACAAGCTTATGTTAAAAACTTTAAGAATACTCTCCCCCTTAGATTTTTCAAAGCTTTTTTTTTTGATTACAAAATTTCAAAGGCATTAAGCATTTTTTTTAGAGAATATAAAGTACGCCAGTATACATACATTTCCAGTATAAGTCAGACCACTAAGCGCATTACAGTCCCATACAGGCCTATACAGCCATTTTTTCTTAAAAAACATGCATAGGCAGATTTTTACAGAATATAGATGCTTTTCACTGCACTTAATATGGTGTCTTGTTCACTATACTTAAAAATGCACCACTCATAAATATTTAAATTCAGCAAGCCACAACCAAGACTTGATTTACCAAAAAAAAAAACAACCCAGAAAACCTCCCAAACCAAACCCCCCTAAATATAAACAGCAAAAAAAGATAAATGTTATTATTCCAGTTTTTTTTTAACAAAGAAAAGGATAATTGCTGCCAAATTAGTAAGATAAATGTTATATTTAAAGAAGGGCATTGAAGCACACTAAAGAAACCTGAGGTAAGCATAATCTGTACAAAATTAAACTGTCGCTCTCGCTCTCTCTCTCACTCTCTCTTTTTTTTTTTTTGGCATTTTAAACAAATTTCCAACATTCTTTTTTTTTTTCTTTTTTTCTCTATATTTTTAAAGACTGCCTAATTTATTTCATAGCCATTGTCTGACAAGAGTAGCAAAACATTATCAATAAATAGTCCTTATTTAGTTTGTACATTTTGTTAAAAATGTTTCGATGTTGTTGATGTTGAGTGCTGCAACTGTAAACGTACAATAGTTAGTAAGAAATTAAACAAAGTTTTCATGTCCAGTAACAGAATAAAAGGCCTTTCAGTAACATATCTAGACTCCCCCAATGCAGTAGGAAAACATGTTCATTCCCCTAACTTTGCAATATATACCAGCATGAGCTTTCATTTTTCTACAAGCATTTAAAGGCATATCCAAAGGAGGTGTCTCTCCCCCACCCTCCTCCCACCAAATTAAAGTTGACGATCTCTTCGTAGATGATTTTTGTAAACTGAATCCAACACCTGGCCCCCAGAGCAAGTAAGCTATTATCAGAGGCAAGAACATCCCACTGCTGATGTGCAGCAACCCCATCGTGCCCTGCAGCTCAACCCCCCTCCCGGACAGTGGTCACTGAATATTGCTGCTATTACTGCCGTTGCTGTCCGTGCCATTAGTCTCTGTGGAGATTGCCTTGTTGATGGAGTTAAGGTTGGCATCGGATGGCACGTCTCTGCGTGGAGGCATTCGCTCATTAATTCGATCTAAGCCTTTGGCCTCTTCGAAGCTAGTGATCTTATGTTGGGGTGAAAATCCTTTGATAGCTAAATAAAGAATTATTAAAAAGTAAAATTAGCAAGGTAAAACTCTTGGCAGCTTTTCCCCCCAACTTAGCAACAAGTGTGAAAGTTCTTCTTTGCAAAGGCGGCAATGAGAAGATCTGACCACACGACCGACTCCTTACCGTGCTCAGAAAGAGCTGGGGGTTCATCACCACCGTCTCTTGAAACACAACTATTTTTTTCAACACAATCAACTTCCAGCTTCTGGGGTTCAGCTTTTAACACTAAGATGCTGACATGAAACTACAGTTTGCAATTAGGAATCATGCTTAAGGCACAGCCATGAGCTGTGAATTAGCATTTGTTGTCATCACCTGCAGCTTTAAGGTCATTGGTGCCTTGCCCTTACACCCTTTAATGCGGCAAAACTCCCCCTTGACTTTCAAAAATCAGGGAAGTAGTGTTGGCTACTTAGAGATGGTGATGACATGGTAGGCCCAGTCTATGGGGTATACATTAGAGCTATGGGAGATCTGGTGTGACCCTACAAGTTGCCTTATGTTCTCAACACAGGTGAGCTCCTTGCTGAACACTCAGGGCAGTTCCCCTCCCTGGCACATTCCTGGACTTACAGAAAGCAGGTTGGATCAAACAGCAGTAACACTGTGCAATATGGACCTGGGATATTGCCATTTTGGTACATTCTTACAGTTTAGCTTTGGACACACACTAACAAAAGACCAAAGTTCCAACTGATCCTGAGGACTTTTAATCTGTCCTTCAGCAGCGACACTGGTGAGGTCACACAAACCTCAGAAGGAAGCCACAGGCTGGGGAGTGTATTTGTAAAGTGTGATTTTTATTTAATTTTATTCTCTCTTTAATTCAAGTGTTGAAGATCTTTAGATTTAAAGCGTAAGTGGAAAAAAGCACTGCAGGCAAACAGCACATCACAGCACTGTAGATACTTTGTCATAGCCTTCTGTGTGTTTTTCTCTTTTCTGCACCAAATCATTGCACTGCACTTCCAGCACTGGCATTTCTGCTGTGCCTCTATCATAACATGCCATAGAGCAGAAATGGTGTGTTAGTACCAGGAAACTGCCAGCTCCCTGGAGAGAAAATGGTACAGGGAGATTCAGAGATCAAATTTAATATTGCTTTCTCCCCTTTTATCTTCTCTTTACCCCAAAGTACTCCTGCTCTCCTTCCAATATGCTGTCCCAATTTCAGACAAGTTGGCAAATTCTGTTAAAAAATGGAAACCACACCCAAAACTCCAGAATATCCCTGGTCCGAATCTACCACTCCTTGCATTTTGGGGAGAGTGAGAAAAGCATTTTCATGCTGATAGTTTTGCGAACCATTCCTGTGAAAATTGACAGATCCTGTTTGCCTCATGATTTAGTTCTTTAGCCAGTTTCACAAATGTTATATTGGAACTTTGTGAAGTGTATGGGTTTTAACACTTATTATACCTCAACTCAGGAAAACAACAAAAACGTAATGGTGACTAGTCAAGTGAGCAGGGATGGAGGAGTGAAAACAGAACAGGCCCTAGAGTGAGTTTTCTTAAGGTTTGGGATTTGGGTTGGTTTTTTTCACTGTATCTTCTCCCACAAAAACTAGGATGGCTGAGAAGCACCCAGGCCAATCCCTTAAAGCAGTAGTTTAATGGATGGCTGCATTGAAGCTGAAACACTTTCTGTGTCCTGGAGCTTGACAGTAGCACAGCTCAGTTGGTTTGACTGGGCCCTGAATCAAACTGCAGAGGGACAGCTGGTAAAGGGTGAACCTTTTTCCCCATCAGAAGCTTCATCTGTGCAGAGTAGTCATTGCAACTATGGTGACAGTGTCTAACTAGTAAGGATGGCAAATCTTGAAAAATTAACTTGAAGGGTGCATATTGCCTGGCACGGGGCACATTCAGTCAATTGTATTTCAAGTAGACGCGTTATCATCTGTAATACTAAGGAAGGTGCTCTGCTGTAGTTGCTGGTCAGACAATGAGTATTAGCAGGTTACATTGAGAGTATACTAAAACACAACACATAGTCACAGAAAATCACAGAAAACAGCCAAACTTTCAACAAGAATGCACACTGCAGATTAGAGATTGCTGATAGGAATAGGTAATTCCAACATAAATAGCAGCTTACTCACTGCTATTTAGAAAGCAGTTGTATTTTCTCTTACTTGTTTGTTCTGTAATTTTATTCACTGCTTTACAAAATTCAAAAACAAATTCGACTGGCCAAAAGGGCACATCTTACCAACAGGCAGCAATCATCAGAATTTTTCTTTTAAATTAACAAAAATAAAAAATACCCACAGAAAATTTGAGAGGGGCAAGAACAAAATACAACTGAAGAATTTTGTTTTAAAGGGGAATTCTGAAAATTCTTCTTCCAAAACTTTATAATGCTGAATAAGTATTGTGCATCTACTTTGCAATACATGGTTACTTAGATTTTAACTGTAGCATTAAAAATCGCTTAAGGGTTAAATTAGAAGTCTGTCAACAAAACACCATAGTTTTCAGTACTGAACATTCACAAGTCTTCCAAGGCAGCCAGTCACTTTATATTTGTAGCTAAAACGGTGCCTGTGTTAATGGTTGCTCTAATGTAAATATCCAGTGTGTAAACTGCCACTACCAGAGGAAGCAGACATCTTGCAGACAAATGTCTCATGTTGGTTTACTTTTAAAGAGAAACAAACATGCTGAACTGTAACAAAGGACCAATAAAATTTTTTTACTAGTAATCTAAAAGAAAGGAAACAAACTGAGGCAAAAATAAGAAAAAGGGGGAAAGAAACGAAATCAACAAAAAGAGAGAATATTTACAAAAAGCTGTGTGTTTTCCTAGACTCGAGATCACTGAGGATAGTTTGAGGCAGAGACAAGAGCCAGTCTCCAGTGCACAGCTCTTGAGCTATGTGTCACAAAGCATTTATGATCTGCTGCTGAGTTATGTCCCGTGAAATCCAAGTTCCCTGATCTCTTCCTGTGGCATTATTCAGTGCTTGGTTCAACATACAGCAACTCCAACGTGATTGTAACGTTCAGAAAGAAAAAAAGCTTCAACAGCAGCAACAGAAAGAAAAACAAAAAAAAAGAGAACATTTTCCCCTTTAAAGCAATTACATTTTGGTTAATACCGAGCCACAATTGTTAGCCCAACACCCACACAATCTGTACAAGCTACAGCAAAATGAATACACCCAGCAGAGCCCTTATCTGTTGTGGCACCAACAGAAAGGGGACTGGCCAATTTACCTTCATCAGCCTCAATAGCCTCAACAGTAGCTGAAGAGAAGAAAGGGGTAGCAAAACGAATGAGAAAAATGAGCAGAGGATTTTAACTCTAAGAACAAGTCAGTGAACAGCAAAGGAGCTACAACACTAATGTTACTGTAAGTGCTGGATTTTGGCAAAACAGACACACAGAGAAATGCTTACACAAAAACAGTAATTTGCAGATTGAATTAAGCTAGAGTTTGTTTTGAAGCAGAAGTTTCACAAACTAAGGTTTTTAAAGCCACATTTGAGTAGTCTTCTTTCGACTCAGAGGAACTGTAAAGTGTAAATGCTTTCATATTGCACATCTGACCTGAAAAGGTCATTATATAATTATCCCAGCTCTGAATAAGAGCAGTTTGATTTGCCCTGTCAAAAGAGAACAAAAAATGGCATGAAGCCATCACGCAAAATTCATACCACTTACAAAACCAGCCTGAAAATTATTAGCTGCCAGTACAAGGCAAAAGAGTCCCATATACACCTTCTCACAGTTTTATTTTTCCTCTCTCCTGACTAAAAGAAACCTCCCCACAGCATGGGACAGTTTGCTCAGAAAGCTTTGTCTTTGCTTGCAACCTTGCCCAGTCTGCTCTATCTGTAAGCTTTTTTTTTGTCAACCCAATCTCTGGAAACAGCATTCTTCTAATATTTTATTTAAATCAGTGGATGTAGATATAAGACTGAAAGCTGTTGGACTTCCAAAATTGCAAAGCCTGATCGGAGAGAGCAAAGTTTGTAACCAGAAGGTTGCTGCAGAGTTATGAATACCCTGTTACCACTGTTCTACCATTCATTGTTCTTAAAAACATAATTTCATTTGAATTTTACCCATCAGCTTTGGTATGAATTTTTTTTCACAGTGAGAGATCTAGAAGCTGATCCAAATCATCAAATGCAATCCAATAGAGCAAATATTTCAAAAGAAATTCTGATTTTCAAGAATTTCTCTGACTTAGAGAATAGCTCAAGAAGTCAAGTTTTTAGGAATTCCTCTCTTGTTTTTGCCTTATTTTCCCCTAGATAAAATTCCATTTTTTTTTTTTTGTAGTTAGGATGTTAAATATGATTGAGATAAATTCTAAACTATCTGTACTACTGTCTTGCTGCATGGAGAACTGAGAGGAACTAACCCGCATGCAGCAAGGTAAGCCTATGCCTCTCAAGCTGCAGAGCAAGAAAGATGGCAAAAATCAGGAAATGAAACCAATGCAAACTTAAAAGAAAAGGAAACATGGTAACTAGGATGAGAAATTAAAATGAATAACCAGATCCAAACCAGCACTGACACATCAGAAAAAAATAATGACTAAAATGTGTACTTCTACAACAGAACATACTACTCATATTTTCTGTTAATGCATATGGTAATATGTGTGCTTAACAGAAACTATGTCAGCTTTTGGGTGTTTGGTGAATGGGGTACTACTACGTGTTAACTAATGCAGAAGCTTGTGTATAGTAATGTTTTACTCAGCCAGAATACTGCAGTATGAGGAGATTTTCCTTTTAGCCATTCTAACAAGAACTTTTGGCAATTTTCTCAAGACCATTTCTATTCCTAAGATTTTGCCAGGGCAACAATAGCAGTTTCCTTGGACCAAATTTTCTGACAAATGTAAAGCAACTATAGGGAGAAAAGCCTAGGTAAAGACCACAGAACCATTAAGAAAGGTATCCTGTGAAATCATATTGCAGCATTTTCAAAGCAGAACGTTACTATGTCTGTAACACACAAGTCATCAACAAGAAAAAAGGGAAGGGAAAAAAGGGGAACAGAAGGTTTACCACCATATACCTGAATCTTCTGGGTAAAAGAGACAGTAAAGGGAAAAATATAGAGAAAGAATGCTCCAGGAAGGAAACAGGAAAACAAGAGGCTGAGACTGTGTCAGGGTTATAAAGCATTTCTATTTCTTATATCTACTGCCAAAAGAACCTCAATATATGAGAGACCTTTTTGTGTGTCTGCAATATACACTCCAGCAGTACACACAGGAAAAAACCGGAGAGCTTACAGGAGTAAATTAAGTATTTTGCCGTTCCTTATTCCAAAAGGAATCAAAGGCATCCCTACTATAGACTTACAAATTTCCTGTAACAAGAAGCACTTGGTATAAAACTGAAAATCTATATTGTGTTTGTGTACAAGGCAAACACAGTGTTTCTAAGAGCCTCCCTTCACTTGGGCTTAAATCAGAGCGAAATTGTTCTCATGCTGTCACCTAGAATTGCTAGGAGAGAAAATCTAATTCTAGAGCTATTTTCCATTGGTGATTCTCTATGAAGAAGAACAAATCAGATAAAATAGGAGTTTGAGTGTCATTATATAAGCTGACTCTTCAGTACTCCATGTATCAAAGTTTGTTCTTAAAAAAAAATCCCCCAAAGATGCTGCAAACTGTGGAAAGAGCACACTTCACATGCAATCCTGATCTACCCTTCTGAACAGTTGATTTTCAGGGACTCCACCCCCTGGCCCTTTCCCTGAAAATCAGTGGTACATAATAAGCTTTGAGAAGTGGCCTTACATGAACTGCTCACAAGTGCTCCAGCACAACAAACCACCTGTTTTATTCTTTCTGTTCTTTGCTTTTTTCTGAGACAGCTGAGGTTACTTTTCTTAGGTTCTGCAGCTGAAAACCAATTGGGTTTTTTCTACACATAACAAGACACAAAGGCAAACAGGCTTACCGCTTTGCAGTGTTTGTTTTCCTCCAGAGAGCACACCACTGGGCAGCATTCCTGTTGGAGTCAGACCTTTCAGTGTCAGCACGCTCTCACTCTCTTCTCTGTGAAAGTAAAAAACAAAAGTGAAAAATTCTCTTCTTTTTTCTTTAGCACAGAACATGTTTTAGACACCTTAAGCTACACATGCCCTACAATGACTTGGTTATCTGTAGTCTCCTTACCAAGACAGATAGAATTTGGTGGTACCATCAGCACCAGTGCAGCTTCCCTCCCTCCCTGCTGTGTACAGGGTTAACCTTTGCATCATGCCTTACGCAGACTCCCATTACTGTTAACACCATAATCTGCATCTGTGAAACAACAGATGTGCAAACCCACAGATCTGAGGAGAAGCAAAAGGATCACTTCTTGCCCACAATGCATTTAAGCATCTTACACTCTGTCAGCCAAAATCAACTTAAATTGTTGTTTTGCTCTTGTCTACAGTAGCAACCAGATGCATTATTTATTGATCATCACTTAAAGAAGGCAGCTGAAAGTTCATTAAAATTAATAAGCACTTCTGCTCTTGCTAGACGTGATCTTAATAGTTTTGTATGCTAAAAAAAATACTGGATTCTAGAAAATAGTTTTAAGAATGTTTTGCTGGTCTTCAAAAACATACAGTTTTTAATAAATGGCAAGAGGAATACAACAGCTATCCAGAGAAGCCTTTAAGTACAGCTTTCTACATGGACTGTAATGCTGCTTGTGATGACATACTTTCTCAGCAGCAAAACTGACCCCAATTCCTTAAGAGAAACCTATTTTGAAGTGCTCTACTTTGAAGTGTATAATGACATTAAGCTGGAGGAAGCAAACACAGAGAATTTAGTTCCACATTCACTTGAGGATAATGTAGTTTTGTCTATCAAAACTGTCTCTCAGTAATTCTACTACTTCCAATTTTCTTTAGACCTATGTGGCCTGAATTACTCAGGAATTTGAAACAACTTTTGTTTACCTACTATACATACTCTTTATAGTTTGAAAATAAATCTCCTTTTACTCACTTTTCTTTGTGTAATAGTCAATATCAAATTGTGACTGTTTTCCTTTCAAATTTCCCAAGGAATTTGAACTAATGCAACAGTGAAATATTTTCAGAATTAACACAGTATTTTTATCATCAAGAGTTACACAACCAAGTTTTTGCTTTCTCTTGATTATTCAGGCTATTTTATCTCTCTCTCTTTCTTTTTTATTTTAAATTAAACTGCAATGGGACTTTTAGCTTCACCTTCATAGAGTAAGTTTATTCACTGTATTTTTATTATCTTTAAACTGCATATGCACAAGAAAGCTCTATATCACAGATTTTGAGATTTCTTTAGCCATCAGTGTTCCTTAATTTCCATTTGATGTCACAGAATCACAGAATATTTTAAGTTAGAAGGGATCCACAAGGATCATTGAGTCCCATTCTTAAGTCAATGGCCCATATTGGGATCAAACCCATGACCTTGGTGTTATTAGTACCATGTTCTAACAAACTGATCTAATCTCAGTTCCCTCTTTATTTACATTTAAAAAAAAGATAATAAAATTATTAACTATTTTATTAACTTCCCTTCTGTATAAATATATCAAGATAAAAGTCAGACTTGAGAAACGAAGTCAGAGAGAGGCAATGACAGAGGCTCATTAGGTCTTCCTAAGCTTAAGCCAATGTTTCTATGATGGCTGTTCTCAGCAAAGCTCATTTATAACATTTGAAACCCAATACAACACTATTTTGAGATCTAATTTTCAAACTAAAGTGGACGAAATTATTTCAGCTTTACATTCAGGTTACATTCTCAAGGAAAGAGGCCACTCCAGCCCAGAGAAGAGATGCCTGACTGAGTCCTTTGCAGGTGGTCAGGTGCTGATTATTAGGAAATGCTTTTCAAGAATTAGTGAAATATATTTCATAAACCAGCTATGACTCAAACAGAAGAGGTTGGTATAGATGATAGTGCCACTGCAGTCTTCTCAGGGTTACACATAACTAGGAGACACTCATGTGGATTGTGCTAGCAAGACAGAAAAAAATAACCCCGGCTTTTCTATAGGAACCGTATTTGCAAGATTAACTCGCTGTAACTTTTGCTGTCTAGAAGCCTGGCACCTACAGAATCAACCCTTCTCAGAGAAAAGAGATGACCAGGTACTCCCAGGGGAGCAATGGTGGCTGGGATGAAATGTCACTCATCCCCCTGGAAGATCAGTTAGCAAAATCTACCCACTGCAGGTTTATTTGCCGAACACACCTCTGACCCCAGAGAGGATGCATTCACAACAGATCCAGAAGCTGTGGTTGAAGGTTATGGGAGAAAGCCAGGTTTCCCAAACTTTTTTTGCTCAACTATCATCAGAGAAAAATAATTCTGCTGTTTTATGAAGGTGGTGGCAATGTCAGCTGCAGGCTCTCTGCCAGACGTGGTACGGAGGAGCAGGTGGAAACATCTGACTGCTCCCTCATCTTGTTTAGGGAAAAGGCGTGATGCCAACTTTATTTTTATGGGCACATTTTGAAGTAGCTTGTGCATCACTAATAATTCACATGTAACACTCTGGGAACCCCAGGTACAAAGTCTTCTGTCTCAGTATGCTGTTTAGAGCCATCCTGCTGCAATCTGCATGTGTGGGCAAACTGCTGTGTCCGTGCAAAGCCCCACTGAGAACCTGCCCACTGCCTGCATGCTGCAGGGCAGTTTCAAACAAAGCAAGTTTCAGTTTCCTCTAAAATTAGGAGTATGTTTTTCAAGTAACTATTTTATTTGTTCTTCTTCTATCAGTCATACAATTGCACCAATAAATTTTTTAGATCTCTCTTGATTCTCCACTAACTGTAACAGTCACAAACTGACTAGAGCAGAGCAATATACAGTTTCCTGAGGGAAAGGGAGAACTGTATTTGCTATTTTTAGACTTCAGCACAGTACAGCATGTTTTCTCTTCTGCTCAGAGACATCAAATGGAGAGTTCTAAACACTGGGTAGCAATTAGTTACTCATGTTCATGTGTTTGGGGGAGTGCAACCCAAAGTAACGAGCTGCTCTTGCCTGCACAGCCATTTCCTGGATTTCTAGTTAAATGACCCTAATGCTTTCATATTTAGTCATCTTTACTTGTGGCTGTAGCAACATCTGGGGGTGACAAAGTGGGATAGTTGGCTTCTTTTTTCATGAGAGGTGATGCATAACATACCCTTTCTGCATGTTTAACTCTTGTCTCACAGTGGCTTGAAGTTAATTATTACACCTGGTGAGCAATTTTTTAAAAAAGGTAATTGCAATTTTTTTGCTGATGTCTTTTGTTTGTCTGTTTTACATTCAGCAAAAGCCCTGAGGAAGATGTCTATTCAGAGCCATAATATAGCAATAATATAGAGCAGTATTGTATAAATAAAACAGTCTCGAAAAGGTTTCAGCAAAACTCAGATAAGTGGTACATTAAACAGCAAATCTGCTGTTTGATTAACAGTTGAGTGTTCTAAGTAATCATTCAAAGGTGTCCTTGAACATTAAAAAAATCTGCAACAGCACAAACCCTTACCTTAACACTGAGAAAACTCTAGCCATTTTTCCTATTGCTCGTATCTTGTTTCTTATAACCTCTTTTCGAGCAGCAGCTGTTGCTCCTGTGGAAAACACATGAAAAACAGTTAAGAGGGATTTGTAAACAATTCATCACTAAATACACACTCTAAATACAAGAAACATCATATTAATGCTACAGTTTGCCAAACTAAGCCACATTTGTAGTCAAAACTGAAACCACTGTTTTTTTATTTACAGGTCAAGACTGGTAACTTTGATAATTTTTTATAACTGCATGTTTATTCATCAACATACTTTTCCATTTAAAAACATTTTCAGGACCATACCCTTCGCAAACATGTTTCTTAGAAAAGTCAAAATGCCAAAAAGATACTCAACGTGAACTGTGCCCAAACCATAAAACAAAGTTAAAAAGAAAAGTTAAACAACAATGGAATTTAAATCTATTTAATAATCTAATAATTTTAAGTAGAAAAAAAATCATGTTTCAATTTAAAAAAAAAAATGGGTTAAGCTTAAGGCCAGAAAGGTCCATTAAGGGTTTTCCTATCCCTAGTTAAAAAGTATTTAAAAGGTAGTAAAACCTAAAGGCAGAGTCCTGAAAACCAGCATGAAATGATAGGGATTGTGTTGGCTGGCAGTGGGTAAAGGAGTTCCATAAAGCAACTTCCTTCCATCGCTCCTATGGCCTGCTCAAAATTACAATTACTTTGAAATTTGTGAACTCACACAATACTCTGCCCTAAAAAAAAAGAGTACGATGCAACACAGACTACAGTTCAGCTGAGTTTGCAGGTGTACTTGTTACTTGGATATCATCAAAACCTGTACCCCCAAGAAAGAACCACAAGCAAGGGAAAAGCAAATAGTACTCATTCATCAGAGGAAGACATTTATTTTAATAAAGAACCCCCCACATGCCTAAGAAAATGTCCTGTTTCACTCAGAAAACCAGTTTCATTTAATTATCAGAATCATAACCACTTATATCATGAGGATTTCTCCCAAAGGTTTCTGAAGGACAGGTAACCTTGACTTGTCCCAGTGCTGCCTGCCAACTCTGGCCTCAGAAGTGCCAGAGCACAACACAAAAACCCCTTACACATCACAGTAACACTTCCTTCTTTGCTACTCCAGAATTCAAGGACAAAAATGAAATTTTCTATTTTCAAATCCTAGCAAAATGATCCATTTTACAAAGTAGAGCCCGTCACAGATGTTAAATTAGTAGAAAGGGGCAAAAATGAGGGGCACAGTTATGGCAGCAGAGGGGACGGCCCCAGGGAGGGGCAGCAGGGACAGAGACAGCTGCCTGAGGGCACCAGGCATGGGGAGCACTGCTGAACACGGGTGATGGATGCAAGAGGTGGGAAGCTGCTGGAGACAGAGCTACGGGGCCTTGCTGTGCAGACCCTCCTTTACTGTATTATGAGAGCACAGTGATTTCAGCTGAAAGGGCTTGTAAGGAAATACAAGCTCTGCTGAACTCAATGACAAAAGCCCCATCTGTGCCAGTGGCATCAGCATTTCACACACTGTTCCTCCTCCTCCTCCTCCTTCTTCATGAGGTGCCAGCTGCTCTGGGCAGCTCTGGAGAGGTCCAACACTGCCAAGCACAAGATTTGCTGGGTGGCTTCTGGGAGATGACTGTGTAATAGTTCTCAGTTTCAGTCTCCTCCACACACCTCTGCGGAGAGCAGCCCCATGGCCCTTCTATCAGACACTGGGACCTTTCCTACTGCAGATTTCTCAATTCCAATTAAACTTTCAGTGGTCTGAGACTACCTCTGGAAAGGGAAGCATTGCTTTGTTGTATGCACCAGGTGAGCAGGTAGCATGGTTGATACCCTGGCACTTTAGAGGAGGTGAAAAGGTGGTACTTGCTTCTTCTTTTCCTGCGCTTGAATTTCAAAGGATCTGGGTGCACTTGGTGGGTAATGTGGGAGGATGGTTAAGTCTGGTGTGTGCCTCAAGGGGTTTTGATTTTGGGTGACAATAGCCAGTAAATTAAATTGTATTACACTAACTGTTACATAAGACTATGTATTACCTCTCCTATGACAGCTCTATGCCCATCACTGCACTGGGTGCTTTGCAGGGCCCATCTCCACCACTACAGATTTTTGGGCATCTGAACCTGACTCCCCTTCAATCATCACATTAGTGAAGAATAAGCTCTGATAAAACCTGACAGGTGCAGTGGTGATGGAATCAGGACTGGCTTCAGCATGCAACAGTCCAACACCACACACCATCTTTCCTGCCCTGAAAGACTGTTATGACAGATGGAGCTCAAGGTCATGGAATTAATGAACTCAGCAGACTATTACAGGGATAGCCCATAGACTAAGGGAATGGTATCTGTGTGCTTATCTACCAAAACCAGGAAAGGTGATGGTGCATTGGAAAATGTGGGACCTCATATGATGTAATACCAGGTTACTGTCCTGGTTTTGGCTGAAAAAGAGTTAGTTTTCTCTTTACTAGATACTTAGAATGCAGACTTTCAAATCTCCCACATATAAAGATAAAAATATAAAGAAAATATATAAAAAATATAAAAAAAGGTATGAACACTTAAGCATAAATGCCTAGTTCTAGACAATAAAGAGTGGGAGAAACAGCTGTAATTCAGCTGTAACTGAATTAAATATAATATAATAGACTTGTAACAGCTTAATGAAAAATTTAAATAAAACACCAATGATTCAGCTGGGTTTTTCAGGAAATAGAGGGGTGATACCTTCCTGCCTCAATTACTATGATCTCACAGAATTTAGTCTCAAGATACACAAGACATGGGTTTCAGCCTCTCTTACCCTGAAAGCATTTAAACACAATTTATCTTTTTTTTCCCCAAGTGTCACCATCCTTAGTTGTTAATTACAATTCCACACTGTTCTAGTAGATCTTTTAAGTATATTCAACTTTTTCAGTCCCTGTTTAACTCAGTTGAATAGAGAGTAAGACCAAAGTCTAGAAGATTTGAGAACTGAAAACTGGAAATATAATTTCAGATTAAGAAGCACAACAAGGAAAAAAAGACAATAAACTCAGAGAATATTCTGAGATGTAGGATTGAACAGATATAAAATGATACTGAGTAAAAAAGTCAAACACAAATCTCTCACTGGCATCCTAACATGTATTATCTTGTTAAGCATTAGGAAAATTATTAAAACTTAAGACTTCCAACTTATTGAATACCTTTCTTCTGTGCATAAATGGGATCTTCTTATGAATTCCAAAGAGGGGGAAAGAAAAAGATCAGTGATGTTTGTAGAATGAAAATAAAAAAAAAAATAGAACATTTGACAACACCAATGGAAACGTAATGCTTAAGTAAAGTCTGAAAAACAGAAAAGAAACAAATTAAGCAGAGAACATCCAAAAGGAAAGAAACAGACTGAGAATGATAGGAAAAAAAAAAAAGAGAAAAACCTTTTCAGCTTAAAGCCTTGTTAGTAGGTTTTGCAGGAAACAAACATGCAGGCAGAAGACCAGCAGTGAAGCTTAACCTTGGTGTTACTACCCCTCAAACACAGACTTTCTCCTACACTGGTGCTGCTTGCATAAAGCTTAATCACTTCTCAGGAACAGCCCCACCTGTTCATGTGGGGTGTGCCTGTGTGATGACACTTTTCTTAAAAGCATCAAGCCAGTTCCTCCAGTTTATTTACATCTGATATCTGAGAGAAGAGTGTAGTCTCAATAGCCATGTCTGCTGCGACTAAAACAATCTGTGCTACCTCCTGCACGTGTGCTTTTGTTCAGATGGTCCAGCAGCTTAAAGGGAGCAAATTCAAATGCCACCACAGTCCAAGGTACTGCATTTTAAAATCAACTGTTTGAGGGCAAGACAAGTGCAGCACTTGGTGCCCAGGCACAATGCACCACAACACATATTTTGGGGACACTGGTAATGTAGTGCACACTACTAGGTGAGTCCAGAGGCAGAGCACACCAATGGGCTGTAGAATGGCTCACATGAAAAATAGTTTGGGCATGGAAACAACCATATCTGGCCAAATCACAGAATGAATAAATAAATAAAAAGATCATATTAAAATGCCACTCTGTCACCAACTCACAGAAATAAATTATACACTGCAGTCCATCCTTGCTGGTTTGAAGGAAGAACAAATACAAAAAAAACACCCTCCATTTCTATCCAGATAAAAATTAACTCAGGGAAAAGATAAGACTATTTCATCAGGTTGTATCATTAACATCCTTGTCAAGGCATTGGTAAGTAACAAACCTAATGACAAGGCCTTTACTTTTGCTCCGTCAGTCTCTGTGTTAGTTCTGCTGAGTTTGCCCCAGGCACAGCTCATTGTACTGAAGAGATGTGGCAAATGTCCTATGACACCGTTCACAGCAGAACCAGGTTTTGATTGGCAGAAGACATTTGACTTGGTAATTCTCTTCTTTAGGCTTGAACTACAGCACTGTATTGGAGAAGTTGTTTTCCAGCTGAGGAATAAATGTTCCAGCTAATGCTGTGACAGTGGCTTTTCTGTGAGAAGACTGTGAGGTACAATGTTGAAGGCCATAAAAAAATACTGCAGGTAATTTAGGAGTGTCTTCATGCCAAATCATGATAAGAATGCTTACAAAGCAAGCAATGCATTTGTGTCAAGTTGTTTATTATGTTATTGCACCCTTTTAATTAGCAGCTTAGTTTATTCAATCAAATGCACGGGGCCAGAAATGTTGTTAATTAAAATAAAACAGGACTGACTATATGCTGGCTAGGTAGAGGTATTTGCAGTTCCTGTTGCTAAGTGATATGTTTGATGCACAAAACATACAGCAGGTGAGCTAACATTTGCCCAAGACATTTTTTCTGGATCAGATTATATTGAAACCACCTGAGCAAATAGGAAAAAGAGAGTACAGCAAGAGGAAACTATCAAGAGATAAGACAACCTGACCTATCATGTTCTCTCATTTTTAAAGTGAGTGAAAAACCAAAAGGCCAATACAGGCCAGCAGGGACATATGGGATAAAGGGCATTATGATATTTGGGCTTTTTTCACACTAAGCGTACACAGAAAGTGCCTACAAACAAATTGATCAGATCCCCATGATGTGTTTACTTAGGAAAAAAAAAAGTGGGGGGGGGGCAGGGAGAGAAAAAAAAAGGAATACATGCCGTTGAGCATCCTGCTCGTGGCTAGATGCACCATGCATGACTCAGAACTAAAAATAATAATTACAAAAAAAGGGCTCACAAGAACACCATGCAGTGAAGTCAAGCAATACTGATGGGGCTTTGCTTTGAAGGAGGGAGTGAGAGGGGAAGACAGAGGGCAAGAAGGTGTAAGAGAAGATAACAAATGAATGATCAGTGCAAACCATATTGATGAACCATTCTCACTACATGTGGGAACCCAGGTCAGGGCATGTTCAAACTGCAAGGAGAGAAAGGAAATCAGCAGCGAGCCCTGAAAACTACTGATGATCTAAAAATAAGCAATGATTTTTAAGAATCATTACATCAAACAAAATGCATCTGGCTGTTGCAGATATCGGGCATTTCGTTCTATGGGAAATACTGCTAAAGAAAAATGCCAGCAGGTAAAAAGGACTGTACTGCTGCAGTACTCCAAGGAAGTGGGACAGAAACTACTGAAGAGCACCGGAAGTGTTGAGCCACTATAAGATTGTCAATATATAGTCCTTACAGAAAGAGTTTTAAGCTGATAATCATTCTGGTCTGTTTAATCAAGAACACAAATGAAATGCATCTTGTAATTTCTCCCCCAAAAGGAAAGGCTTTCAGGAAAAAAAAAAACACAAGAAAGAAAGAAAAAAGAGAGGGAACTTAACTATCTCTGAGAGAAAAAGGAGTTTTGTTTGCTGTACAGATAATACATCAGAACTCACTAGGAAATCATTACACGTATCAGCTGCTATTTAAATTTAAATCAACCCTCAAATTTACTTTTATGTCTGAATCCTTCAATCTTGTCATGTGCACAATCCCCACGAACCCCCTGTGTGCAGTGGGCTGGAGGTACAAGCACGAGCCCACAGCAGCTGCAGCACCAGTGCCACAGATCCCATTTTACAGCTCTAAGGGGATTATATGGGAAAGCAGACATGAACATATGCCAGCTCTGGCTTTCAGCTACACATGCTAAAGACGACATTTCTAGTGTCTTCCTTACCATAATGTTTTACACAGAGAAATCATTCATATAGAAAAAACTGAAAGCAGATTTAGACAACAGTATTAGCATTACAGTACCAGGAACAGTTTAATTGTTCCTCATCTGGAAACTTTACCACTGTTAGATATTGTTATGCAGCACATACACATGCGAGCCCAGAGGATTCCAGCCTGTCTTCTTGCTTAGACACCTGCAATGCTGCAAACTCCACGACTGGAGCAGTGCCATGGTAAAACTCCCAGGGAAATGGGGTGGGAATTCACCCTCCTCCCAGAAAAACTGCAGCAGATGCAGAGACCTCCTGCAGCTGGATAGGCCGTTGTTCCCCAAGATCCCTAAAGCCTCAGTATTTCTGACTGTGATTTTGAAAACATAGCCATAAACTGTAACTTGGGGATGGGAGTTCCGACACCGAAATTTTAGAAAAAGACTACAGGCATTGGCTTGTCTA
The DNA here is from genome assembly GCA_035583235.1 of Hafferia zeledoni. Lineage (NCBI taxonomy): Eukaryota > Metazoa > Chordata > Aves > Passeriformes > Thamnophilidae > Hafferia > Hafferia zeledoni. Next base: position 22,680,714 of record JAWWEV010000134.1, read on the forward strand.
TGCCCAATGGAAGGTTATAGTACAACTTTAAAAGAAAGTATTAGGCCAGGCTGAATTAACTAAAAAAAAAAAAAGCTTTGCTTTGGCATTGCATTCAGTGGGATTTCAGCCTGCACTTAAATTCTTTGTTGAGCCAAGGATTTTAAGCACATGGTTTCGTTGCTACTGTATTTAATTTGACACAGTTTTTACTCATTGTATGCCTCCATACAGTTTCACACTCTCTTTTAATTACACAGCACTGACTTATTTAAATTTCATGAGGAAAAAAATGGGCACAATATTCAAACAGGTGTTTTCTTCTCTCCACTGATTACTGGTTTCAATGAATTCAGACTTTGTCCCAAGTCCTGCAAGATAATTGTTCATGTCCACACTCTGTGGCAGATGCAGAACAGGGAATTCCATCTGACTTTTCAGAATAAAATCAAAATGCTATCATCCATACCAGTCTTCTGGAACAGTCTTATGGAAACATTTTGCAAAACCTGTGATCCAGCTTCCTGTTCCAAAGATTAAAAATAAATACTTTGAGAGAGAAGCTTAATTATTAATTACAATGACATTAAGTATTTGTCTTACTTCAAAGTTCTTAATTCTCCTTGTTCATTCACTCTACCCAGAGAAATCTTGAGAATATTTGGTAGTGGCAGATTTTTCCATGTTCTTATTTTCTTATTATTTTTTAGTATTTCTGTTCTTTTCATAGATTAATTTTATTATTTATTATTACTTTCCATAGGGTTTTTTTAAACATTGAAAGCATTCATAGTAAGAATGTTAGGGATGCACAGGATCCTTTTCAGCTTTGCTCAACTGAGAAGGAACATTTTGGAGAGCTGCAATTTACTCTTGCCCAGCCTAGCAGAAAATCAGGCCTAATAAAATAGACTTCCATGAATCTCCAACTTTTAAGATATAAAATATAATTTACAGTCAAGCCAGCAGGTACAAGGCAACTAATTACCACATAAACGTCAACCCAAATGGTAACAGAAGTTACCATTCCTCTCTTCTTAGCAGAAGTGTCAGGTTAGAACATTTTCTATGCTTACTCTAATGATTCTATGCTTCTAAAGCCTTTTAGACTCACAAATGCATCAGAAGAGGTGACTTAAAGAAATACTTCAAGTACAAGTCTTCCAAATTCACAGTGCCAATATTTTGGAAGGAGCTCTGCAGGAAGCTTACCTCATTGTAGGAAGAAAATTTCACTGAAGTAATTAAACTTGCTATGAGAATCCCTCCAATCTCCTGCATGAAATCAACATCTGACCCCTTTCTGACAATACAACCCAGATTTCATGGAGGGAAATACAGGTTTTTTAACCAAAAGATGGAGACCAAGAGCAGGGTTAGAACAGGGCAGAAGATCTATTAATTCTTTCCAGAGCATACAGTATAAGCAAATCCACTAGAGTGTAGCACAACAGTTGCTTTCAGTCACACAGAATGCAAACTGGACGCAGAAAATTATTTCAGGGTTAGTAAATAAACTTTAAATTAAAAGTAAGCTCAAGGCAAACAGTCTCGACCAAGGGTGGGAGGCTCTTACCATCAAACCCATCTTCCTCTGTTCCCAGTTCATCATCTGAGCAGATGTTCAGCACATTTACCAGCATCTCTGTCACTAAAATGGAAAACAAGTGCAAAATGTTGATATTAAGATTCTCTTGTCTAGCTGTAGTAGTGCAAATAAAAATTCAGTGTAATAATGGCACCCACTTTTTAAAAAATAGGGCCTGTTTTATGCATATAGTAATAGAAGCTGAAAGTGTCTTATGTAGCTAACATAAAAATTTTTCCAAATATAATGAACACCACAACAAACAGAGCTTAAAAAAATCACATGCTTAATGATCTCTTGTTTTGCAATTGACAATGAAGTATGTAACATTTGTTTTCTCCCCCTCAGTACGCTTTTGCCTTTCACTCAACCTTGATAACAGAACTGATCCCTCTGTTCTTGCTGCTACATGGCAGTAGGATTTGATTTCCCTGGTCAGTGAATGGAACAACATTTCAATGGAAGAAGTTGCAGCAAGAGAGATCACAGAATATTTACTTATTTATCCAGGTTTTGGACACTGCACTTCCAGTTCAACAAAACATTAACCCTTGTACAATATCCTTGGTGTCCCTTGAAATTCAGGACAAATAGACTAGACAGTGGAGGTTCTTTACAAATGGAGAATTCAGACTATATTCAGCTCGCTTACTTTGGAACTTGGGCACAAAAGGGTCAGCCACAGGCTATCCCTACCCTGGTCTCATCTCCTTCTGGAGAGACAACTGGGAGACACGAACCAGAGACCACACAGAGTAAGAACAATGAAAAAAACAACCCCAGCAAAAATCACAACCAAAGAAACGTAATTTAGAGAACAAAAAACCAAAGTTAGGATGTAAAATGTGAAACCATTAGCAGATTAAGAAAGAGTTCACTACATCTACACGTAGTAAGCATCATTAAATGGGTTACCAGGTATGTCTAGCCTTGTACTAGCTACACAGGTTGAAAATTTAAATTTTTTAGTCAAGTGGTTATTAAGATCCTCTTCTGAGTCAACTATGATGACTTGGAACATTAGAAGTGTGGGACAAAGCTATAGTTTTTTCCTACTTTAGTGAAGGATTTAATACTTTCCTTTGACAGGATTAGTGGAAACACTTTCCACATTAACAACAAGTGAAACTAACAGCTTCCTACCTTGGTTGGCCTTTGAGGGAAAAAATCTATATTAAAAAAAAGGAAATAAATAACAAGCTGTGCATAACACCAATCTTTACATCCACGAATATTGTTTTGCATAGAAAGGAAAATACTGGTTTCACTTCTTTAGGCTCTAAAATTTCCAAGAAATTGGCAAGTGTGACCACTGGAAAGACATGAAGGAGGAAAAAAAAAAGATTGAAGAAGAATGAGAACACCCATGGTCTCAGAACCTCAGCAAATCTGACCATGCACCCTGTAGCCCCACCTGAGGATGGGAAGCCTCTGAAAGAATGACCTTACAGAACACGTTACAAGACTGCAGTGTGTATGGAGAACACGACCAACCTAAAACCAGCCTGGCTGAGTTTACGGCCAAAGAAAATAAAACCGTTTTATCTGCTTCACAAGAGTCTGCAATACACGTCAGTGTGGATTATGTAATGTCTCCATTAGTGGAAACAGCTGTCTATTCTTTGTTAATCCCTGCTCCAGTGTCTATCTGCTTTGTTCACAGAGACCTCAGGCGTCTCACCAGCAGCTTTCCTCATACAAAAGAGTAGCTGAAAACAAAGCCGGTCAGGACTGCAGGTAAGAGCCACAGCTGGCTGTATTTCCAGTTGCCTATTAAGAGAGAACTGTTATTCCAAGCAGCTTTTAAGAGTTTATTACAGTTTTCTGGCAGTAATTGCTGTTGCAGCAATACTCTATAATGGATGGATCAAAGCAAGCTTCATCTCAGGCTCTGAATAAAATGACTTGGGATTTAGGCAGTTTGCATTCTGGATTCATTTAATATGCCAGACCAAAGTGTTTTTATGCCTTTTGTGTGCTTGCCATTCATAGCATGAAGCTGTATTCAGGCAACATCAAGAGCATCATGTTTCAATAAAGCATCATTTGTGTTCTTTAGAGTCTTGTTGCCAGTGATGAGGCACCACATGCCCTGTGCAGAGAAGGGGCTGAGGAACAGGTTTTCCTTCTTGCTGGCATCTCTCTACTTTCTCAAGGAACAGTGAGCCAGACTGGGTCTTGGTATCACCAGCTCTGCGCTGATGAAAAAGCAACCCATTGTCATCTTATAAAGGTCAACTGAGTAAAGATGTAACCACATGCACTGAGGTCTGCTGAGATGTCCCTTGAGCAGTAAGCAATATCCAAGGGGATGCCCAAGAGCTTATAAGGGAAAAACTGATCAGAATTTTGTTCAGTGAATGCACCTCCAGCCTGTAGTGCCATAAAATCTACAGCAGAACCATAATGGCATCATAGCCTGGAAAGAGTGGAAATTATAAAAATACATGAAAGTGTGATTAGCCATTGGTAATTGCTTGCCCCTCTGAGGCCTGTTTCTACAAATTTGTCCTCAAAGGCAAGACATTCGTCTTCAAATTATTCTTGCCCTTTAAAATAAAAGAGGCCACATGCTCAGTGACTAAGAAATGATTTTGCAGTTTTTATGAACAGAACCAACTGACATACCTTTCTCACCCACAAATGGTAAGGACCAGGTAAACACATCCATGAAGTTTGGAAGCCAGTACGGATGTGGGGAGCAGTTGAACTGCCTGATATTCATAACGTTGTTCTCGTACTTCAATACTGCAGCTAGAAGGGAGAAAGAGAAGAAATAAGAGACATCAGCCATGCATGTATGTGACTGGCTACCAGACCAGCAGCACTGACAGCATGCACAGCCTGCAGAGCTGCTCACCAGCTCTCACCCACTGCATCCAGTGGCAGCACCTGAATGCCAATTACAACAGGATACAGACTCAGTAAAGTCCAAATTCGTTTTCAGCCTGAAAGCAGTGTCATCAGCTTTCCCTGCCACTAAGATGGGCTGATAAGTGAATCCGTACCTCTGAGTCAAGAGTGTGAGCTCTGGAACCTGCCACCAGTGAGGAATGAAGCCCACTATCCACAAACCCCCATTTCACAGTTATCTGAGCTCCTCACAACCATACTTTGGAGATAAGAGAGAGGAGCATTTATCACTCAGAGTTTCAATGCTGCTCTTCCAATGGACATTTTCAGCATGTTTCATTCCAGCATTGTACAAGAGATGACAGTTGCTTCTCACATTATTCAAAGTCTAGGACTGTGCTCCCTATAATATGAACCAATACTAACACAGTTTGTCTTGCATCATTTAACATTCACATCATTCTTGTCAACACAGACACACACACACACACACAATGTTTGTTACTGGGCAGAAATACAGATATTTATACCATAGCCACTTTTTAAAGCACTATAGCAAGTTCAGTGTTAACTTCTGTTAATGGACTTCAGCAGATTCACAACTGAAATAGTAATCTGAAAAGGTTAATTTTGAGATTACCACTGAAGTCCCACCAAAGGGACTTAGAACAGAATGACATAGAAGTCTTTAAACAGTGCAGTTACAGGAGATTGCATGCAGGACCTCTAAACACAAGCAACACAAACAGTCATCACAAGAAGGTGTATCATACTTTGTTTTCCCCTTTCCTCCACCTTCCCACCTGTGGCTTCCCAGGAAGGTTCATGGTTCCAGTGACTGGTTATCACTTAACAGCCAGCAATGAAGTTGCACAACTGCAATGTGAGAGAGCACTGTAGGAAATGCAAAGCTGGCTGCAGGGACCGAACAATTTCTTCTGATTATTTATTTCCTTTCACTGACTGTGTGTCAATCAGACAAAAAACCTTATGCAGTAGGCTGTTGCTTCTCACAAAAATTTAACAGGGTGCTAAATGTCTTCCATTTTGTGGCTGATGACAGAGTCCAGAGTGATCTGGGAGTTTCTGAAAGCTACTCACTGATAGACACAGAAAACAGCTCACTAGCAATTATGTGAACTTTTGCTAGGCAGACACCCTCCATTTAAATAAACTACACTTGACTCTTGCCCATCCCAGTCTGACAGTCAGCAGTCACTGTGCTGCTCAGTAAAAGAAAAAAATGGTTTAGTACTGCTATTAGCAAAATTGAGAAAACTAGTGTTGATGCTTTTAAGATTTCCACAACTTTTTGGCTGCAATCACACACAGCAGATCGAAATTCGTTCTTCTGTTAGTGACACAATTACATAATAAAACCAAATATTTTGCAGCTTTACAGAAAAAAATGAGTCACAACCACACAAAAAGGACCACTTAATGGTTGTGAAAATTCATTTAGGAGGACTAAAACTCCAAGTTCATCATATTAGTGAGCTGACCTAGTTCCCCTTCCTACTATTTCTTAGATTTATCCAGTAAGTCTATTTCTAAATTCTGTGAAATCTGAATAAGGATTTTTACAAGGAACTTTTAAAAGTGGCCTCTGAAAAAGCCTGAACCATATGCAGAACAGTTTGGAAAACATAAAATTAAATATAAATGGCTTTAGTTGGGTTGTTTTCTTTGAAAGGAAGATCATTTATGTTAAGATTAGTATAATAAAAAAATCTTCACACTACCTTATTCATTTATATACCCCAGTATCTTAAAAAAGAAAGTTCTGGTAATAGTATTTTAAAAAACTGTCTGTTAATGTCCTGTACATCTCCCCAACAAATTATTTCAAAAGCTACTTGAAGAAAAATAACACTACAAAATAGAGAAGTGTAATAACAGAGAGAGGTCTTCTAAAATAACCCTCCTCTTACAAGTATAAAATAAAGTAGGGTAGTTACCAGTATCACAAAGACTTTTGGGCATTTTTAATTAAAAATCTGTCATTTGCAAGCATAATGCACGCAAAATATTTTTATATAGATAACTAATGAAGATGATATTTAACATTAAATGAACAGGCTTTTGTTATGATTGTGAAGTTCTGACTACTACTTAGAAAAAGCAAACTTCATCTGGATTGAGAAGAAAATGCTTCTCAGGTAACAGCAGGAGTTTCCCTGTGCTTTTCTGGCCCCTTTTCTTCTTTGGATCATAGCTCTCTTTTTCCTCTTTGTTGGCTCAGAAAAGGTTGGGGGTTTCATCTCTGCTTCATTTCTTAGTCCACCCTAACTTGATGCCTAAGGAGATACAGGAGGCCCCAGCAGCCTTGAAAGAGCTCAAGTTTTTTGAAGGTTATGACTGGAGGCCACACAGTCACTCATGGAGGAGACTGAAGAAAAGTGGGATAGGTTCCTTTGGTAACAGAGAAAACCCTGACTCTCCAATATTTGTTTATTATTCCAGGCTGCAACCTCACTACTTTTCTTCCCAAACACACACTCAGATGGGTGCTGGCAGACCAAGCCACCAGCCACTATCGTGTATCGTCGCCAACCACAGCAAGAATCTTATTATTCTTAACAGACACACACACATTTGAACCTAATTTTGATAATTGCTGTTGTAACTAAGTTTTAAAAGCTAATATTTTGTAAAGTGAAGATGTGCAGATAGGCCAAATGACAGTACACTTCTTTCCAATGCAAGTAAACTGAGATACTGGATGCTGAAATCACATCAGAGTGAAAGGAAACACTAACACAGCAGGCAAAGAGCATTTGTGCTGTTTAGCTTTAAGCATTTAACACAGGTACCCAAGGCTGGAAATATGTGTGCTGAAAACTGTGCAGGTAAGAAACTTCCTTCCTTCAGCCAGAAATGGAGACAGCTCTTCTAACCTTCTCAGGGTTAAACATAAGCTCCTAGTGCTGTATTTCCTTGGTGTCCCTCAGTTAAAGATGAGCCTGGAGCAACTGTCTCCTGGGTCATACCTGTCAGATCTGAGTGAATGTCTCAGACCATCTCAAATGGTGCTTTAAAAGCCTTTTTTTTTTTTGAGGTGGATTAAGGCCCTAAGCAATATGAACAACATTAAAATGTGTGACAGACAGTTCAGAATTTCTCAAAGACATCACATGTTCTGCTTCAAGATCTGCCAAATAATTTTTCAGTATAAATTAATTGATAACATTTCCATCAGAGGAAACAACTAATAAGAAGTAGAAATACTAGCCTGCAATGTTTTTAAATGAAGAACCTCAAAACAGTTTCAGTGAAAAATTTTACTCTTTTTTTTCCCAGACAACCAATCCTGCATTTAGAAAACAGATCAGTGAAAGGTCTCTCAAATTCTTCATACCTAAGAAAGAATTTCAATTTCTGATTTAATGCTGAATTAACTTTAGCATTAACTGTGCAACTGGGAACGTTGCCTTCTCCTCAAGCAGAGTTGCTAAGTAACCACAGCATTTTCTGCCCAAGTCAGATCAGGGATAAAAGTTAGTAAAATGCTCAAGGAGTTTAAAAATTATCAAAGGAAAATATCATTTACTATAGCAGGTAACAATCTAAACAATCCAGCGCAGAAGTCAGTCTAATTGGAGGTGGGAAAAATCTTCCCTTACAGAATTCTGAAGATTTTTATTTTACATGTGCAACTGCATCTTCCAAAGCAAAAGCAGAGTAGCATTCAAGATTTTATCAACAGACTGCAAAAATCACTTTTGGCAAACTTCTCTGATTCGGCAGTGAGATGGCCTAGATACCCTGACAGCTCCTCTTTAAAAGCTTTTGTTTCCGTGACAAGAACTCATCACAACTGCAGAGATAAGGCATTAAAGAAAACTGATACGGCAAACAGAAGGTTTCATCTCTTTCCCTTCTCCTAAAGTGCTAATATTTCTCAAAGATCATTCTTGTCTTCCAGGTGTATTACTCTGCCTTTTTCCAGATAAAAAATTTTCCTGTTAGACCCATTTGGAACAGGTACATTTCTTAATGTGTATCCTTGGTATCCTGTATGCTGATACTTCATACACACTTCACTGACATATCACTTAGGTGATACATTAACAAGCATATTGATCTACAGGTGTTTTTTAATTTTCTAGTATCCCAAACTCTCCTACAGACTTTCTTCGTTTCTCTGCATCATCTGCTTTTCCTTTCAGCAACAACATCTGTATGTTGCTGCATGTTGGGGTTTGTTCTTGATACCTCTGGATTCTCTCGTGGTTCTCTCTCCACTATAAAACCTATTTTTTTAAAAGTGTTCAAAAGATAATAGCCTGTCTTTAAACAGCTAGTTAAAAGTGATCACTCAGCCAAAAAGCATGCACTTTGTGAAGTGACTGCCAGATACTAAAATAACAAAGTATTGCCAGTGTTTTACAAATAAATTTTCTGCCTCTGTAGAACTTCTGTAAAATCTTTCACTTGACTTTTTTTACTTATTTTTGGTGTGGGGGTGTGTGTGTGATGAACAGCATTACAGTGAGTCCTAATTAAGACATTAAGAAATACTGAATGCAAGAATGAAAGTTTAGACATGATACAGATCATACCACACAGTAATTTTTGGCACACTCTTATTCTCTTGCTATAGAGAATTTCTCATAGTGATGGGCACCCTTGACTCCAGGGGCTAATCTGTACTTACACAACTTTCCCAGAATTTCTTGATAAGCACAGCCTTCCTCTGAGGCCCTGAAGTCACAGGTAACCACCACAATCCAATTAACATTTATCTTCCTGCATGAGCTTTGTCTCCAGAAGCAGCAGTCTTAGAAAAGTCATCAATGCACTGGTATTTCTTGTAACAAGTTTTACTATTAAATCTACAGTATTGTTTTCTTTATGCCTTTTAATAATACAAATTGAAAGCAGAAATGTTTCAGAAAGCTATGAAGACACCAAACAGGTAGCTCAGAAATTGCCAAAACCATAAAAATTACTTCCCTTTGCCAATGCTCTCCATTATAATGAATATGGAAAGGATTAATAATAATGAAGAAGGATAATCAAGGAAAAAGGAGGACATAAGGTTCCCAATATCTAGGTAGTTTCCAAGCCTCTGAATCACGCCCTGAAAGCCTCTCTGTCTCCATTTACAACACGGGGAACTGCTGACAGGAGCCTCCCAAAGGAAAAACCTCACTGTGGCACCCGCAGTTGTGCGTGTGTGTGGCCTGGGCTTGTGACGGGACCAGCAGCCACACGGTGGATGAATAACACACAGCTTTCATCAGGCAATATCCAGTGACCAAAAGAATATAGGGAACTCCCTTCAGTGCCAGAATTCGGCAAAGAAAGCCAAGAGAAATTCCCATAATGGGTTGGTACATGAGACAGCCCATGGCAGCACTGTTAACAGCAGGGATGCTGAACAGGGTCTTGTTTGGGGTAGCTTATCTTCAGCTACTCCTGCCAAACCTTTACTCTGGGATTGTTGCCTCTCTACTACTATTTGAGGACGTATCTGATCTCAGTGACTGCTCTCCAGTGGTGACTGAAGGAACCCTTAGATAAAGTTGGCAACCAGGTCTACTCCTTCTGAAGTGCTTTGAAGAAGCACAAGAAAGTACATCTGGTTTAATGGGTATGAGAACTATCACCCTGGGAGGGAAATGAACATTCTTAGCCTCTGGCAGCTTTTTTAAAGATGTTTTTATCCTTAACAACACTGCATTTAAAATTGACCTATTTCATGTCAGTGGGAGCTGGAGCCACTCAGGAATTTATTTAGGGTGCCTTCATTAGCTAACTGACAACCAGAGGCACACTAAGAATGCACACTACGACACTTACTGGTAGGAGATTTACTCCTTTTCCAAGGACCAATAGTAACCAAACCCCCACATGATAAAAATCATCAGGTTCTGCACCAGTGCATGCTGAGTCAGCAGCCAGAGCAACTGTCCTGCAACACCTCTGGATGGAAATGCCTTCTTTCATCTCCTGAAATCAGTCAGTCAGAAACTCTGTGTTCTCAATTCATCTGCTGTAAACCAAGGAAGCCAACAAGTAGCCACACTTTACACTTACTGAGTATGATGGTGAGTTTTATTGTTGAAGAGGGAAGTGAGCCCTCAAAGATTAGTCAAAGATGTGTGAGCAAAACAGCATGAAAAACTATGCACAAAGTACTTTAAATGCCAAGAGAGAGTTCAGTCAGTCACATGAAATAATGCATCAAAATGTCTAATGAGAGAAAAAGAAGCAGTTACACTCAATGGAAATTCATTACAAAGCTGCTAAAGGTCAGCCTCTAAATTTCCAACAAGCCATGTATTAGAGTGGCACACTGGTGCTGATGTCACAGCACTGCTGATTTGCCCGAGCTCACTCACAGCAGGTATTGCCAGACACACACCCAAACTCCAGCTGTGACCACAGATAACCAGTGACTCTCAGCAGCTCCTGTACAGCCTTCCACTAAAAGGTTTCCCACTGAATTTAAGCCCTGCCTGCCACAGTGGAGCATCCTGGAACAAGGGAAATGACTCTCTCTTCCAAAATGGAGATAATAGAAAGGCACTTCTCTTTGCCACCCAATCTCTGGTTTCAAATGCAAGATTATGAACATTGTAAATCATTGCTTTACATTTAAATTTGCCTTCAAGACAAAGTCTCACATTATTCACCCACTGCCTTCACTGCACAGAACTGCCTTCATGCATTAAGAAACAAAAGGTGAACACCTTCCGTCACTTTCCTTTTACAGGCTCGGGGTCACTCAGCCTTCTACCCAAAGGAGCCAACCCGGAGAGTAAACACACTTCCCCACCACCAGCAATGATGCTACCAAGAAAATTAACACATCTCTTGCTTCATTCTGCACTTTTTTAGGTTGCTAGCAGAGCACTTAAATTATTAACTTTCATGAACGAAACTACTGACAGTTCTGCTTGCATGGTTTGCAGAATTTTTGCACGAGTTAACAGGCATGCTGAGAAATTTGAAGTGTACAAGCCCCATTATATAAGTGAAGTGTTTCCTTCCCTTGCATACAGTTCATGGCACAACAGCTTTAAGATTATACATTTTATAATATAAAATGATGTCTGAAGAAGCTTTCTTTTGCAAGTTTAAAAAAAAATATTGCTTACTTCCTCTGCAAACAAGCATCCAAATTAAAAATATTCATTCTCAAGAGAAATCAATCTCTTTGCAAGGGAGATACTTTCAAGAATATCATTGAGAAAAAGTTATTTTACTTTTTTCAGAGGAACACAAATAATTTAAACTTTACTGGGAATAGGAGACAGTGAACATTACTGCTCATTTCAAGATATAGGAGGACAGGTTTATTAAAATGCTTTATTTTTAGAAACATGATTTTTTTCCCCAGTTCATTAGAGATTTCTGGGAATGCAATAAACTAATAAATTCAGAGAATTACATTCAGCCAAGTCTTTATAGAGTGACTATTGGCTCTTATTTGTGCTGTAACCTTTTTATTTTTTGGCTAATTATATTTAACTTTCTACATTACAGTGTTCAAGGATTAAGAAAGCCAAAACATAAAGAAACACAGACAATATCCATCCCATGCTTTATCTAAACACTGATGATCTGTCATGAAGTTTGTTAACTGGCTAGGCAGTTTGTCTATACAAACTCCATTAATTTTACTGGAAAGAAGTGAAGGTCTAATAATTAATTATAAGGAACACTGGGCTTTAAATATCTCACCCAGAACATTTCTTAATATATTTCTCTTAGTTAATAGAGCTGGTTTTGGTTTTGCTTTCCGTGTAAGATTCACTTAATAACTTGCAGTCAAAATACAGAAATATCCTAAGGCATATTAAGAACACACAGTTATGTTCAGAGGCATAAGTCTGCCTGTAATAGATTTAATTAGGTCTGTATTATATAATAAATGGGACAACCATGAACTAATAAATAGAGGGAAAAAATGGGCATGAACTGATTAATGAAGGAGTGGAAAAAACTCAACATATTTGAGTAAAGAGAAGTACACTATATATTAACAGAGTTGAATTCTTACCTTTGTTATTGTATACATCTAGATAGTTTGGTGCTGAAAAAATTGTGATTAGAGATGGGAAGCCTGTTGTTTGGCTTTTCCTGTACATACGATACCTGAGGAGAGAGAAAACACTAATTATTACTCAGTGTTGAATGTGTATTTGTCACTGACCAAATATAGTGCAAAAAAACCCCTAGTGCATTACTGTACTGGCTGTTGACAAATGCCAAGAAAGGGAAACACATGAGCTGGTTTAAAAGCCATGGCAAGGAGTATTTCCTGCAGGCTTTCTCATTCCATCCATTTGGTGTGACCAGTGATGCACACCATGCTCAAAAGCTGTGTCTCTGCCTCAAGTTTAGTGAGCCAGAGGTGGGGTTTGTTATGAACTTGCTCGGTGCCAGTCCCTGCAGCCATGTGGCCTCTACAGGCATGCACCCCAGGACACTCCCAGACCTTCCTCTGTGGGACTGCAGATGAAGCAAGCACCAGCAAATGGCTTGGAGCTGCAGGTACTGCCTTCAGAAGAGAAATGCAGGTTCTCCATAACCCACTGGAAACGACCGCAAGGCCAGGGGAGGTGGAAAGTACGAGAAGGGGAGGGGAAACAGGGCGTTCAATACTTTCAGTGCTGTGTCTAATCTTGTCCAGTCTATTAGCCCTTTATTAATGTCTGCATGTTTTCATTACCTAACCTTGCTGCCTATGAAAAATAAAAGGCTTATTGGACCAACAAATTATCAATCAAGCATTAAACCTGCACGTAATTGGAAACAAACCAACAAAACAGTACTTAGACACAAGCACACCAAATACTGCTCTTTAGTCCTCAGCTACAAGAAACTGAAGCATCTGGCAAACATCCACTACACTTGCACTGAAACTGCTGTATAGTTTCAATGTAATCTCTTCTACAAAATTTAATTTTTCACCCTTTATCGGAAAGCAATACAATAAAAATGAAATTTCATTACCCCTGGGTATTTTGTGCCAGGTATTTTTGGCACAGTAATAGCTTGCTTTTAATTGCATTGACGTTTTTAAGTATGTGACAATTCAAACATTCAGAATAGCTTTTTGTATGCATAATGAATACTGACCTTATTTCTACAATATCACTAATTTATCTCTTGCTATTCTAGTAGCATATAGTTTCTATCTCCAAACAAACACAGTAATAATGTATGCATGATATGCAAAGCTATTTATTCAGATTCTGATCCTTCATTAATATCTCACAAGTATGGTTCAATTCAAATAGTGGTTTTTAAAATAATTTTTTAAAGCAGCACAAAAAATTCTATCTTTACAATATCAATAGTTTCCTGGGGAACCGTCAACACCACCTGATGCTTGACCTAGACTGTTCTTGCACACAATGTTTTAAATCCCTTGAATTCATTAATGATAGTCCTGCATGAAAAAATGTGTGGCTATTGAGTTCCACAACTTTTCTTTTTATGAAGTGTAAAACCAGTAGGCCCAGAAGCTTCAGGCAGCTATGAAAGACTTGAAAGACAACAGTTCTGGCCTACACGAGCCAAATCACTTCCCAGGCACGATGGCAGTCTGTGTGTCAAAAGTCTCTGGCATATCTTCAAAACACTTTTTTCTGAGATGAATTTGTTTTTCTTTTCAAGTTTGGCATCAAAATAATTTTGGTAATTTTATTTCACTTAAAAAATCCCTAAGGCTAAATAAGTAGCATATATAGAAGCACTCTAAGTCCTGTAATTCAGCAATACTAATGTAAAAGACACTGTAATGCCAGTGTATATTTTTATAGCATTAATAAAAGGTGGAAGGAATTGCAACTTAAATTTTTTATTTCATTCTCAATCACCTGTACTCTGTCTGAGAATGGTAAGCCATCACACATTATTATTGCCCCTCCCCACACATCCTTACCCGGCATCCTGGGCTTCATGAGCTCGGAGTATGGATAACAAGTTATTGTGCTGTAGGAATTCACATACAGCAGGGTAACTGTTGGAAAAAAGATAATAGCACCTGTTATGGCATTATCAGAAGCACCACACAGAGCTTTCAAAAAGTGTTATCACGCAACATGCATCATTCATTAAATCAGCCCCCGCTCTGCAAGCAGGTTTCAAGACAGACAACACTGGCACAAGTATCTATTTTAATCTCAGCTCATAACTGCGTGGAGGGGAATGGGAGAAGTTGCAATTCATTACATAACCAACACCCTACACCTTGGCATAAAGAAAGCACTTTCCTTTATTACTGTAAGATTTAATGTATTCCAAAAAAGTGAAATATAATACAATGGTTGCTTGCAACAGAAAACGTTCTCACCCACTAACACTGGTTGCTGGTGGGCACCAGAAAATAAGGTGGTAAGGGGAAAGAGAGGGAAAAAGACTGAATGAAGATAGACAAATCAATCTCCAAACTGGGGATATTTGATCTTCCTGAACTTTATCTCACTGATAAACAAGAATTATCTTTCCCCTTGGCAAATTAAAATGTAAATCCTGTGACTTCTGAAACCCCCCAGAAGTGCCCACTGAATACATCGTTCCAAGACAAGGTCTACCATATGAGTAAAAACAGAACCATGAGGTGAAAATGGTGATGGTGGAATCTCCATCATATTTTTCACTGAAACAGATACTGCTGCATTTAAGGAGAATGAAAGGGACCTTTCTTACTACCTGAGCCCCGTGAAATTTACTCTTTTTGTTTAAGACACTGAACACATGGAAATTACATACAAGAAAAACGGAACACAGCAGTTCTGATAGCACAAGTGTGAAATATTAAGTTTTCAGAGAAAAGCTATATAAATAAATGCTACAGAACTTAAAATTACTTCATTTTGTTGCTTTAAATTTTTTTTTTCCTGCAATGACTGTTTTCTTCTTGCTTTTAAACCACTAATGACTCTCTATGCTTCTGCTGAAGGGTAACATGCACAGTGGCCACCTATCACTACAAGACAGGAAGGAAAACCTCTCTTATCCTGTTAGTAATTTAATGCAGAATTCAGGAAACCCAAAATTTCCTGGCTTCTTCTGTCCAAAGCCAATTGTAGCAGAGCAAAACAGAACAAAGAACATGTGTGGAAGAGAGTGAGGAGAAGTGGCACTGGAATGAAGAAGACTTCACAGGCAAAACCTTACCAGACCCCTTGAAAACATCTAAGGGGTGGGAGTCTTGATTCAGATGCCATATAGTGCACTTCCCTTTTGTCCCTCTTCAAGTCAGTCCCATATAATTTGTTTTGCCTTATCCAGATTTATTTCTCACCCTTGAAAACAAGCAACTGTTCAGGTGACTGCCTTATATTTCATGATGTTTCAGCAGGGTGGGAAGCTGGCACCCGTGTGAGGTTGCAGCTGGACACATCCACATCCCTGCAGCCCGATGACCTGATACCGAAAGGCTCTGCTGCACCAAATGTCAGTCACTGGCAAGGCATGCAGCCAGGTACTGGCACAGTTCTTGCTACTAGCTTAAAGGAGTTGTATTTCAAACATTAAACCTTGGGAGAATCCAAGCGTTCCCCCTCCCTGCTTCCTGTCACTATCTGACTTCACTTCCAGCACTGGCAGTGCAAGTCAGGCTGGCCAGGAAGTTTGAGCTGTGATTCTCCTGGGTCCCTGTGTCTGATGTGAGCCTGACTAGCTCTAAGTGCCTGAGCTCTGAAGGCAACATGGTGGAGAGACAGACTGGCATGGGTGGAGAATTGAGCTGCCTTCCAAGTGCAGCCAGCCCCAAAGCAGTATCTGACCTGGGACTGGGACCAGGTCACAGATTTTCTTGGATCTGAGGTCCAGGATGTGTCATGTAAATGTTACAATTATCCCTCCAAATTGCTGGGGAAATCGGAGAGCAACAATCAAAACTGTTGGTCAAATAAACTCCAAACTGGTGACAAAAGGTATAAACCTTGCATAAAAGTGCTGAAATGTCACCTGATAGCTGGAGAAAAGCAAAATATACCCTGTGGTAACATCCAGTCTTCACCATCAATTCATCTCTCTTCTAGTTCAAATAATAGAACAGATGAAGGGTTGAAAAAAGGAAATAAAAGGTGTTGGGGAATCTCCACAGAATCATTCAGATCGGAAATGATCCTTGAGGTCAACTACAAACCCAGAATTGCCAAGTCCACCCCCAAACTGTGTCCCCAAGCAGCGTATCTACATGTCCACTAAATACCTCCAGGGATGGTGACCCATCCACTTTCCTGGACAGCCTGTTCCAGTGTTTGACAACCCCTTCTGTGAAGAAATTTCTCCTAATACCCAATCTAAACCTCCCCTGGTGCAACATGAGGCTGTTACCTTCCATGCTGGCTCTGCACCACGATGGGCTCACACTGTGCTTGTAAATAACAAGACTTGCAGAGCATCTCAATCTCCAAACACAACTCATGGCAAGGCATTATGCTAAGAACAGTGCACATTATCAAAGACTCTGGCAAGAGCAGATGGTTTTGCAGTACCTTAGGAGCAAGATAAAGTCATACAGTAACACTGTTATGCAAAATACTTTTATTAAAGCTGTCCTAAATATGCTGAGCAAAATGAAAGAGATCAAATATATATTACACACAAAAACCTGCTTTCACAGGTATGATTTCATGGACCACCTTCAGTGGCCATTTGCCATCAACAGTCCCATCAGTTTCTAACTTCATGCATGAAAATGATGCAAATTCACAAAAAAACCCCCCAAACAACCAAATGCCCCCACCAATCTAATGCATCATCTCCCTTCTGTTTATGGAAGAGAAATGCTACTACTTGTTTTCAGCCTTCCTGAATATTTTGAAGCTGAAATGTCATTTGCAGCCAGAGGCTACAAACCCAATGGAATGCTATATTGCTGGTTTTGGACTTGAGCCACCCAGCATATATTCTCAGATGCAGGTCTGGTATTTGGAATTGTCTAAGAAGATTGCATTATACAATAATTTCAATTCCCAAATTACGTGGGGTATCATTTTGGCAAATGCAATGATCTCCAATAACTGACAGGTTGCCATTCAAACCACTGGAAAATGAGAACTAATTTGCATACATGTCTTTTCATAATTAATTGTGACTAAATGTAGACTTATGGTACATTTTGTTTAGAAATTTTTACATTAACTTCTGAAAACTGGGGTCTATAATGAAATGTGATAGACAGTTGATTATGTTCATTATCAGTGCAGCTGCTCAAAATGTCTAGGCTATTACTTTTTCCCCTCATAGTATTCTTTTCATCCAGTGTTAAGTACTGCTTTTAAAGAAGATATAATGAAGTGGTAAAAAATGCTCTTAAATAGACATGATAAGTTCTTCTTTCAATTTCAAGCACAAAAGTGGTGTGGTTTTTTATTCCTCAATTATCTTATTCTTCGTAAGTCTGTGGAAAATACTTCTACTAGCAGAATTTGGCTGATTCTACAGGGCCCACACCTAGAAAGGACAAGATGCCACACAGTGCTCCTTGTAAATTGACCAAAAAAAATCCCTGCCTGCCATCTGTTCTTCTAAGTGCATAGGATGGGATTCCCAATGTGCCAGCAGTCCTATGCAACCCAGAAGCAGTCCACATGGATATGTCATTTTGAAAAAAACAAAACAACTCACAGGCATTTTTCTTCACTCCTTGCTGAAGCAGGGGCTGCGAGAAGCAAAATTTGCACCACATGCCGCTATTACATACGCTATCCACAGCTATCCATATAGCACTTTCTTAATATCTATTTGCTTTATATTAAACTTTATTCCTCAACACAAAAATATGTGTCCTTCAGGTAAAAAGCAGAAGTTCTGCAACATGTCAACAAAACAGAGATTATGGCAAGGTATCAGAAACAAACTTTCACAGAAATGAATTCTGCTTGGAAATTTTTTTCCTAATCTGCTGAAAATGATTGTCTTGTAATCAAATACCCTACTGGTTTCTCTGAGCACTACCCTTCCAGAAACACTCTCCTCCTTGTCCCTGCTTTGCAGAGCCCAGACTGTAATTCAGATGAGCCAGAAATAAAGCAGTTGGCCAAGAGGGAAAACAAACAAACAGAAATCCCCCACGCAACAGGCTTTTCCAGAGCGACCCAGCCTTCTGCCTTCATGTGTCATGCTGAATCATGGAAGAGTGGTGACTCACGGAGAGAACAAAATACCATTCTGCTAAGCTAGAGAGATGTTATTCCCCATGGAGTATGTGACTGTGATATTCCCCTCTTTGGCATCCTTCTTTCATTAAAATACCTCATGCATAGTTTACTGGTTCTGAGGTCTCTTTTGCATGATCTTCTATGCAGTTCTGGAAGAGATGCAATACTTTGCTAATAAGAACCAAAATGGCAAATGTTTTCAAATTGTTCTCCCACCAATAATGGGAAAAAATGGATGGAATTAACAAAATTCTCTTTTATATCCTTCATCATATCATGAAAAAAGAGGTGTAAACATTTCTCTAAAAAGAGGACATTCAAATTTAGTCCAAAAGCTTCTCTAAGATTATATGCAAATATAAAAATAGGTTTTCAGCAAACTCTCTGGCCTCACACTTGAGGTTCCAAAAGCAAATGCTTTTGCTGCTGTGCTGTCTTAAGAAGCTCCCAAAACATCCCTTTCCACCTGCTTTTTCTTGCCCTTAGCTGTGCTGTCTGCAGAGCTGCACTTGGAAGTGGTCCAAGGAACTGTATGGGATTAGAACAAACAAACACATACGGTTTTTGCAGAGTCATTCTTTTAAAGTTGAATGTGTTCCCAGGTCTGATGAGCAATTCTACCAGTACATCTGGGCAGATAATCTGAAGGCAGCAAAAGTCTTTTGGCCCAGGAGATGGAAGGGTGGAAAAGTGGGAAAAAAACCCAAAAAAAGACTCATACAACTGTGCCTTCCACCCTGAGCTGAAACACACTCCAGTCTTCAAAAGCTTTCAGCAGGTATTTCTCTGGATTTTGCATACTCACAAACTTAACTTGTATGTCAAGTACACCACTAAAATATGTGCTGGCAGGGCCAAAATTATTACTCTACCCCAGAATATGTGTAAGGCTGAACCATTTCAGTTATCCAGTGGCTGCTTCACCAGCAAATTAAGTTCTCAGAGGAGTCTGAAATGCTGGTCACTCTTCCCATTTCTGCCTTTGTTTTTTTTTGTTGCTTTGGAAAATATAACGAAGTAATCAATAGCCAAACAGCTTTATAAAGCTCAGGGCTGCATAAGCTTATATTGCTAAAGAACTGATATTCAACTCATTAAGAAAACCCTAGAGGTTGGAGCATCGTGCCTGTGCAAAACTTCTGAGTATCTGCTCTACTTCTGACTTGCGCCGCCTCATGCTCTTGTTAACAGTAATTAAGCAAGTCTTAATTACACAGATGATCCCAAAGTGATGATAAGCTTGCACATGTGCTTAGTCCTGACTGGAAGGCCTTGATATACTTTGCACAGGGTAAGACACTGCTTATTAACTCAATGGCTCAACCAACTCTAAATGTTCTTTACCACAGCTTAGACTCAAGGGAAATGAAAGAAGCTGGTAGGGATCCAATGACAAATTTTCATGGATAGAACCATGTGTGTTCATAATAATAACTTTGTCTAAATGTGATCAAAGAACATTTTGATTCTTTCTCCATCCAGTAATCTTATGGAAGTTGGTGACATTCCCCATCCTAGTATGGCTTAGAAAGCGGAGACATTTCCCCACACCTAAACAAAGGCCTAAGCTTGCTCAGTGGCTGTCTCTCCATGACTTAGTATTATTTTCAGAGATTAAAAAATCCAGTTCACCTGTTGAGGCTTTCTGATCACTGAAAGATGACATCACCAAGATGATAGGCAGCAGTTTATCTTGTCAAGTCAGATACTGTAGAATCATTAAAACTGGAAAAGACCTCCAAGACCATCAATCAAGTCCAACCTTTGATCGATCAGCACTTTGTCACTTAAACCACAGCACTAAGTGCCATGTCCAGTTGTTTCTTGAACACCTCCAGGGACAGTGACTTCACCCCTCCCTGGGCAGCTGTTCCAATGCCTGACCACCCTTTCAGTGAAGAAATTCTTCCTGCCACCCAGCTTGTTTCTTATAGAAATGCCTGAGTGTTATTGTATCATTTTATCTACTGAAGAACAAACAAAGTCATCCTATTAGCAGACATTCTTGAAAGAGGACTGCATAACTCAGTCCCCCTTTTACAAGCTGAGCTGCCTGGTTAGGGAAATTAATTTATTTTCTCAGTAAGTAAGTAGAAAAGGCAAGGAAAATTAGACACTAGACACGGTGCACTGATGGATAACTTTTTCTGCCAGGTATTACCATTAGGTAAGTAATTATTCACCTTCCAGAGCAACTAGGCACTTCTTTCAAAATGAATGCTTGCCTTTATATAATGTCAGATAATGTGACTTGAAGCCAGCTCTCTGACTGAATCATTAATCAGTTTTATGTCCCTCACTCATGACCTGATAAATTAGGCGTCTTCTAAATATTTCTTCTTCTCCTGAAACATGCCTTTTCTGAATAAGAGTCAGGACACAGACTAGGTCTGATATGCTTTCTGGGGGAAACTGATACATATTTTGAGGAAATTTTATGGTAATTGTATGAAGCAGGCCTTTGAAAAAAGCCCAACCTAAATTTAAAAGATGTTCCAGTATATACACAGCTTGGTATTTAAGCACAAGGCATGTTTGTCAGGCTTTTCACACAGGGAAATCACTATTAATCCCTCTGCACAGTGCCTGGGAGTCCCAGGCATGCTCCAATATTCGGTGCTGCTGAGAGGAAGCGAAGTGACTTTATCCCTCAGTAATAAGCCCATTTCTGCATGGATCAATTCTTTGCAACAGTTTGACACTCCCTTTCATAATGAGTCCAAACACAGGTATTGAGCACCTTCCACACGCTGTGGATCCTGAGGCAGTGGTGTGACCTGCCCACAAAGGTGGGTGCTGGCAGCCCAGGCTGCAGGGCAAACTGCTGTGTTCTCAGCCAGTCCCCACACTGCAGCAATTATGGCTCCAAGAAAGGACTAGGAAAATTCATTTCTGAACATCAAACCATCTGTTCCCTTCCTGCTAACATTACCAGCAAGGGGGTTGTTTCTGGCAGCTCTGTCACCTGGTTACTGGTGGAAGCCATTGATTTACTTTTTATATGTCACTAAACAGCTACAGGGCAGTTATGTTCAAGGTGGGATTTCCTAAAACAACTAAAGGAGCTGGATTCCTCCCTTATACTGAGTTTGTTGAGAAGACTTGGACTTGGGTGTTGCTGGCATGGGCTGAAGGAGAACTTCTGCCCTTTGAAATGCTCAACAACCTCTTAAAATTTCAATAACATCTTCACATTTTTCATGAACAAAAATGAATTTTTTCATTAAGATTTCACTGAAGATATTGCTCATTTTGCCATTTAACCTCCTCTCCTGATAACTTTTGCTGATACCCCTTGTATGTTGTTCCTAACTACCGTATCAGAAAAACACCAACAAACACAAAAAGAGCTCAAATCCCTCAAAAATCCTTACACTGTCCGAGGAAGGTACAATGTAATCACCACCACTGTTCATGAGGTAACACAGGCTGATATTGTGACGAGAGAATGGAAGCAGTGCTCGAGAGGTTCGTCATGACCAGCTCAAGCACAACTAAGGGGGTGTCTTCTGTCTGGTGTCCACAGGAACTGGCCTGCAAAGCCACCTGCCTACCACTGGAAATGGAGAAAGGTAGCAGTGAACACCCAGGCACAGCTGGGAAACGACCTTTGGGGCTTGCTTTGGTCTCCCTTGCCAAAGAGGAGACAGTGGAACATGCCCCAGCACCCAGGGAAATCCTCTCTGCTGTTCAGGAGAGAGAGTCTTCTGACTCATTACAGAGAGAGACCAAAAAACTCCATAATTAAAGAACAATTATGGTAAAGAAACAGAAGAAATCTTCATTGAAATAGTCACAAACTAACCCACAGGTGTGCTTTGGATGTCCTTCTATCCCCTTACTATTACTTTTTTCAGGAATGTTCTCACAGCTATATTTTACTAACAAACATCAATAGAAAGCAATAATTTCAAAGATGAACTACAACTTGGCACCTTTGCATTTAAGTCCATACATGTTTCTTCCAGAACGTTACAGGCACTTGACTGCATTTCAGCTCTTAGTAAGTCCCATTTAATAATGCTGTTTAAATTCAGAATTTCTTGGGAAAAATTATTTCCAAACATAAACAAAATTTTGATCAAACTGAGAGAAAAAAAAAGTACCTGTGAGGGAGAAATCACATTTTTTGCTTACCCTGCAGAATATTAGGTAATCAGTGTTCCAATGCTGGAATCTTTCATTTGAAATTAAGTTCTAATTTTCAAACTAGAAACGCAGTTATGTACCCCCTTTGTAGAAGTGACACATTCATTATCTAACTTACAAGAACAGAAATAAGCAAAATACACAGGCTTTGGTGAATAAAATGAAGTCATTCAGGGTTTCCCAGTTGTGTCTTAAAGAACGAGGTGCAAATAAAGTAAGTGTGCATTTATCTGAAAACAAGGCAAGTCTGCAGAAAAAAGGCCTAATTATCTAAATAGTGTCACAAAGCTCAAGCAAACATTTATATTGCAAAACCAGAAGGTCACCTACAGATATCTATTCAAAGCAGTAATAATCACCTGTAGAAGTACGAGCACCCCCTGACTGTGTTGTGAGTGAAGTGTTCCTGAGTCTTCTCGTTTCCAAAGTCCTCCAACGGGTCTGACCACAGGATGTCACACATAGGTCCATATGCAGGTGGTTCCTTGAATCGATCTAACTAAGAAAAATAGGAGACAAAGAAATACTAACTTCTTTCAACTGTGTATCACAGAAACACTGAAGCAAAATTACTGTTTTTCATTCCATGAGCGGGCAAACAGAGAGACCCAAAGCAACCTGTTTTTCAGCTTTAAAGCAATGGATTTAAGTAACAGTAAAACATTCTTTGCTAACGCTGACAAAGAGGAGAAGGAACAGATAAAATTTAAAATTAAGACATACAGTGCATTCCCATTCTACACTAATTTTTGTTTGCTTTTTCCCCCCTTTTCTACTGGTTTTGCAAGTACTCCTGTGGACAAGAGAGAATACAGTATTTCTGTATTTTGTGATTTTTCAAACCTCATGGTACTCAATTTATGTGAGTGACACATCTCAAAAAAAATACAATAGCTATTCCAATGCAAGTTCCCATTTTGGTTTCTGCACCTTTTAACAAAAAAGTTGTATTTAAATATCAAGGCAGTATCTCTGCATTACAGCATCTTGCCATGACATTCTTGGTGCTCTCATAACCTTAACCCTAATTAAGAGCAGCTAAAAACTCCTCTTTCTAGCCTGTCTGTAAGTAAAATTTAAATTATATAGAATCATACTGCAAATAAGATGAAGTATAGCAAAATAGGGAAATAATAAAAAACAGCATTTTCCTGCAAGAACTCTTTAATATAAAAACACTGTTTGTTATCTGCCAGAATTCTTTCATGTAAGAACACCACTGTTAACATGGATGCATGAATATGGCTTGCTGTCCAAAACATTCTCTGCACTGACCAGGGAAGATCAAGTAATGATTCAGTAACACAATAACAGACCTTCCCCCACCTATGAAAAAATTCCGAAGAGAAAAAATTGGGGTTTATGTTTAACACTCAGTTAAGAAGCTTTAGTAAGAAACCTCTACAATTTTTACCTTTGCATTCTCATCTTGAAATATTCGCAGCATACCTACACTTCTGACTTATTTCAGCCCTCTCCAATTGATGCTTATGGAATGAAAATTCATTTAAATTAAACACAAATTCATAAATATGCAGACCCAATTTCTGCTGATTGCCAAAGATGAACAAACCTGCTGGGCTGGGCAGAGGGAAGGTGAAGATGTGTTAATGAACCTAACCTGGAATCTGAGAGCTAAACACCTTTACTCTGCCATTATGTTGCTGCAAAGCCAGCTAATGTTTCGGCAGGGAGTATTTTTGTTTACAGAGATAGCACATCTTTACCTCAGAAACAAAACTTCACATTCAGTAATTTTTTAAAGTGCAGTTAATATCTTAATTGCTTTTTAACCAAAACATGTAATTACTGGCTCAAGTCTGGGTTTTTTTTAAACCATAATAATTTCTTAGTAGACTACAAACTAACCTCAGAATAGAAACTACCTTTTAGTAACTTTAAAGCTCAGAAGTCTATATACACCTGCTTACAAGTCTCACACTGCAAACTAGAAACAAGACACTTTTTTCCTGCTGAAATCACTAAGAATGAATAGTTCAAATATCTCCTTTTAGAAATATCAACTGAAATATCTTCTAGAAAACATCTGAAAAAAATTAATCCTTGATAACATGTAACAACACTGAATTATGTCTAGAAACCGTTTGACCTTGTTCTCTGAACTTTCATGAGATTTCTGAGAAACTTCTTAGAACACAAGAGTACACACAAGCACAAACTTACTAAGCCTCACTTAGACAATTTGCTAGGCACTCAAGTGCAGAACTATTAAAAATGTGGCAGAACCTATTGAGAATGATGCTATTGACTACTTTGAGAAAAATACTCAGTATACTCATTGCAATCATAGGACACTTCTTTGTTATCTCTTTTAAATATTGTGAGATTTTTATAGAGCTATTTTTGTGTCTTCTCCAAAAAAGTTCAGAATTCCTAACAAGGCACAAGCAATCATCAGATGGTGCAGTTACATTGTGCTAATAGATAATATTGAAAAGACTTACTTTTCTGATGTCATCTAAGGTGTTGATCTCTGGAGACAAGCCACCATGTACACACAGGAACTGTTGGTTCATCAGAGCAGCCAAGGGAAGGCAGTCGAAGGCATCCATGCAGGCATCATATACACGTTCTGAATATTTGATTTTACCTTTTAAAGATTAAGATGGTATCAGAAAATGCTATTAATATTTAAGAAGAAAAAAGAATATGCTTACTATCTCAATCTTGCTCTCACTATCTTGCACTGAAAGTTTGATTCATGCAAAAAATTCTTCAGGATTATTGTTATTCACCTCTGGAAAAATTCTTCATGTTCTGAGGTGAAATTAATAAAAGTTCTGCCAGGTTTATTATAATTTTTCTAAAAAACTGTACATAAACAACTTAATACACCATTACAATCTGCCATGAAATCTGTACTGCAAGCCTTAAAACATCTGCTGAATGGTTATCATCTATTACATTATCACTCAATATACCCTCTAAGAAGCAGTCAGAACTTTAGTCCAATTCCTTGTAATTAATTATCTCCAGAAATGCCATTATGAAATGAACGAGGTGGTACACTGATGCTGAAATGTTAATTTACCAATATGCACACTAAACTCAATAAACCATGAAGCCTCTGTGCCTATTAACATTTCCTTTATCCCTGATGCTAAAAAGGAAACACCGACTTATGGCCAGAGCTTCAGCTTACAGTGCCACTGTGAAGGTGAAGGTCTACACCTAATGAGCTTTTATGTGTCACTGCATTCTTTCTTGCAACACAGAAAGGAATTCATATAAAAAGAACATACCACAGAGTTTAAGCCTACTTACAGGGTAAATGTGAAAATGCTATACTTAAATGAAAAAAAAAAACAAAATAGAAACTCCTTGCATTTTTCTGCTGCTGCAGATGAGACACCACCTCCTTCCCTGGCAATGAGGGATCTGTGCCAGAGGTGCCCGCACTGCTGTGCTAGCTCCATTTGCTGCCAGGCTGCTGCGTGGGGCAGCAAACCCTCAGCTGCTGCAACAAGGAGCAGCAGCACAGCTTGCCAAGAGCATCCCGGCCCAGATGGCCCCACAGCAGGCCCAGGATGCCTCCCAAGCCAGGCTGGCACGCAGAAGTGTCTCATACCTGCGGCACCAAGGGACACCCTCGAGTCTCTAGGGGTGGTTGGCCACTACCTGCTGGGGCGGGTTGACCCTTCCTTTCTACACCACCAAGAGATGACTGCTCTCTCAGGGAACACTGATTGCAATTTAAAGTTAATGACAGCTAACATGAAAAGTACATGAAAAATTACTGATGGTAAGCCAGTATCAAAAAACAAATAACAAAATAACAAATTAAGTAGTTGAAAAAGGAGTTAAGAGGAATTAGATTAAGGTAGACTTACATTCTTGCTTAAATGTGAAATACTCTGTTAAATGTCTACATTCATGATTCCCACGAAGTAAAAACAGTGTTTTAGGGTAAAGGATTTTCAAGGCCCACAAGTACAGCACACACTGCAAATGAGAAACAAGAAAGAAAAGAGAATTCATAATTAATGGCATAACTCAACAACTTATGTTCCCCTCCACTCCAAAAATAGCAGAGAAAAAAGGTATTCTGTGTAAAACACTTATTTTCATTCTTCATACAGTACATGCAAACGTCTCTCTGCACTTCAGCCTGGACTGGATGAAACTCCCATGGGTAAACTCTGGTAGAGTTTTACACTTTTGCTGAGCGGCCCCTCCCGGGTCAGCCGTGCAGAGCCCTGAGCAGCCCCAGCTCTCAAACACCAGTTGCTGTACAGCTCCAAAACGACGTGTGTACTCCCCACCTGGAAGGTCAGGCAGAAACCCTCTGTAGAAACAATTTCACCGGAAGATCTGCATTTCCTGGCTTAAGGAAAAGCTGCCTCTGAACAATTTAACCCACACTTCAGGAAATACTCAGTTTCCAGTATTACACAGTTTTAACATGAATGCTTGTTCATTTTTCACTTAACATTGTTCTGTACATACAACAGGGGACAAACAATCCACAAAGCTCTTGCATTAAATGAAATTACTACGAAGCTACTACTATAAAGCCTTTTCTCTTTCCTGAAAATTTGTAGTTGAGATGACATTTCTTCTAGACATGGCTTTAAAGATTAACAAAAAGGCTTAGAGAAGCCAAGATTTGCTCACACCTCTCTAAACCACCCAATTAAAATAGTTGTTTTGAAAACTAAGTCATAGGTCCAAGAGAGCTTATGGACATAAGACCCACTCATTCCATGAGATGAGCCCACTGCCTGCAGGAACACTGTGCAGACCACAATGGCCTCTCAAAAATAGGAGTTAGAAAACTGAGCAAATTTTCCTCCAAGCTTTCCTTTTTTGATATCCATGAACTGCAGAAATGTTGTGCAAGAAATAAAAGGTGTCAAAAACACACCACTCTCATTTACAGCTACTTCCTAACACTCCCCTCTGTTCTGTTGGAAAAAAAAATAAATTTTACTTAATAATCAATAGTGGAAATTCAGAATGTACCCTAACCACAGTTTCAGTTTATAACAAAACCAGGACTGTTGTCAAAGTAATGCCTCTACATTATACAGTTTGAATTCCCCTTTACAATTGAGAGTGTCTTGAAAAACAGCGTAATTAACCGTCTCAACATGTAGATTTCAGCTCTCGTTTGCTACACAGTCCTCAACTTATAAAAACAAAAGAAAAAAGGATGCAACATTTTTATGTTTGCACGTACACTATCCAGATAATCACACAGCAGCAGAGATTTTATACTACTACTCTTTGTCTTGAATTTATTGTATATAAACATGTGAATGCCCTGCCTGTTCTTTCTTTGTAATTTCTGTTCTTCTACTCAGAGGGTCTCCAGCCAGGGGAAAACAACAAAAATACACGCAGCATCCTCTCAGCTCACACCAATTCTTCAGCCTCCCAGGCGCTATTGCCACTGCAGAAGTGAGAAGAGATGTCAGAAAGCCAGCAGATCACACTAATGTAATCCCGTGTGAAATTATGCTGTTAGGTCACAGCAATCAACTGCTGTGGCCCAGAAATTCCACACAGTGTGTTCCTGGGGAAAGTCTTCTCTCCCTGTGTAATCTCCAGCAGAGTTGGATTTGAGGGTTTTGCTCCAATGGGGAAGGCAACCCACTTCTCCTTACCACCAGGGCAATTCTCTGTCTCTGATGAGTTCATCTCTCCAAGAATTCCCAGAACCTTCCACTTCTTTGAACTTACAGGCTAATGCAAAAATTTGATGTAAATGCTGCGAGACAGGAAGTTTAAAGTGACACCTCCATTCATGCAAAGAAAGTTCCAGTTTTTAAAGTTGCATCTAAGTTACCTTAGAGCTTCTAATCCTGCCAAAGCACCTTTAGAAAAGCACAGTGATTAGTGATTAGATGAAGTGACATATTAAAAAAAGTTTACACTGCCCTCATAACTGAGTTGTTCATTTTCATAAAGCCTTGGCAAGATTAAAAGGAGCACTAGGTACTGAAAATATCACTGAGATCGAGGAAGCAAGGAAAATCAGGAAAGATGGAATTTTAATCTTTTTGACATGAGGTACTTGCTTATGGGTAGATCTCTACATTTCCTTATCATAGATTTATTTTTTCTTTTATTTATATGCTTCCTTTGAAGTGCTCATGAACACCAGACCAAAAAGATATAAGAGAACCAATGCAGTCCAGAAAGTTCTGTTTCCCTGTCACTGTACAAATAATGTAAGCCCACCATTCGCATTTTGTGTTGCTTTCAGTAGTACCATATCAAAGGCTTATTTTGTTTAAATAATTTCTTTAATTTCCCCCCTTTTCTTTCCAGTAGTTCAGAGAACTTATGCTATAATAGTAAACAAGAACTAATTAACCAATAAAGTTTTTTTCCCATCCAAACGAAACAGCAAATATGAGGGCAACAATTTTCATGGATTTTCATCTTACAGTTATTTACATACAAAATCTTATGTCCAAACAACGTATCATGAGAAAATAATTCTGGTTTTCATTTTTTTTCTACCTGTGCTTTGCATATCAGAATTCTTACCAAATTCAAAAAGTTTATAATAAATTGCCCTTGTTGAATATCTGAGCTTACACTCTTCAGTTATTTGGTAATATTGCTTCCCAACAGTAAAATTTTAAAATACCATTTTTTTTTGTCCTTCAACTTTTTCGTTAAGAACATACTCCACATCAGCTCTGCTGTAACTCTATGCAGAATGTACAGCAGGGACCTTGCGATCTGGAAATCTGTAAGGTGTTTTTGGCCTGTTTCACTGCATCCTATCAGGGCGGTCCCGTGGCGTAATGGTGAGCACTCCGGTCTCTGACTCCCAAGGTCACGAGTTCGAGTCTCAGTAGGGGA
>JAWWEV010000134.1:22710354-22724553 GCA_035583235.1 Hafferia zeledoni
TCGAAGGGCACACCCACGTGGGGAGAGCCCTTCCCAAATCTTCGTTCGCGAAGACTGGGCCATTATTATTATTATTACTGCATCCTATCAATAAAAACTGTATTTCACAGAAAAGTTACACCTCTTCATGCCAGTCCTCAAGCTGAACCCCTGCTTACTTGTTTTCTCTCTCTCAGCTGTTGAAACTGCAGATACCTTAAGTTTGTAACAAAGAGGTAATCTGTCCACCTCCCACTCCCAGCTCCTGTAATCAAGCTGTTTTCCTGCTGAGGTTCGGGCAGCCTCAGCATCAGGAAAGGAAAGGTCTGTGCAGTTAAACACTCCGTAAGCCAAAGGTACGTATTTTCAAAAAGGACTTGGGATTTAACTCCACTGTTGCGTGTTGACTTTGAGCCTTTGCTCAATTTGACATCTCAGCCCGTCCTGAAAAGGCAAACCAATAACCCCAGAGCTCTTCAACACATTCCAAGTTATGTGCTTAAAACAAGGAGCCTTGAAAAATCATCACCGTCACCACTCCAGTGCAACCACAGCAGCACCACCTGCCACACAGTGCTCACTCAGGGGGGCTCTTGCACTGGTTGTGCCAGGAAAAAAAAGATGCAGCTCAGTGTTAGTTGTATGGCTTTGTATGGGTAACAAAGGACGGCCTCTCCCTCCAAATGACTGACAGCACTGGGCACTCCAACAGATGAAATTCAGTGTGAGTAAGTGTGAGGCAATTCATACCCGAAAGGGTAATTTGAGCCCCACATTGCTAAGGTCTCTGCGGGCGCTCTCTGACCTGTCCAGCAGTACACTGGAATAGCTCCTTCACTCTCTAAACACACACCTTATCTAAACATGAAAATTGCATTACTTTAATTGAACAGAAATAATGATACCATCACAGTACCTAATATGGCTTCCTAAAATGGAGCAACTATCCCAATGGAAACCATGTACCTTTTTACATACAAAACTGCATTCACACTACTGGTATGACTATTTAATAGGGCTTTATTTGAGAGACAAATAAAGATACATTGCATATGTAACCAGAATAAGTTGCACCAGAGGTGCAACTTATTGCCATTTGCAACTTGTTACCCCTGAACACAGGGGAAGACAATTCTCAAAACTACTGAAAATAAAAAACTGTAGTATTATATTAATTACAAACAGGGGTTCATTTTTCTTCCCAACTTTCAGAGCATTTCAGCATGAGTATATTTCAGTTGGGGCTTTTTGTGTTTCTAAAACCAGTGCTCTTGTACACACAGGTTTCATATTTAAAAATGAAAAAGGCTGATACTGTGGAAACAGACTTTGCGTGGAGTAACAGTGAATTTATTCCTCATGGTCAGCATCTCAGCTTATTTCAAAAATGTTCAAGAATCTCACTCTGATCATTCAACTTTTGTCTTATTTTTTTATGAACATCTGTTGAATATTCCCAAGCTACTTTGGGATTTTGTTTTGACACATGCATGGTACTTTAGCACTTCAGACTTCAATTATTGCATGACTCTCTCCTAGCCAGTCTCCCAGATGATTTTATTAGAAGTGATCACCTGCAAAACATTGCTACTTGCCTTACAGTCTTTTCTAATGTTTATTAGAAACATTATTATTACTCCCATTTCAGCCTTTAAAAGGACCTCAAAATATCCACAAAGAAGGATCTCTTTTTCAACCAAAAAGTGACTAGGAAATTTTTTTTTAAATGTTCCTCTAATTCTTATGGCTAATACTTTCTAAACAGGTATCCAAGTGCTTGCTCCTAACTCTCTCCTCTTCGGACCTCCTGTCTTGGCCCCAGCTGTTCTCTGAGAAGATGGGCCCCACACAGAGATGGAATGCAGGAGAAATGGTGCCATCCCATGTTCTCTCCCCGCAGCCAAAAGGGGTTCTTGGCATACTGGGGACTCACTCCAGCAACAGCTGGCACAGGACCAGGCAAGCTGCGAGAATGGCCTGGACACGAACAGATGTTCCAGTCTGGGAATCTAATGTATATAAAAATAATTTGAATTTGCTGAATTAGTGAATATTCACAGCTCTGAAGAGCATTGCCATGCAAAAATACATGCTTTTATGAGATGGAAATTCTTGCTATAGAGAAACATATTTGCTACTGGTAAATAGAAGAAAAGAGCAATGAAATTTAGGATAATTTAAGTCCTAGAATTTTCTTTGCTCTGAGAAAAGTGAAAAACCTGCTGACTTTGCCAGTGAAATATTCCTGATCAATCCAAACTATTTTAAATCAAGATGTTTACTGGAAAACATTAACACTACAGCAAATAGAGGAAACTGAGACGGGTTTATTCTTTCAATGAAGTCCTAGAAAGTGCAGAGAGATTTTAGAGATAACAAACACACAACTTCACCAGCATTAACTTCATCCAGAGTTTACTAATATCAATTTATTTATATGTAATTGTTTTCTTGGGAGAGACTAGTTAATAATTTCTAGCAGTTCACCAAGGTCAGAAGCATCTTAAGTCCTAGATGCCTTTTTAATTGGTGCAAGGGTCCAATGATCAAATTCCAGACTCACTCCAAACACTTTCACTTTGCTCTTGCTAGAAAAACCACAAAACTAGTTTCACCTTCTGGAATTTCAGTCTTCAAATTCAGGAAACAAAGACGTACACATGTTTTGAAACTTAAAACATAACTCCCGTTTTGTTCATTTTGAACATTGGTTTAATTCTCCATATCGTAACTGTTTTCTCTATCAAAAATTATGACTATGTACCTTATGATAATCGACATTTAAGTCTGTATGCTGTTCTATGAGACTGAGAAAGAAAATAATTCCAACAGTTCATTTACACAATGTTATTAATGCATTATAATTGGTATTTACCCTATAATTTTTCTAAGACTGTGATGAAAAACAGTCTGCATGTACACTCCTCCCTACACTGCACAGGGTTTGTATCTGCCTTTCAAAAGAGTTTTCAGACTCAGGTAGAGATTAGTCATTCTTCCTTGCAATCCATTCCTGCACAACCACTTATGCTCTAACTATTCTTTGGCTTTAAAAATAGTCCTCTGTTTTGATCATTTAGGTTTCTACTCTCCGTGACCATAAAACTTTGAAAGTGAGAACCGAGGGGTTTCTGCTCTGGAGTCAAACTCCTGGCACAGTGCACAAGCACAACAGGGAAATGTTATCAGTTATACAGCCAAGGAAACAAATGTACCATATCAGATTGCAGAAATTTGTTAATTTAAGTGAAGAAATGCCCAGGCTCTCCCAAAAGAGCAAATGGAAAAGAGAACGTAGCAGTGGGATAAAGATTCCATCTGTGCGGAGAAACCTCATCTCATTCTACCTACAATTTGACATTTTTAAATTTTACCTGTTGTAATTTCTTTGTTAGTCTCTCATCCTGTGACCTCTTGCTTAGAACTAATTTCAGAGACACAAACACCCCCCTGCTTTGAGCAGCAAAGCTAACTCTGGTAAAAATGGAGCACACACGAAGAACTGAGCCCTTGGATCAAAAGCTCCATAGGGCAAGGACTGACATTTTTGCTGAGTTCCTTATACAAATACTTTTCTCTTTTTCCCTCTGTATTACCAAATGCCTTCCACCTACCTTATGCAATTTCTTCCTCTGTTCTTAATGATAATAGCTTGCATTATGTAGTACCTTTCATCCAGAAGAATCCCAAATGCTTTGCAGCCCACAGAGAAGGATTATCTCGCCCACTATCAGAAGTGAGCTGGGTCTAAGCTCAATGGTATCACTTTTACGCTAGATATCACACGGCAATCAAGGGGATTTTTTTTAAAGCTTACATTACTCATGATTAGTACCTTGGACCAGCTATTTAACTCTTTTGGAAAGACCCCAGAACTGCAATAGTCTCATGTCTACATAGCAGAAAGGGGAGCCAACAGATCAGTGGAAGATCACTATGATGTGGTAGAAATACGTCCTGAGATCGGGCTAGGGTTGTTTACCACTGCAACTTCTCCAGGACAAAGCCCTGGCAAGAGCTGGTGCCTGATGTATATACTCAGGTTCTTCTCTCCATCAAAAGCATCCTCCCCCTTTAAATGCCAAGTTGCATTCTTGACAATTTTCCTTTCCTTGTCACAACTTATTGTGCTGAGTTCATGCCTGAATGCACAACTCTACATCCAAATACACTTACAAAACAGAAACCTGCCTTTCCTTTCAAAAGCATTCTTTAATCAAGGTGACAGGTGGGGAAAATAAGTTATGTGACCAAACCCACCAGTGACTGGAGAACCTTACATAAAAAAGAAATAATATAAGTGACAGCTGAGATATTTTTTTGGCACTGGCAGAAGCCAGTACTGCTTCCAGTGAAAAAGCAGTGTTCCAGAATGGAAAAACTGAATTTGGAATACAATTTGCTAAGTATGAATGCACAGGTTGCTAAATGAGGAATTTTAAGAGCCTTATTCTCTGTACACAAGTGGTTTTCTTTCTTTCATGTGGCTTGCCAGTCTTTAACTGGTAATACCCATGGAACAATTTTGGCAAACTGTCAGACAAGCATTTGAAAGCTCAAGCAAATCTACTTGTTCTATAGCATATTAAAAGCATATATATATAAATGAAGACAAAACTTTCCTCTGTCATATAGAACTTGACTCAGTCAAAGTCTACAGAAGATCTGAATGAGGTTATCACAATGGAAAAATGGCAGTTCAAGACTGAGCTGCACGATGGTTGAAGTCTGTGAAACTCCCTCCTTCCTTCCCAGCCCTCCCCAAGTGATCCAGCATGATAATCTACAGCAATGATTTAGCTCACAGCTCACTGCAGATCATGAACTCAAGCTCAGAAAAATCATGATCAAGTGCTGACTTCAGTACGAGTCTAAATCCTTACTATATGGACTTTTGGCAGGTAGCTGACAAAACCTGGCAGTTCTAAAGTTTTTAGAGCATTTGTACTTGGAATAGCATATTTCTATTTGCAAAATGTGCCAAAAGATTCTGTTAACATTTGAAATCAGTTTTAAAATGAACTAATAAAGCAAAAGCAGTTTCACTGAATCTTATTTTCAAGAAACTTTATACTATTAATGTAACACTGGCAAGATTAATGCCCTCATCCTTTCTACAAACAACTCAGCTGCTTGGCACTACATACTTTAATATCAATATGACTCAGCGTACTAAGATGTGGTATGTAAAATGAAACAGGAGTATATGTGTTCTCACATGATGCCATCTTATCTAGTCACAGACACGTCATATGATCTGTACTGTTTCCAACAGATATTGGGCATTCCCCTTTGACTCAGAGGAGTTCAATCTGAACTTTTCAAAGAAAGCAGTAGAGCCATAGTTCAAAAGCTGCTGCAAGGGTTTCTGACTGACTGCTCAATGACTAGATTAAATACGATCCACACAAATAAATCCAGATCAGGTTTTATTCAATAGTTGTGCACCTCATGTGTCAGTCTGCAAAACCAAGCAGTAACACAGAATGGAAGAAAAAATCTGGTTTGTTCTATAAGCACTGGAACAAAGGATTTGCACTTGGTATTTGACTCACTTCTAGTCAAAGGTGGGCAGGTTGAATGGACACTATTTCTTTTAAAGCCAGGTAAAGATGTTGTCATTCAACCTCCACATGCTATAACCTGACACTGGAGTCTGCACCAGGTCTCAGCACCACCACCAGGACACTCGTGCATCACTTCCTCTCTGTGGATTCAAGTGCTGCATCAAAAGCCAGAGACCACGCAGTCCTGCAGGCCATATCTAAACAGAACTTACTCATTCTCTCCAGCACAGCACGTTATGTGCTGTCTTTTTGTCCCATTTAGTTTCCATCTAGCCCTTCCGTTTTCATAAAATTTCACATCCAGGAAACTCAGATCAAATAAACCTACAAGTCAAACTAAACTATGGGTTGTTCATTCAGTTTTTCTATTATCTCTCTTTTCTAATAGCTCATGTCTAGTTACCCTGTTGAGCTTGTGCAAGCTGCAGAGCTGCCTTCTGTGCTGTACTTGGATGGCCACTAGTTAGCACCAAGGCCTACTCCATGTCAGCTTTCCAGCACTGATACAGTGGGATTTGGCTGGATTCCAAGTAACCTTTATAAAAAACACCACCAGCAAAACAAACATGGTATTGCAAAGCACCTTGCAGTTTCTGGTATCCCTGAACTCTTTAGATGCTAAATACACATAACAGCAGCTTTGCAGCCCAAACCATAAATTAGGAACTTACTTCAATGCTGAAGTACCCTCTGTCCACGTAGTCCCCCAGGAAGAGGTACCGCGTGTTGGCAGGAGAACCGCCCACTTCAAACAGTTTCATCAAGTCAAAGAACTGACCATGGATGTCTCCACAAACTGGAAGAGAAGAGGAGCAATATTCAGATTCACCATGCAAAGATCATGTTAGGCACACACATTCTGAAGTCACTGTGTTACAAGAAACATTTTACAACAATTTTGTGCATCATTCACTAGTTAAACAATCAGTGAGCACTGGCAGCTACTCAAGAGAAGCTGTTTTTCTATGATGTATATCCATGTATGTGCAGGCAAAAGGCTACCAAACAATTAAAGGAGAGCCATCAGGTAAATCTAGCCTATAATTATTTTCATAGGTATCTATCCATTCCTTCTACTGCCCACCAGAGCACACAATACTGGCAACAGTATTAAGACAAATCAAAGCTGCCCTGAAAGAGAGAAAATGATCAAGCAAGGTTACTTTCTTTCAACATCACTCTTCTATTTTTCGTAGTCTTAAACCCAGAGGAACCACCAATCGGCTTTCCATAAAATGCAAAGCATGCCTGTCCTGTGTATGCCACAGGTTAAACAGACACATTTCTGGTTTCTGCAAAGGAAAACGCTCTGCTTGCTTTCCCAAAGCATGTCTTACACAAGAGGACACTGGTGTTTCATGTTTTCCCCTCTCCCCCTTTATTTAACCTCATATAACTGCAGTTAGTTCAACTTCATTGCAATAAAGTCAATCTAACAGGCAGCTTCCCTGGAAAGAGCAGCCCCAATAAACGTGACAGACCAGGCACAAGTGACAGCAGCCCAGCCCAAGCAGAAATGCCTCTGTCTGTGCCTCAAGGGCAAGAGCACGGCCCAGCTATCTTGGGAAATTGCAAACTCCCTGGTGGGTGACTGCAGCATCTGCAGGAGGGCAGGCAAGGCTTTTGGAGGACCCCATGGAAGCCGAACTAACAGTGCTGTGTCAAAACCTGCTTTGTTTCTTCCGCCCAAGAGAGGAGAACTTCTTCCCGCTACACACCCTGTTTAGGGCCAAGCCTGGTCCTTTTATGGGAATGGTTCTTAACAAAGATGTTAACAGTCCTGACTTACTGAGGTCAGTTTAGTCTGGTTCTCCCTTCAGTGACTCAAAAACGCCATAAAATCTGATTTTCAAACTCTAAGGGTGATTATGAAGCAACTGTATAAAACCAAGGACCCAAGATAGGCTTTATCTGGAAACAGCAGCCCAGCTTCAGTGGAATTCAGATGCTCTCTCCATCACAGATAAGCAAATCTGACATCAGCTGCATGCCATGGAGAAGCATGAACTCACATCTCGATATAGATACAGAAGGACTACATACAACAGCTGTAACACCAGACTCAACAAACTCACGGTGCAAACAGTGTTCACACATTACTGCCTTTCATCTCAGTCCAGTGTCACATTATACTTTTTCACGTCTATCCCTTTTCTCTGATTGCATACACTAATAATAGAATCTATAGTGCCATTCCATCAAAAAAACAAATACAAAAACAATGCCTATCCAAACCAAAACCGACCACCCACCTTCTGAGTACAGAAAAAAACCACTGATGTTCCCATGGCTGTTTTCATGAATATTTCTGTGAAACTGGTGACCCAATTCATGATTGCTGGCTAGCTGATGGTTCTTCTGTGACAGTAACATGATATTTTCCCCATAAAATAGCATATTTTATCTCATCACCATTGTGCTCCATTGTATAATCTCTTTTATCAAGCTGATTCTCAACTGTGAGTTTTAGATTACAACTTTCATGCTAAAAGCCAACAGTTACAATTTCTACCTAAAAATAACATCTGCCATTAATTATGCAAAACAAATACTACTTAAATTCTCAAGTGATATAACACCACCACTGTTTCTCTAAAAAGCCATTTGTACCCCAAAAGAAATTTTTTTTATAACATTTTTATTTGGATACATTAATCTACCAAACCAATACACACTTCTTGACTGTACTCCTCTGCATGGACACTGTGGGAAGATTAAAAACACGTGTCACATATTGATGGCCAGGCAATCTGCTCTCCCAACTTCCAGCAGCAAAGCTTTCAGTTATGTAACTGTACAGCTCTACCAATTATCGCCCGCCCCCATTTGCTCCAACTGCAAAAACCTGAAGTTGAACAAGACTGAAAGATTTTTAAATGGATTTAACTTTTGTACTTTCACTTAAAGCACAAAGAAACTAGATTTCTTTTTTTTTTTTCTGGTATTGAGACATGTGTGAACAGGTAAATACATTGAGGCCTGAGGCCTTTACAGAGAAACCAGAAAGGTTACAAAGCTTTCTCCAAACACCTCTATGTCCATGAATTTGTCACAAGTCAGAAAAGCAGCAAGCAAATCAATGAAGACGACAGAAATAAAAAGTGCAGAGCTCTGCAATTCCATGACCTGCAAAATTCTGAATTGGTCTTAAGAATTGATACTAGATGGATATTCCAGGCACTTTGCACAGTGCAGCAATACTTGGCAATAAATGCAGAAATGTATCCAGGAAAAAAAATTCAAACCACAAAAAACCCAACCAAAACTGAAAAGCCCAGCCCTCAAAGCCAACCTTGCAAACCAAAGTAGTTTCAAAAGAGCAGCTTAAATTCAGCAGGTAAAAGCAGTGAGAAGAAGACACTCAAAGTTAAGAGTCAGCATTGAGATTTAATTTATTACGGTCAGACCCTGGAATTCCTACTGAAAAACTACATCATTACATACAGTTAATCCAATTAGCATTTTGTCTGGAATAGCATGGAGTATCTTAAGGATCTCACACTTTCCAGGTTTGCATATATAAACTTGACACATCTTTTAGTGTACTCACAATCTGATGAATAGCCTTATTTACAAATAAATTAAGGTGCAATTTTGCATGCCTACAGTGCTACGCTCCATTTACAGATTGAAAACAACTGTTTCTATAGTTCTGCCACCTTTCTTTTCCAATACTAAATTCTTATGAATCCCCAATCTGGAACATTTCCCAGGATGCTGAATCAGTGCTTTATCTTTCATTAGGTAGGGGCAGAAGAGATTCAGCATTGTACTTCTATTCATAAAGGCAGAAACATCCACCAGCCAATAGTCACAGACTTCATGCCTTCTGTTCACCAACAAAGAACTTGGCAGCACTGCCTCACCAAGAGCCCACCGGAAAGGTTCTAGAACCACTCCACACCACTCCTATAAAACCAAGGGCACCACCTTCCTCCTTCCTCCTGTTACAGAACAAAAATTAAAACCACACTAGTTATTATGTAGACAGGTTAACTCTTTTACAAGCTTTACCTTTGGATCTGTTGGTCCTGTCAATTTTGTCAGATAAATCCTATTTCTTTACACCTGCACAGGCCCTTTTTTGGTTCTGGAGCACTTGCTATTGAACAACACATGCAAAGGGATATGAATGTTTTTCTATCAAGTAATCACAAAATAAAACCTAGCACAGTCAAGCAGGAAATTCAATTCTTAATAAAGATCTCCAGGATAAACATATTATGGATTTAAACTATGAAAAAGGTAACATAAGACATGGTTTGCACTTGTGTGGGATTAACATTAAAAGCAGCTGTGTTTGTACAAAAATACCACAAGAGGAGGAATTCACGTATTTTCCAGTATCACTGATTCCCCCCAAAAGTGCTATCAAATCATGGCCTTTTTACACTCATCCATTTATGAAAACAAAGCAATATGACAGCAATTTTTCCCCCCTAAAAAGACTGCTCTGCTTAATTTACCCAGTGCCTTTCAACTTCCTTTATATTATTACTTGTCCCCGGGCAATGACAAAACAGTGTTTCTACTTGCTCATTATTTCCAGGGATCAGTTAAGGCACCGAACTTGTTGCTCAAGAGTTTGTCCATCTGAGCCTGCCCATGGCCTACCCAACCCTCCAGGGCAGCAACCCCAGACTGCACAACACAGTCATACACAAGTGTTTGAAGCTATTTGGAGCTGATCTCCTGATTTCCAGCAAATAATTGTTGGTATAATCAGAAAGTTTAAGAAACACTGGTTATTGGAGGACTCCTTGGAAATCTATCTCTGCTGAAGAAGTTTTCAGGGAAGACACGGGCCCCACCACAAGATGGAAGTTCACAGGACTGCCCATGCAATTACTGAGAAATCATGTTTCTGAACAGCTTCTCCTATTTGTTACGATGGATATTTTGATCCGCTACACCTTCTTAACCTATAGCACCAGAATTCTCCCAGTGTAACTGTCTGACAAATACCATTTTATTTTAAAAATAGAAATTGGACATGGAGGAGAGACAGAAGAAGTATTTTTGTCATCCTAGTACAAATGAAATTATGTTTCTGATGGCTTCACTGTGAGGATCTCTCTTTGATTTATGTCAAAGGGGCAAGCAATACTGAAACAGGAACCACTGATTTCAAGTAGTATAAGCAGTGAAGGAAATCCAAAGCTTAGCAGTGGTTTTGCCAGTTATTTATAGATGACGAAGTGGTATAACAGCAATTTAGAGTGCAGTTTCTTGGCATAAATAAAAAGTGTGAATACTCTTCACACATCTTCCTACAGATAACTAAATGCCCTTCACTACTCAGTCCAGAGATTATTCTTGTGGTCTCCCACTCCAAATGGATATTAAGAACAAAATTTATATTCACAGTACATTAAACACTGTCAATTCAAAGATGTTCTATCTGCACCAGTTTGGATATGCTGCACTTATTTTCTCATTTATCATATACTTAATCGGTGCAACATTATAGTCTGATAATAAAATACCATTAATGTTTCAAGGGAATTTCCATTCCATGTGTCACAAGATAGTACTCCCATCTTCAAATGCCATCAGGTATTAGGAACAGATATGCAAACCCTATCAGCTTCTGAAGCAACATCTGCAAACTCATACATGTGAGACAATTAATAAGGAAAAAAAGACACCTTTTAAATCACTGCGCAGGGAATAATATTCATCACTTGACAACTTGTTCTTTACAATCACTAAGCTAGGGATGGTTTTGCGCTGAGAACCAAGAGACTGTGCTTGAGCAAAGCAGCAAGCAATACTGAAAAACACCCTACTGAGTTACACTGCAGAATGCAGACTGCAAATCCCAAGGGAGGTTGCTCTGCAAAACGTTTTGGAAGCATTTAGCTGCTTTTCATGCCATTAGTGAGCACACGATTCCAAGAGCTTACTGCTTTTAAGGACACCTGGTACTTCCAAAGCCTCACTGACTAAGGAATGAGTGCAGCACGTAATAAACCTGCACGTGTCTGAGCTGACTCGCAGATTTTACAGACTTCCAAAATGAGAAGGTAAAGAGGCTGCATGCCTCAGTGAGAAGTATATCCTAACCATTTCTCCAGGCAAGTAGTTTGAAGCAATGAAAAGTTACAAAAGACTGAGTGAAGAAGCCAGGTGAGAAAGAAGTACTTGTAAGCAACAGTGGACACACAAAGGCAAAGCAAAAACTAGACCAACTTTGGTAGCTGAGTGGTCGAAGACTGGACTTCCTTAGACAACTGATAAATCTGAGGGAAAACGCCTGCAAGAGTGAAATGTATGAAATTCTCAGGTGCTTCAAAAAACCACAAAGTATTGCTCCTGAAGGGCTCAACTGTTAACCAGAAGTCTCTTGTTATGCTCAAACTTTAGGAACGAAGTCACATACAGGGGTCACATGTCTTTGATTATACAATCTTTCAGCTTGAATGAGCTTTGTTTCCAAGTGTGTTTCTGAGAAACATTATATATTGCCACAGCAATATGAAATGTTCAGAACACCATGGTTTTATTCCAGACTGCCTTTTTTTTTTTTTTTAAATTGCTAAAGAAAGAGCAATTTGCTTCCTTGTTTTTTGGAGAACTAGAAGGAAGGAGAAGTACAAAATAAAAGAAGAAACTCCACAAGTTTTTAGTTGTAGCTGCTCACTGAGGTGCTGCTCAAGACAAACTCTGTGGTTAAGTTACATACATTGTTCATCAGTTCTGTTCCTGTTCATAAGTAAAATGTTTAAAGACCTTGCAGACTTCATTAGTTACTCAAATTAAAGACAGCATCATTTAGACAGCTCAGCAGGTAACTTGTCCTAACAAAACAATGAGACCCAGCATAATGGCCCTTTGTATGGATGTTTGTTACACTACGTGTATTGAACAACACAGCTCTATTTCCAAAAGAAGCATGAGCTCATTCATATTCATATCTGGTTATCTAACATGATTATAACAGGATTTCATCTATCTTTTCCCTTCAATCACTGCATGCAAATTGATGATTTTATACCACCAGAGTGATTAACAAAAAAGTGCAATTATGTATTTTCATGAAGAGGCCTGTTTTGCTGAAGAGAAAAGCAGAAACCATTAACCATACAGGTACAGCAGAGGAAACAGCACATGAACCACCAAGGCCACATTTGCCAGTGTTTGGTTGTCAACTTTCCTTCTTTGTATATAGCAAAAAAAAAGGGCAAAAAGCATCTTGGAGAAAGCTATTTTCTGTGCAACACATGAGGACACACTATCCTGCATTCTGCTCTGCCAACACTTGCAACTCTGGGTGTCTGTGAAGATCACCCACGCTCACTCCTTCTAATAGGAGTTAGTTTTCTCCCACCATTCCCTGAAGGCTGGAACAAATTAATGACACTTGATTTGAAGAGACAGAGGGAAAAAGAGAAAGGAAAACATCACATCAGGAAAGGCCTTCAGGACAACAGTCATTAATATTCTGTGGTGAAGCAAAACAACCCCTAACCCACGTGGCAGCAAGCTCTTCAAGATGTTGGGCCTAGAAAAGTATCTTAAAAAAAAATTTAAAAATAGCTCCACAATATTACCTTTTGTGTCACAATGTTACTTGCAGTGTTTCTAAACAAAATAAAACATAAGCCTAGCCAGCAGAAGAGTGCCTTTGTGTATGTAAAAAATATCAAAAGGAAGTCTCAGGAAACAGGCTCTACCAATACTGCAAAATGTACAATAGCAGAGAAGAATCTGTTCCCTCCATGCCCCTACCTGAGCTGAATTTTTCAGCAGAGAAAGTGGGTATTTCCAGGTCAAAGCCACCTAACAGAGTTGTAGTGGAAAGGGGATGGTGATCTAGTGAATATTTTACAGATCTTTTTTTCTAAGATCAACAGGGATAGGTGCTTTCATCACATATAGCAAAGATGCTGAATTAGGTCACAGAGGGAGAAAAAAATGTGATAGGACTAAACAGCATTCATTCCCATACACATCAAAGAAACAACCACCTCTTCCCCTGCCACCCTTCAAGGTCAGCACTGCCCCTGAGCACCCTCTGTAGCAAACCTAAAAGCAAGCATAATTATCTCCTATTACTGCACCCTTACCATCAGGGAGCAGTGCACATCTCACAGATAACCCCATCCAGAAGGACTACTTGTGAGCAAAGTGCTTCACTGGTGTTTGGGTCAGGATTTCCAGCTCATATCCTGAGATCCAGGTTATTTACAGCAATAGGAAAATTCTCTTATCCTCAGTTTAACAGATGTAAAAACAAAGGCCCAAGGAATTTTAACAGTTTATAAGGTCACAGGTTCAGTCAGTAGGAGGGCAGGGACAGCCTGAGAGGGAACAACACATCCTCATACTGCTCCATCCAATTCAACACGCAAGAAGATGACAACTCTTCCAATGAGGAAAGAAGGTCCTGCACCAGAACTCTTCAGGCACAGCCTGGCTTTAAATAAATTAAATTTAGGGAAGGTGAAACAAGGCAAAATGAGAAGAAGGGTTTTGAAGAGGAAAAGCTCAAACAATGCAGGTTTTTTTTGTTGTTGATGATTTAATTCAACACTTAGGATCAGGTTCTTTACAACTAGTATTTCTCTCAGCAGCACAAATCCCAATCCCAGTAAAGTTAAAACAAAGGCACTGGTATTATATGGATATAGTGATAGTTATGTAAAGCCCA
>JAWWEV010000134.1:22724653-22752871 GCA_035583235.1 Hafferia zeledoni
TAAATTAAATTTAGGGAAGGTGAAACAAGGCAAAATGAGAAGAAGGGTTTTGAAGAGGAAAAGCTCAAACAATGCAGTTTTTTTTTTTTGTTGATGATTTAATTCAACACTTAGGATCAGGTTCTTTACAACACAAATCCCAATCCCAGTAAAGTTAAAACAAAGGCACTGGTATTATATGGATATAGTGATAGTTATGTAAAGCCCAAAGAATCTCTTGATTATTTACAGGGGCTTGATAGATTGTATTCTTGTTTGCTCTTCTTACTGAAGAGTTTTAGTAGTACCCTCACAGACTGCAATCCAATTAATTTCCAAGCACCCAACAATTTACAAGATGTTACAGGTGTAGCAGTATTAGCATGTCACGCTTCAGTACATGAATCCCTAGCATCTAAAAACCCAACCAAAAACCCCATTCATGTTGGCTTGTATATACAGGTTTTCCATATTCACCCGGGGATAACATTTGCTGTCACAGTGTCCTCATTTTGTGCCATCACAGCCCTGCTTTATGCTTCATCCCACTCCCACTAGTGGCTGTACTAAGAATCAGAAGCAATAAATACTGTGACAAAAGAGTATCCTCCTTCCTTCAGGACAGCAATTTGTCTTATCAGTGGAAAAGAAACATCTGCTCCCAACAAGCAAATGCATTTGTTCATTACCTTTGGATCTGTAGCACACTGTGTGTATTTTCCAGAAATGGAAGTTAAGGGAAAATAAAAATAGTATCTCTCAAATTCCTGTGGCCTTAATAAGCAACCAGCAGTATCAACATTGATACTTGCATGCACCCTGACTTGGAAGAGACAGCACAATCAGCTTCAAAGAAATTCAGTCCATGAGTGAAAAGAATCAGCACTGAAGACCTACCGAGTTTTAACCTCAGCTTTTGCACCCCTGCCTTTAATGGGCTTGAGCCATTACTTTAGTCTAACCCTTCAATATTGGGGGAATTCATGTGAGAGTGTATGGGTGCAAGGTTAAAGAAATGAAGTAACATGCAAATTTGCCCAATTCTAATTCAAGACACAGATGATCATTTTTTGAAATCATAGAATCTAAATTCCATAAGCAATGTCTTATACAAATCTAATTCTTGGTGAAAAATGCTTAACCTTTGAGGAAAGTTCTTTCAAGCTAAAGCTGTCCACAGTAATTTCTGTCCTGATAAAAGCTCTTATGACAATTAGTTATAGGAGCCAGTGCAAAGAGGAGTTGACCACATTAACCTC
This sequence comes from Hafferia zeledoni, assembly GCA_035583235.1. NCBI lineage: Eukaryota > Metazoa > Chordata > Aves > Passeriformes > Thamnophilidae > Hafferia > Hafferia zeledoni. Next base: position 22,725,892 of record JAWWEV010000134.1, read on the forward strand.
CTCCTGCTGAAAACATGTATCTAAACATGATACTGAGTACGTGGTTAAATTCATATGCTGATCCTAAATCAACATGGATCATAGAATGGTTTGGGCTGAAAGGGACCTTAAAGAACACACAGCTCCAGAAAGAAACTATCAATTAATGATGATTATGAAAATAAACACAAAGAAGTCATGCTGATGAACTGAACAGCCTTCATTATGTTTCTTGTATAACCCTGTTGTTAGGCACATAATGAGTGCATGAAAGTTAGAGAGGACTCTGGGTAGCCCTAGGGGTGGCAGACAGGCAGATCTGGGCTCACTCGTGCTGTGCTCCTCAGGCAAACCAACCAGGCTTTCCCAGTACACTGAGAATTGTTTTCCTAACAACTGGATAAAGGGGGAAAAAAACCCCAAAAAGTCAGAGGAGAGAAGGGACAGGGAAGAAGTATTATTTTGGCAGACAGGCACCAACCACCATCACACGCAGTAAGTTGCTTTGGGAGGTGGATACTGGCATTCAGAAACAGAAATAAAAAGAAAAGGTTGCAAAGAGTACCAGGTGAAACAAATGCAAAAAAAATTTTTACACTGAATTGGCATTTATGGCACTCTTCTAATCTGTGGTCTACACCAGTAATTGCAAATACAACATCCTTTCAGGCTTCTAATATAGAGTGACTAGATAGATTTTTTTATGATTACAGATCAGACATTCCAAGGGGATGTAAATAAGTGTTTAATATGTCATCAATCAGTCAAACAAGACTTCACTGGCATTTGATTAGGTTAAGTTCAATTTGTGAATTAAGTGTATGTGAATTCAGTATCTCCATCCAAGGATCTCCACCACCTTTTTGCCCTCTCAGGATAAAGGTCTCTGCTGCTTGAATCAGCCTCAGCCAAACAGCTCAGTCAAATGCAAATCATGCAATCAGAATATACACGGCCTGAAAACATCTCCAGCTGCAGTTCCAGGCAAGAAAAATAACCTCATAGACTTGGGACTTCAATAAAAAGTTGTATGTACAGATAACAAATAAATTCCTGAGTCAGCTTTTTATATTGCAAGGGCAAGATTTCCAGGGAGGTCAGAGGATGTAGCTACAGAGTTCATTAGTTCTGACGGAAGCTGAGTGATTACTTCTTCCATGGCACTTTCCAGATTACCTACTTTCAAAGAATATGGATCCCCATAATCCTAGGCATATACATAATCTAAATATGAAACTGTGTCTATGTGACCTTAGGTCACTTTATTTTAAATTATAATGTACATGCATTTAAATGAGGCATTTATAATAAAGGAAATATCTGAAAATACAATTTAATTCCTCTTAAGTAAAAACATGCTTGCTGTTCTCCAGAGACTGGTGTATGAACTACTCCTACACGCAAGCACAATACTCCAGCCCTGTAAGGCCTCCTGCATTTAAGGAGCAAATGCCGCTACGTTACTATTACTTCCAGTGCAAAGAGGCAAATCAGTATTTTGGCAGGAGATTCTTGTTCTTCAGAACCTTACCGGGCTCATATCAGCTGCACTACAACAGCACACTTGGATAACAAAGATGTTATTATTATATTAGACCACAAAGCATACACTCCTTGGAATATTTTACATATCATAACCTGGGCAGAGCACACAGAAAATAATACTTTGACGGGGCAGTAAAAGATGAGCATTTCCCTCTTTCTATTCTATGCAAATTAGGTACTGGTGGCATTTTCTTAAATACAATACTATGTTTATGCAGGGATTGAAGAAGTTAAGCCCTTCTTTCAGAAGAACTTTCCTCTTTAACTCTCTTGCTTCGCAGAATGATTCATTTTTCAGAAAGAACATTGTCTACTTTTGGCTAAGATCAAATACATTACCAGTTTAAATCATTCCAGAAAATGTTCTTTGCAAATACAACTGCTACAATACTAACCCCCGAACCAGCCACAGATTTGCTTACTTTTGCCCTGAAAAAATAGTCCAAAAAGTAGTCCAAAAAATAGTCCTTTTCGTGGTATTAAAAAAACTGCATTTATTTTCCTCCTCTCTCTTCAGCACGCACTTCCTGCAGCTTTAAATTCAGCTCACAGTGGTAGAGAACAAGGACCATGGAAACATTTATGGTGAAAAATGACTTGACAGAAGCAATCACTTGGAAATGCTCACAGTTACAGAGCATCTCTCTGGCTTGAAATTCTTTATCCAGTGTTATTAATTTGTGGGGTGTCTGTGACTCCTCATTAACACTTAGTTTCAGGCAGAAATGTCACTTTTCACCACCTCTTACAAGCTGTGAGATCCCATCCCAAGCTGACCTCTGCAGTACACACTTCTGGCTCAACAAAGGTGTGCAAGCTCTAGACAGAGTCAAGGGAAAAGTGCTCAAAACCAGACCCCCATCAAGGCAATTCCAGGAGTCTTGCTGACCAGAATCCTCCACTAGAACAACGAAATCATCAAGCAAAACAGTGAATCATCATGGGAAGCTGAACATTCATTTAAAGAAAACAAAAACCAGTACTACCAAAAAACCTGCAAAACTCAAAGCTCAAAATGTCAAATGAAGAGAGTCAACTTTCTTACACATTCAGGGTAAATGCAGTAAACTCATCAGTGTTAAAATTTTTGCAATAAAATTGCTGTCACTGGTAAGGCAAACAGCCAACACACAGGACTCCATCGTGGTTTTGAGCAATCACATCTGCATCTATCCTGGGTTTATAAATCTTTATGGGTCCAGGGATACTTCCAGATGCTTAAATTTTACATTGTTGCTACCAAAAAAAACCCCAAACCAAGAAAAAACTCTGAAAAAATTTAAAAAATGAAAAGCTTTTAAGAGAGTCAAAATTGGTAGCTATTGTCTGAGAGAGAGCCAGTTCTACCACCATCCACATATTGTCAGACAAAGTGTGGATTGCAGCACCTGTCAAGAAATCAACCCCAACCTCAGTTCCACAGACTTTCGCTACAAAAAGTGGGTCTACTCCAATTTCCTATTCCATTAATTTCATTATTAATATCTAATTCCCCCATTTTCTGTAGTGAGTAGCTTAATTGCCTCCTTCACTGCAGAAGAGTGGACCTGCTATCTTCTACATGGAAGACACATTTTCATGACAGAATTCATATATATATTTTTCATGCATTTTTCTGGCTATTCTATCCCTTGCTTGCAAACAGGAAAGAGGTTTTATTCCAAAGAACTTGCCTTGATTTTATGAAAGAAAATCTTTTGCCCTTGTTACAGATTCCTTTATGCAGCACAGATTTCTGCTGCTGCTTCTCCCTTGTAATGGCTGCATAGAACTGATGGGCAAATACAGCTCTCTCAGCTGTCCACCAATTCAAGGGCAACAGTCCTCTTGTGGATTTGTTAACTGCCAAGTGAAAAATGTGCACTAAGAAAAAAAATACCCAATTTGTACTTCATGGACTTTTCAGGCTGCTTGCTACTCCTCTGGATTGCAGTACCTGGTTATTTGAAGTGACTGCAAGACAGAAACGTTTCAGGCACATAAAATTGATACAATTCTAATGTATTCATATGTTTGTTTGAGCTTGCTTGTGCTTAACTGGAACTGTAGAAATTGCTTGGCAGGGTCTTTTTTTAGCCTCTTGTATCTGGCCAAGTAATAAAAAAATACCTCTAGGATCATAAACCTGTATTTATTACACCCCAAAGTTTTCATGTCGAGAGTTTTTTAACTTATATTTTCATTGAAAATTTCACATCATTTTCTTGTATATCCGTATTTCACATTGAAGTATTTATTACTGAAATTGATAGAGAAAATTCAATAAAAACCTTCCATCTGAAAAGCATGTGACCAAACAAAAAAAAGTAAAATCAACAGACTCTTCTTATAAAAAAAGACACATTATTGTGTCTAAAAATATGAGTCAGTGTAGATAGCACCTTATCTTCAGAAAACATACGAGTAAGATAATCAGGTTTCAGAAGATCACCACCCACAAAAGAAGTTACTGTGTGTCTGTCTGCTTGGTGTTCAAGAGGAGCAGGGATATCTGTGCATCACAGGAAGTAGAGCTGATGAACGTGCTATAAAAAAAACAAACTGGAAAAAATGGACTTTCAATCCATTTTTCTCCTTTTTTGTGCTGTCTTGGACAACACACCATTCTAAAATGAAAAAAACCCAAACCAACAACTAATTCTGTTAACTCAAAAGAATGTATGTAGAGCTTGGAAAAAAATCACCACAAAGCAGAGTGTACCATCTTTCATAAATGTTAGCATTTTGTTTAAGAATTACAGATGTCTAAAAGACTATTTTAAGAACTAAAACATGAAAAAAGTTATCTTGGTGTATTTCAAATACCTTTTAGCCTGGATTAAGGACTCACTGAAACTGGACCACATAGGTAAGACCTAAAACACTAGAATTGTTTTGACAATTTCTCCCAGAGGACCGAGAATTACAAACACAGCATGGACAACATCACTGTCATCTCTTCCCTCGACAACTCACAACCCAAATACCCAGCTACAGGGATCCCAAGACCTGGGCAGGGTCTGGGAGATCCGAGTCCAGTGCTGGAAGAGTTTGAGCTGTCCCTTCCAAGCCAAGCAAGAAACAGCTTCTAGTTCTGAGCTTCGGCAGGAAAGGACTCGGGACTTCGTGCCCCTCTTGTTGATCTCCTGCTACAAAAGAACAGCAGCAACTTTGTTCTAATACTACAGGTATTCATATCTCTGCTTAAAAAACCCAACAACCCAAACAAAACCAACCAAGAAACACCCAATCAAACATAAACCCCAAAAAACAATCACAACAACAATAAGGAAAAAACCCCAACACAAAAGCCAACCCTATTTAAACTGCGCATTCTTGGTGAGCCATCAGTAGTAGCACAGGCAAACAATAAGGATCAGATGTGACCTGCACTGGAGCAACAATTCTTAATATTCATTGTACTCTTTGTCTCAAGATTGTTCCTGGCTGGTTTATTGTATATAACTGAATACAAATAGCTTTCTTATATAAAACTAACTCAACTAAAGAACATAATTTCTGCAATTTAAATAAATTAGTGGGCAGTTTACAGCCAAGAAACTTATTAGCATTCAGAAGTCCCTTTACAATAAAATCTTTATCCATTTACAAACTGACTCACACAGATCTCATTTACAGACAGACTATTGTTTCACTTCAGAAAAGAACACCTCTGAAATATTTGCAAAAGAGAAGAGAATACCCAAATAAACACACACTACTTGTTTTCTTTGCGGGTTTCATACTCAGAGTTAGTAAATATCATTATCTTACTTGCTTTTCTTTGATTATAGTGTCCCTTAAGACATATAGGATGACAGTGCAAAACACCAAGAGAGTCTCACACCTCTGAAGAGGCATTACAAGATATGGTCATTAAGAACAGGACTAACCCTGTCATCTTTCTGTAGATGATTCATATTAATGATGTGTGGGATTTTTTTCACACCTGACTACCCAAAATACTTTTCCAGACTGAGGTTCTGACTCTATCAGAGGTTTTTATTTGCCACCTACAAGAACATTATTCTGTGAAGTTCCTTTTTAAGTAAAAGGATAAAGAACCACCATTTAAGACAACTTTTCAGTGGACTGAGGCATTGCTGTGCTTTTCAGGGCAGTCCTTGAACAGGGATGCTCTAATGATCTAAGGCTCATTAACTAGGAAGATATAAATCACCATTACAGCAGGAAACAGACTGCAACATTTAAAACTCAATTAGCGACAATGCAAGCAAGTGGTAGACTGCAAAACTTGGCTTTTCTGTAAAATAAAGGTTTAGTAGAAGAATCAGCACGAACCTCTTTTGCTACTTTAGTTTGCTGGGCAGTCAGGAAATATTTCTGTATTGTCAACGGCAACAGTAAAAGAGTTTAATGGGTAACTCAAAAGGCCATTTCTATTCCCTGTAGCTTTCCCCTTAGTTTTTCCTAATTCTTACATGCAGTGTTCTAACAGTCATTACTGGCTGACGCAGTTTCTGAGTTGCAAACCAGCACAAAGTCACTTTGTTAGCATTCGAAAAAACAGGAAGCTATTTCATATAAGAAAGTATCTTGATTTTTTAAAATGCATTTTAATTTACTTCTAGAAACTGAAAAATCACATTTTGGAACTGCTGAGGGATATGTTCCTCAAATCAGAGAAATGGTGCAGCTGTCAGTCCAGAGAAGAGGAAAGTGCCAAGGTACAAGGGGCAATTTCTGAGCTGGGAGAGGTCACTTGACCTGCTCCCCAAACTTCCATCACCAAGAATAATAACTCTACACAAGGAATGGTAATTTTCTGCACTTAAAAGGAAACAAAATAGGCTGTATTTTTCTTCCCAAACCATGTGTATCCTGAGCCAAATACATGTCAAATAACACAAGCAAGAATGTTTCTTTCTGTTACCTGGTTAGGCAATCATTTCAGGATGAAAAGGGCTTCCGAAATACAAATGTCGAGAAAATATACTGATTTAATCACACAGTTTAACTGCCTGTTGTTGGCCACAGTGTTTAGGAATGGAGACAGTGAGGGGTTCAGAGTGACAGATGCAGATTTTGCAAGAAATTACAGAAAGAGCAATGCTAACAGAAAAAAATAAGATCATATGTTATGTATCGATACACTTTTGAAATTAAGTACAGGCAAGGTGTTTAAATAATTTTAAATATGAGTTTTGCAACTGTCATTTCCTACTTTTATTTTGCTCTTTCCCTTGTGCTTCATTTCACCCTATTTTTCAATACATCAGGACAAAGATAGCAGAGCTACTGTAGGAGAAAAAGAAAGGAGCACAATATTCAAGGTCCCTGCTTGTCCTAAAGCTTGGACTGCATCAAAACCCGGGGCACCCAAACTGATTTTCAGCCTCAATACAGGAACAGTTTCACACTTGAGTGACAGGCCAAGAACAAATGAAAAACTGATGTGAAAAAATGTACAGCTGTGAAAAAAAGTGAAAAAAATGTAGAGATGTGGGAAAAAAAAGTGAAAAAAATGTTGGGATGTGAAAAAAAATCCTGAATACAATTTTGAGACAACAGCTGTCACCTAATAATATACTACCATCCTTTATTTTTTAAATTATGTAAGCCAGAAAAAATCCACCATTCTGAAAGGAATAAGTAAATAAAACCAATGTATATTCGAAGTTAGAATCAAGTTTCGTGTTTAGTTCAAGGTATTTTTTACAGAAAATGGGTCTTCTGTAATCATCAGTCTATTGCTACCCATATGCATGAGTCACATACAGACTTTGCAGCTCAGACAAAAAATTCTCCCTCGCTGCTTTCTTTATATTAGTAGACACAATTTTATTTCAACAACAATAACAATAAAAGAGAAGCATATTGTTGCTAATACTGAAAACCATCAGGAAAAAAAGTGGAAAATAGCAGCTTCACAACACACACACACACACACACACACACACACAAAAAAAGCTTATGAGGCTGCAAAACAGCATTAAATTTTAATACTCCTTCAAGCCTTTAAACTCTGCTGAGGTACTATACTTTTCATAATTTATCTATCAAGAAGAGCTGCATCAGCTCGAGCTCTGATTTGGAATGAATCAAGAGTTCTGTGTAGGAGTCAGCATGAAGGCCCCCTCACCGTGAGGGCATCGTGCCCCTCTCACTGCACTAGCACTGCAGATTCTGCACAGCCACCATCGCGGTGACCTGGTCACAATGGCCCTGCACCGACTGGGGCAAGCCAGGTCACCCTGCCCGGCTGAGCAAGGACCAGAATGGATGCCCAGAAGCTTCAGAGACTGCTGAGGAACACCTGACAGCCCTCAGCATGTGGTATTCCTTCACAGGAACGATGTACAACTCCTTTATTTTTTATTTTTTTTTTAAATAAAAACACTTCTTTAGAAAGACTCTGTGCCATTAATTTCTCAGTGCTTAGTACTCATAATGCAAAGCCGCTGTCAAATGTTAGGTGGCTGTTCTACAGTAAAGTGAGGTAATACCTGCTGGCTGCACTTTCAACTCATTTTTAAGGATTGTGCAGGACACTGTCTGATATAATGCAGAGTAGGCACCATGCGATGCTGAGCAGCCTCATTTACACTAGTCACTAAATTAAGCAGTTTCATAGCCTACAATACAATACAATACACTCACCCTCACTTCAGAAACTCATGCCAGTTCCTCTCAATTCAGCTTTATTTGATTTTTCCATTCAAACCTAATTCTGCTTGCCTGCACCTCCGGGGAAGCAGTTCCTGCTGTATAAGGTTTAGAGAGGGCAGCCTGATGTTGATACTACAGGCTTGGGAATGCATCTGATACTCAGACACGTTACTCAAAAAGCACTTAGAGCATTCCCAGTTGAAAACAATGCAAACCACAAATTACAACAGCTAAACAAAACCTGTTTGCAAGACACCTTGGCGTGAACAACAATTAAGGAAAATATGCAGAATACAACCTAATTTTAACAACTAATTATCACCAAGTGTCTCATTAGATCATTTTCCTTCACCTCAGTTTTTCATCTCAAGGGTGTACCTTTGGGAGGGTGACAGGCAAAGAAACAGAAAAAACCCCACCAAATCCAAGCCTGCAGTCACGTAAGTGAACTTTTGTTGTTTACAAAGAAGTCCACATAGCATAATAAACTAACACTAGAACAGCAATATTACCTACCTTGGAATAGTAATAATTACAGTGGGTTTGACCCGAGACACTGGAAGAAACAACAATTATAGATTTGAAATAAAGGAAATGAAAGATCCAAATGTTAAGACTTTTATAAAGACTTAACATCATCAGTAGCATAATGCATTTGGGACTAAGTACTAAGCAGGATGAGCTGTCATGAATTGAAGACAGACCACGAGACTGTACAACTAAATGAAGAGTTCACAGAAAGTAACACACTGATCCTCCTGAAATCTGCCTTTGCCTGGCCACTGTGCATCAGGCGTCTGAGCCCATGAACAGACATCCAAGCTGTATTAGAGATCAACAGCAGCTGACCTGCAGGAATAGGGAAACTCCCCAAAACCCAACGTAAACTCGCCCACCAGAAGCTCCAGGCTCCGCAGTCAAAGCAGTGCAGGTGTCTATGCTAATCTGTTTAGCAAATAACTTCTGGTTTCTCTTCTGCAGATCACTGCAACTGCAGGTAGGAGGGAAAAGTTTTCCAGGTGGCAAGCTGCCACTGAGCAGGTGAGAAGTGCCATGCTCAGGGAGGCATCTGCGAGGCATCCAGCTCAAGTGCGTGCTGAAGGGGATGTTTTGGTTTTGTTCCTACCCATACTTTGGCTTTTAAAGAACAAGCACAGGTTTAAGCACATGGTCCAGCGCGGACTGCCAGCAAACTGACAAGCACAAAACAAGCATATAAGCAATGACTGGAAGAGAATCCTTCCACCCAGTCTTATGAAATACTATCCAAGTAACACCAGCTTTATGGAGCTCTGGACAGTGTTACTGAATGGTATGTTGCCCTTTGCAGCTCATGTTGCTCTCCCACAAAAAATCTCTTATCGCACACTCTGTAAAAGATGGAGAAGAATCCCATTAGCATTTCTATTAAAAGGGTTTTGAAAGCAAATCCTGGAGTTAACAAGCATGAAACATCAACCACAAAACACATCTAAAAAGCTTTTGGTTTCCCAGGAGGGTTTTGGCTTTTTTTCCTTGCTATTTTCCTTAACAGCAAATCAAATAGTAATAACAAATGGTTCTGATAATTAAATGCCTCCACATGTTACTGGAGGCGTTCATTTCACTGCACTTACACAAAAGTACAATAGCTGTATGGTATTCTGCAGCAGAATTTATTCTTCAAGAGCACTCCTCATGTATTCCTCAGGAAAGAAAATTATTAGTTCACCAAGTGCAACAGACATCGACATTTCTCCATCATTACAATCAAGCCAAATCATAACACAACACAAATTATTCTACACTAACCTAAACTCCGACATTAAAGAAAAAAATCAGTTACAAATAAAAAGAGATAGTCCTCACCTGATGATACTCTCTAACTATATATCCCCAGAACTGTATAGAAATTTAGCAATTTGTTGTTCACTTCTAAGACTTAACTCATGTCTTCACACAGCAAATCACTTCTGGATGGACTCAATGAACTCACTTAACAAACTGGCTACCAGAACTGTCATTTACGCCATAAATACTACACTTCATGGGGTTGCAGAGAGCTGACTGCCTGTCCAACTATGACAACTTTGCATCCTTCTGACTCAGGACAAGACTCACAGTGCTACAATAAAAAGAGATCACAGCTCACTTGAGGAAATTAATCTGTATCTCCTTCAAATAAGCTCCTTGCAGTTCCTTCTCCCAACATGTAATAGCAAGGTTTATAACCTCAGTGGGAGGCTGTGTTAATAGCACTGCATTTCCCACATGGGAACAGCAGCTGTAAGAACAAGTGCACCAGCATATTCAAAACATGCAATTATTGGTTTGAGTAAGATACCAAAGTGCTAAAAAATCTTAATGGGAAAAAGCAAAAATCACTTCACTTGGATGCTGAATGATCTACAGAGAAGACATCTTGTTTGCTTTCTTTTTAAACTTCCAAATTGGTATCATCCTTTTCTGGCACAAGACATTGTTATAAGTCACAGAAGCTTTTTTTTAAAAAATTATTTATTTAGTCAAGTTTCTCCAGCCAAGAATTCACAGGCATGTAACCTCATCAGCATGGAGAACAGATGGACATTCCCAACAGGGTCTCCTATCCCCCATGGCCCTGCCTCCCCTTCCTAGCATACTCAATATTCTTAAGTGACGGGATAGAGGGTTGGCTGCCAGCACCACTACCCATGTGCTCAATTTTCAGAGTGCCCACTTCAGTTATCTGGCCCACTCAGTCATGTTGCAGGTGCCAAATATCAGTGACTTATGATGTTCAGGCTGCTCTCATTTTCTGCTGACAAAGTACCACTATTTCTTCACTGGGTATGTATTGCCAAGAGATAAAAGAGTAAATAAAAATAATGCAACTGACCTAGTCTTTTACCATTGGCTTTTCCATTTCAAGGAAAAGTTAGAACTTCAGGGATTTTTTTACCTTATTAAAATAAAACATTTATGATTCTCTACATTACCCCAAACAACAGCATCAAATTGTATACACAGTAAAAGAGTTAAATCAACACTTTAAGGTTGCAAGTCAGGTAGTCAGTACCTGACTTCAGTTTCCTTTCCATTTGTGTTACCCTCACCTTCAACTAGAGACCACAGTATCATCTCCTTATCCTCCAGGAATCTTGCCATATGCAGCACCAAAGATGGACTGTACAGATTTTCAAAGAGCAATGCTGTGGTTTTCTCCTGCTTCAATGTAAGGCCCTGTGCTGAAGTCTTGTACTTTTTCTCTCTCACATCAGGATTCAAACATGGAGCCACTTACTTACTCTGGAGGTTAATCCAAGGCATGCAGCACCAGGCACAGGGGGGCTTCAAGTGGGACACAACAACAGCCTTTTCACAGGAGCTGGATTCCTGTTAAATACCTATTAGCTCTGGAGACCAATTTGAGCTGCAAAGGCTAACACAAATTCTCAAGGCAAAAAAACCCTGACCAAACAACAGAATATTCAGTATGTGATCAATTCAAGAACAGTGCCCAGCACCTCAGAGGCCAAACTACAGAATCAGCATTTCAGCAAAATCACAACTCAGGGTTTCAACTCAGGAGCTCATATAATGAGACAAACCTAATGAAGAGGCAGCTGTAAAATGTCTGGGTTGCACGGTCAAGAAGACTGTGCTGCTGGCTCTGCCAGGAGGAGAGGCCTGGACAGGCAGCAAGAATTCAGAACAGCACAAGGACTATAAATTCACACAAAGTTTGTGTGCTTGGGTCCTTTCTGGGGGCTGACTTTAAATCGCAATTCTTGAAATTAGAAGCTCAGGCATGGCCATGTACCTCATCTATGCTCTAACTAACAGCATTAGTGGACTCTGCCTGGTTTGTACTACTCAAGTGAAATTGGAGCGAGATAATGAGGCCTAAAGATGACACTATGGCCAAAGTTATCTCAGATGACCTAAGTTAACATTCCTGTCACTTGTATCAATGTTGTACTGCAGAGATTAAGTGTACTGAAAGACGTTTGGTCTGATCTTCACAGCCTCTACACTTCAAAATCTGACAGAATTCCTTTTGGACATCTGCCATAATACCTCCAATGGCTTAAACTACAATTTACAATACAATAAAACTTCAAACTCCTAAGTATGTCAGTAGTGTTTGAAAAGGAAATAATATCTAATGAAATAGACAGCTCTTGGACTCCTCTTTTTCTCCTTAGTTCTGCCCCATGCCCTGTGAATCGCTGCAAACCAGGCAGAAGCACCAACTCCCAGCAGCACCTACAACTGGGAGCCTTTACAAGAACAGACTTCTGAATTATCAAGACACCGAAGTAAACTTTGCTTTCAAGATTTGTTGTTGATCTTTAGCAGGTCCTTTTCTCACCCTACTCTAAAGCTATTTTAGAGCTACTTTAAAGACGGGCGTTTGAATTTATTTTTCGGATTCTGCATACACTTCCATTTTTTAATACTGTAATAGGAAATCTCAAAAGAAACTACCAACTAGAATTTTGGCTCCTGCATTAATTAATAAAAACCCCAACCATGTGGCTACTTCTACCCTAACATTACTTTCTGAAGCCCTCAGAAGGCTAACTGAAGACTGAAGATCTTCTTGTGATATACCATACTGTGGGAAGAATTCATTTGTTCAGTCAATGATCTACACCTCTGATCATAGATGGGGAACTTTTCTTCTAACTCCCAGCTGACTTTTTATCTTTATTCATAGATGACCATCCATTCTCGCACCTATGCTGATTTTAAAGAAAATACACCATCTTCACTCTGCACTGTTCTACCACTTCTGCAGCCTTGAAGCATTTTGTCTGTACTTGCTTCTGTTTAATTTCATCTTACAAACAATACAAACCATCAGAAATACATTCGTTATTCCAGACAAGTTTCACCAGAGCTTTTAACCACACATGGATAAAAACCAGCTCAACACTTGTCTGTGTTTATTAGAAATGTCTTTTCAGACAGGACAGAATTTATATTTTTCGCACTTACAGCCATTCTGCAATTAACTGTCAAAGCCAGGCCTTTCACCTCCACAGACAAGCTGATGAGCAAGATGCTTCACCAGGGAAACAAACAATTTCATGTACAAAAACTAAGCATTTCATTGCATTTCTGCTACTGTGACCTTTTAACACGTTCCAGTTCTTCCCTCATTTCCAGTCCCTCTCTACTTGTCAGTGCCTCCCACAATTCCCTAAAATTCTGCCACTCAAGCACCTCTCCTCCTTTTTGCCCTAGAATCATCATACAGTTGTAATATCTCAGTTGCATAACACAACTGGCAGCCACAAGCCTTCTACTTACTGACCACCAGTTCCCTTTGTGTCTGGAAACAGCCACGCTACTGTCATCACAGCTTTGGCGCAATGAAAAGCTTTACTAGCTGTGGTACTACACACTAAGTATCATCCATGCAGGAAAAACAAAAATAAAAACAACAAAGCATGCCTCAGGAAAACTTAAGCAGCAGTTATTAATTCCAGTGAACCACAGCAGCTACAATGAAGCACCATAAAGGAGTTCCTCTTTTTTCTTACCTACCATGAGTTATATGTATACATGCTCCCAGAAAATATTAATGGCTTGCTTTTCCTCAGTTTTACTCATAGAAACCACATGCAAAATTACGCTTATACCTTGAAGATCAGCAAGGTCTCAAAGGTGCACTGACAGCACCCTCTTAGCAAGCAGGGCAAAGCTCCTACTCAAAGACCTGTATCCAGTTGGTTGCTAATGGATCATCAGTTAATGGTTCATTAGAATTACCAAGTTCAGCTGGCAAAAGTGCAGATGAACAGCAAAAGGCGTATCATTCTTCCAAACACCCTGCAAGGTGGTCACCTGTTTGCACCCAGCTGCAATGTCTCAGGGCAGGCTCTTGTAATATCCGCAGAGAAAAGTCTCTTGTCATCCCAAATGTTTGCAACCCATATGCTCTAGATCATCCAGGGTTTGACACATGCTCTGCTCACATCAGTCAGCACTTTCCACAGGGAAGATGCTTTGCCCAGGAACTAATCACAACAGCTGGTTGCCCCTTTTAACCTTATCTTCTTTGTGATGCAACAAGAGACATTGCTGCTGACATTACTGCCAAAGTTGCAGGTCAGGTTCCCTTGCAGCTCATCAGCCATCAGGCTGGACACGGTCACCACACAGAAACAGGGCAAACGCCTGCACAGCAGCCAAACACTGCCCATGACTGCTCGCCTGCAATGATCCATTACCTATCTGACAAAAGCACCAGCTACGTATCATGAGTCAGGCACCTCCACAGGCGACTCGGGGGAATGGTTTGTTTTTCTAAACATTGACATCCAGGCACAGAATTACATAGACTCTCTCTTCACCCTCACTCTGCAGTGAAAGCCACCCCACAGCGCAGACCATGTCTTGGCAGCGATAAGCAGCATGGCCATCCACCCACAGTACTGAGCTCGCACCTCAAAACAAGTTTACCCCTTCTAGAAACAAGCTCACATTGATATACAAAAGTTTATGAGAGGCACCTGCTCCACACCATTTAGTGTAAAGATATTGCAATATTCTTGTCAAAACCCCAAACATTTTCCATAGCTATCACAAGGCTATTTTAAATGCCGTTGTTTGGGGAATGTGCAGTTAGGCAACCTGGTCCTTCCACACAATTGAAGTCATGGATAAGGGATTACTTTGCTGGCATTTGAGCAGTCTAGTCTAGTGTAAAGTGTCCTTGCCCATGGCAGGGGTAATGGAACTAGATGATCTTTAATGTCCCTTCCAACCCAAACGATTCTACAGACTCTCAGATTATGATTCCTGTTTACAGAAAACATTATGCCTGTCTCTCCAAAGCCCCTCACATATATCTGTCTGTAGCAGGTAATGGGCATCCCACTCTAGCAACATGCTACTGATATCTCCAGGGGCACCCTTGCAACCTCAACTACACATCTAGGATCCATCTCCTCAAAGTATGTGCTGGCAACGACAATGAACCATTTGCATAGTTCTTAGATATTTTTCCAAGACCAATGAGTTTAATTGTTTCAGTTTCAAGAGACCAGTCATAAATATTTCCTGTACATATCCTAATGCAGTAACACAGTGTGCACTAGCAATTAGGATGAGAAAGTGATGTAAAACAATATTCTGAGAAGAGCAAGTTAATTTTTTTTCCATCACATTCGAAATCCCTCAGGTCACTTTTATAGACATGCATTTTGTTGAGACAGATCACTGTCAGGTTCCCCACTAGTCCCTTTCTTTAAAATTCCTTGGTTTCTCCGAACCTCATTTGCAGATGCTCAATTACCCTACAGAAATGTAACATATTTGGAGGCAAGCAAAAATTACCATCTTCAGTAATGGCCTCTTGGGGAAAAAAGTTTGCTTGAAGATGCACATTGGAACTGGGAGACTCAATTACACACTGTCAGTCATTCCAGTACCTTCCTACTATGGTAGGTGTCTGGGGATAAAGTGCTGGAAGTAATTTCTCCTTTTAATTCCATTTATGAGATCTCTATAATCTCCATATTGAATTCCTTGACCTTTCTTGGCTGTACCAGCTGTACAAGTCAAACCTGCAAAATTTGCCTTACATGCCCATAAAACCAAAATGGTCATTAGGTCCACACTCTAATCTTCACATCAATTTTGTAATAGTGCCCATATTGAAACTCTAGATCTAAAATCTGGTTGAGACAGTGGAGAAAGATTGGTATATCAAAAATTTGCAAAAATCATGGCAAAGGTACTTAAAACAGATTTTCTAGAAAATGCAAAATAAACTGTTACATATATGCTAAATACATCTTTTTGCTGCCTTCATACCCCGCATGTTTATCCTTCTCTTTCACGTAATGATCTAAAGGCAGAGTTTCCTCTTCTGTGACATGGGCAGCACCACAGACTACCACAGTCCTGCAGGGGAACCTGAAAAAAATGCTTAACTATTTATCCTGGGGTCAGCTGGGACAGATGTAATTTTCTTCTTAGTGGCTGGTACAGTGCTGTATTTGACTTTAGTGTGAGAATAATATTGATAACTGCACCAAAATATGACAGGTAAAGTAGTACAAAGAATTTTGCCCCAAAAGCTGTTTAGTTCAAATTCTTAACATTGATTACTTAGCATCAGTAATCAAAAAAGCCCCTCCCCACCACAAATTGAAAACAGAGGGGACAAGACTTGGTGGGACAGACTGATTTGTGAGGCAGAAACTATCTTTTACTAGATGACTGCAGAGAGCTTGGCATAATGGTACTGCAATCTGATTAGCATGGCTCACTACTTCTTTTATTAAATAATTTACAATAATAAACCCTCAGATGGCAGAGATTAAAATAATTCAATATTACAGTGAATTCAGGTGGTACTAAATACATGCCCAAATTTGATTCTTAGAAGAGTTTCTATGATATGTTAACTGACCATCAGGACTCTCCTTCTCCAAATTAACTGCTCCATGTCTATGGTGTGTACTCATCACATCAGGGGCAAGAACCCCTTATAGGCTCATCTCCATTTCTGCTGTCTCACTGACACAGTGGCACATCCAAACACCGAGCAACAACCCTCTTCTGCAGTGGATATACTGATAAAATAAAGCCCACTTAGCAGCCCATACCCTCCTCTTCTTCACAGGCAGCCAGAAGCTGGGCAATGTGGAGCCCCACTCCAGGGCAGAAGCTACAGGTCTATTCAAAAGGAGAAACCAGTCATCCCAGTGCATGCACCAAGAGCCCCTGAGGAAGAGACTTGTGTTTCAACACTGCATTTACCCCACAACCACCTGCCTTTTGCCAAAGTCATCTACAGTCAGATAAACAGGTCACCATCAGCATGATGATACTAGCTTTGAAAAGAGTCCCATGTAACACTGATGGATAGCAGAGGGCCCTGAGTTCACCTCTGGAAGAAAATACATATTGGTACCTGATCTCTCTTGGATGTTTTGGCACAGGGGAAAGGAAGAAGTCTTATTCTAAACAAGACAATAAAAACTTGGATTTTTCTTTTACAGTCTCATACATAGATGAGCAAAATGATTCAGATAAGCAAAATATGAAAAACAAGACACATTCCTTCTTACTTTTACTCCTAGTTAAGTTTCCATCTGCTGCCAGCCTTTCATCAAACCTAGCTGTGTGCCACAGAAATACTAAATTAACACTTGCCTGCATTTGTAGCCTATTCTCTGATGTGCAAACCCATCCCTGCTCTCAGGCAGGACACTGTAAGCCTCCTGAAGATAAGCAAGATGCAGATGTGCTGAATCAGGTTATGCAAGCAAGCCCAAATTTGTTATGCAGAGGCCTTTCAAGTTGTACTTAAACGTCTGCTAAAAAGACAGGAAATTTGCTTCAAGGCTAAAGAGAAAGATGTTTTCACAGTGAGAAGGGAGCCACCACCATCCCAATACAAAGGTACAGTTGCATTTTCTGCAGGAAATTCAGCAGTTTAGAGTACAACAGAAAGGGCAGGAAAAAAAATCCTTCAAATAAATGAACATGTGACTGCAAAAATGACTGGATGCTGCCTTCAGAGAAGGGAAGAAAGCAACATAAGATTTGCATGGCTTGCTGTAAGCCAGGAAGGGCAGTATTCCTTCTACATCTATTTACATAGCAGATGCTCAGCAAGCCACATATTTATGGGTTTATCACAGAAAAAGGGGCATGGATTTTAAAAGTGGTTACCTTTCGTCACTGCACTGTTTAGCAACTCAATGGGTAAAAGCAGGGAATTAACCTCAAGCACAATTATGTATTGGAAATCCACCCTCGCCTGCTGCTATTCAAGTATTTCTTTGCGTTCCCCAAGAAATAATCCAGTAAATTATGTTCTGCCCCAGTTTGGCCTCTGAATATTTTTCATCTGTTAATTCTGGGTTGTTCCTCTTCTGCTTTTAAGGCAAGCTCAGGCAGCAGATTGTCCTGCATGGTCTGGCATCATTAGATGGCACTCTGCAATTCTGCATTTCACCCTCCTGGAGAGAACCATCTGGTCTACAGGTTTTAGGTGCTGACCACCTGGGTGGAAGCAACTTCATTAAAAATTAAAGACACAAAAAAAAAAAAATAAGAAAAAAAGAAAAAAGACACGGTACTTTTGCACAGTACTTCCACTCACTTAGGATGTACATGTACAACAAAAATACTTTCTGTGTTTTTAATACATTATATGTACACTTTCTAGTTACTACAGTATTTCATAATCAGGGACTTCTTGGGTTTTGTCTTTGTTTTGTTTCAATATAGTGTATTTTTCTACGGTGCCTGAAACCTGCAGAAATTCAATTGATCTTTTCACATCAGCACCACTGACTTCTCATCGGAGCAGATAGCTAGAAAGTATATATATGAAGGCTCTAAATTAATTTAGAATTTGTAAGAAATAGTCAATAATGAAATCTGAAGAGGTAAACAAAATATCTGAATAAAGAGAAGGAATTAAAAAGTGAAGCAACTTTTTTTTTTTCCAGTTGAGAGGCATAAACTGCATATAAAAATTATGCTCTGAGCTGGAAGTGCCTCATTAATCTCGTCAGCATGTATGAACGGGGAGCTTTTCAAAACCTTTTAACATCTGCCTGATTCTGTCCCTTGTAAATCCTTATCCATTTCAGTAGGATGAAACAAAGACTAGGCAGACTACTTTCTAAAAGCCTTTGGCTACAGACAGCCCACTGCACACATCATTATACACAAATCCTCAGGGTGGAATAAAAATACAGGGTACAAGGAAATTAACTCAGTCTTCAAATCCTACCATTAGTTGGATGTTGTTTCCTGGGAGTGCATAATCCATCTCAATTTACCTGTTTAACCCCTGAAATCTCCTGTTTTCTGGAACACTACCGTTACTATTTGTAGCATTTGTTTGACACTGTGTGCCTCTGAACAGTAAATAAGCAAACCACGTATTTCACCCATGTCCCACTGCCTTTACAGCTCTACAGAGTACTACGAGAGCCAGGTGCTGACACAACCTTTCTGACAAGCAGCAAATTAACATAACTTTTCAAAGAACGAAGCCTCAAACCTCCACATACTCCATGAGAATACAAAAGGCCATACCACCCAATTTTCTATGTTTTTAACATGCAGGATGTTTTAAGGCTTCAGCACAGAGACTGGAGCAATCTATCTAGCCATGCTATAGAGCAAACATGTCCTGCTGCTCCCACAAGTGCACATTCCTTTTCACTTCCATCACTGTTTCTGAATTGGGTCAGCCTTTAGCTCTTATTGGTAAAAAACAAAGCAGCCCAAATGAACAGAACTAATGGGAAGGGGGAGAGATGTGTACATACTGCAAGAAACACAACAAAAAATGGTGGTTGAATACCACTGAGGGCTCACCTGCTCAGACTATACCCAACAGGGTAAAACTGCATTTGCAATGTCTGACTATGCTTGACTCCAGTGTCAAAGAAGGGGAATAGCAACACATCAAAGAGCAACACCACCACACACCTTTAAACTGAGGAATTAACAGATTGACCCACGTTCTTCGCAGGTCAACTCACAAATAAAATAATGTTTTGCTCTTTTAAGCTTTCCTTAAAGAACTTCCAATCAGTTCATTAACCAAAACATTAATTTTCCCAGTGATTACTATATACCCATCTTTTTGCCCTTGCCCAGAAACTGCTGCATGAAGATGAAGTGTCAGTGACATGATCACAACAGTGTTAAGCCACTGTTCCCCTACAACCTCCGGAACCCAGCACTTACAGCTACCACAGCCCTAATTCAGCCTAGCAGAACTGTCTTCTTCTGGAGACAAGCCAGTGACAAAAATACTACTCCAAGCAAGATGTTCCTCACTGTAGCTACCCGATTGTGTTAGGGACCAATACAAGTCACTTCCATAGATGATACTGTGGCAAAGCAAAAACCATTCGTAGCTGCCTATGAGCTGCTTATGCTAAGAAGAGCAAACAGCTGCCAAGAGCAATCAGTCTGCCCAAGTAGTACATAATGGGATAACAAATAAAGTAAAGGCATGGAAAAGGCATGTTAGATTTCAGAAGAAGTTGCTACTAATGTAGGAACCAAAGGAGTGTTCACACCAAGGTCTCCTGTGATATTTACACACTGCAGCAACCTCATGGAATGAAAGATTAAATGGAACTCAGTATAACTTCCTCTGACTTCCAGAAACACTGAGCAGGAAGGCTGTACTGTACCTTGGGACAGAAGTAACCTAAAGAATATCTACTTCAACCTTATTTGCATGTATGCTACTACAAGATGAGGAGACACCTAAAAGATGTCTGACAGGAAAATATTTGGAACAAAATGTTAATAAGCAAATAAAAGCATGGTTGAAAGCTCCGCAAAAATGAGCATAACACAGAAGAGATCTGATTTTGCTCCCTCTGTCACAGTTCACATGGATACAAGAGCCCTTAAGCTGTTCCCAGACCCGAGCCCACTACATCAAAACTCTCTTCAGCAAACACTCTGTCCAGTTATGAAATATTAACTAGAGCAAGAATCATCGCTCAGGACTAACAGCAAACACCCATTAAGCAGAGGGCCAGGCTTTTCGTTTCCTTTGAGAACTGCAGCAAACAGCACTTGCTGCCACTCTTATTTTAAAAGCTAACCTCAGTAAGTGAATTACAAGTCGACTCTTCCTAAGTTGGGAACAAAGAACACACATACTGAATTCCAGAGGAAAACAAGGGTATTTAATATTCCTTTAAATATTATACTAGGTACTTCCATGGTGCCACATCTGTTACTGAAGTCTGTCCCAGATGTAGTGTCTAAAGTCACTAAACAGCAACATTCCAGCACTTGTTGCAGTATTACCAATGGCATTACCAAATGCACACAAACTGCATTTCACACTATGGGATACGAGAGGCAAAAACAGACCTAAAGCCTGTACAGCTCATCTGAGATGAGAACTGTAGTAAATTGAAGCTCACATAATACTTCAGGAACAGAAGTATTTTAAAATAACTTAAAAAAAAAACAACCAACCAAACCCCTCAATAACCCCCAAATCAGACACATCTAAAGCAGGTCCAGGCTCCATTCTGCTGGAGGGAAGAGACAGGCATTCTTCTCTACATTCAGATTTTTTTTTTTTATGTTGCATCTTTCTCCAGAATTTATTAATATCTTTTCACAAACATAGCTGAGATTAACTAATGCATCTTCACATTTCCTCATACCGCAGGAGTCAATTTAAACAGCTTGTTAAACTGAAACTTTGTGTTTCCTACACAAAAATGAATATTCAACAAGTGCTAAGGCACTCAGTGAGATTCACTGTGAGCCTATTTAAGTGACCTGGATTAAAGGCAGAACTAAAAAGAGACTTCCTTTTTCTTTTTAAAATGCAAGTCCTTTCAACTCTGCTTATAATGAGCCTTTCCAAAACATACTTTAAAAAAAGCAAAAACTGAATTTGCATTGCTGCAGATATAACTACCTGCCTTGCAAAAGTTCTAAGCCGTAGGTGGTGCCAGGAACTTTACTCCAGCAGTAAGAGGTGTCATATGCCTTGAGGCTTCACAAAGCACCTGCCTATATCCAGAGAAAAGGTGCCTCAGCCATCTGTCTTCCACCTTGCCTCCAAAGACATCCCCCTGACTTCAAAGGCTGGATCTGACTTTGTGGGGCTGGGCCTTGCTCCTGAGTTTAGACTACTGAGCTTACTTTAGAGCTTACTCTGCAGGTGAAAGATCTCACCCTTCTGTATGGGGGCCCTGATGAACCATGGCAGCTGATAAAAGAACTGGCCCTGGTATCAAAAACCTGTAGCTCAGTTTCACCAATCTAAAAAACTTTCAGAGAGAATTCTACATTTATCTATATATCAGTCCACAGTATTTAAAGAACAGCTGAGACAATGAAAAACTTGCACCGACTCCATGTGTTTCTGAGGAAAGGAAGTGACCAAGAGACAAAGGGAGCTCCACAGAGAGCAAGAGAAACAACAGGAAGAGCCAAGGCCAGATGCACTGAGAAAGTATAGAGGAGCCAACAGAAGGTAATGAATAGCTTTGAAAGCTGATGGGAGTGAGATTACTGCAGGAAGATGACTGGATGAGAACTTGCATGGGGCTTTTGACCAGGCAAAGGCCCTTCTGCGCTTTCAATATGACATGACTTAGCACAACTGCTCCAAGAACATATTCCACAAAGCTTTAAGAAACAGACATTTCCCAGTGATTTTGACTTGCCCGTTTGAGAGTTAGTTTTTCAATCTAAGAGGGCACCTGAAAATGTGTGTCAAGGTCTCCCCAGAAAGAGATATACAAATTCCCTCCCACCACCAAACTTTCAGCAAGAGGTTCTTGTGCAAGAAAATAGAATTTAATAAACAAATGGAAGCAGATTAAGTGATCTCAGCCTTGCTATTTAAGCAGTCTGCACAGGAACATGGAACAGACATGATACTGGGTACCTGTCCCAGGAAGGCTCCTCAAGATTTCTGCAAAAGGAGAAGGCAGAGGCAGAGACATCAAAAAGATCAATTCAGGTCTCCACAGCCTAGAGGAGGAATACAGGTTAAAGCTTCCCACCAGAACTGAGGGTGCTGGGGTTGTTCAGACTGGAGAAGAGTAGGTTCAGAGGAGACCTTACTGCTCTCTAAAACTACCTGAAAGGAGGTTGTGCCAGGAGAAGTTTAGATTAGGTATCAGAAAAATTTCTTTAGGCATTGGAAGAGGCTGTCCAGGGTAGTCCCCTGGAAGTGTTAAAAAAAAAGTATGTGGATGTGGCACTTGGGGTTATGTGACCATGACAGTGATGGATTACTGGCTGAACTCAATGATCTTACAGGTATGATAAAGATACAAAGCAGAGCAAGCAGATCCTTTACAACTAGAGGCAAAGATCTTTGTAATCTTTGAAAAGGATAAAAACTAGTAAATGGATGCTAAGCCACCAGGAATTGCTTTTCAAACTGATATTCCTTGTAGAACCACAAAATGAAACTTGCATGGGTGGAATTCAAAAGCCTGAGAAAACTGCAGCAAAACAGAGTATGGACACACCGCATCAAGAGGTACATCTATCTAGTATATAATCAGCAAATATTTCGTATACAATTAACAAGCAGAATTGCAATTCAAGCCATAATTTTGAGCACTGGCTCAGGCAATGTTCCTTTTGAAGAAGAATGTTACCTTAGTTACTGTAAACACCACAAACAGAATGGTCAGGGTTGGAAGGGACCTCAGAGGTCCCCTAATTCCAAACCCCCTGCTGTGGGCAGCAACACCTTCCACCAGATGAAGTTGCTCAGGGCTCTGTCCCACGGATGGGTCGAGGGGAACTGCCCAGCCCAGGAGGACAGGACAGCCAGTTCAGGCTGCTACCACAAAACAGCTCCCAGGCAGCCAAGCTGGCCACAAATGCTGCTCAAGATCCACAGCCACAGTGGAGGAAATGGTCACATACCGGCTCAGCATTTCAGCAGGTGAAAGGAAAATGTAGGACTTAAGATGCCAAGCTCTGCTCACCTCAGGAAATATCTTCTGCAGGACTTGTTTTGCTCTCCTTGAACACCAATATATAAAATGGCATTATAATAATTCAGTGATTGCATCAGACTAAAAGAAATATTTGCAACTATGTGGCTGGCAAACTAGCAGTGAGAATACAAGACCATGCTCTAAATTCCTTATGAAATGGAGCTGAATTTATGACTACAGACAGTTTTGCAAAACTGCCTCAGCATTTTAACTTTAAACCCCAAAAAAGCAACAGCATATATATAAGAAAAAAAAAGGAAGTAAAAAGAACATATCAAGAGCAATTGCTTCATATATCTCAAAAAAAGGAAGCAATTAAGACTTGTACTTTTTCCCATATCAAGGACACTGGAAAATTGAAGAGAAAATAAGAAGATTGCCAGGAATTACACTACTTTTCTAGATGAAAGGATAGGGAAGAAGTGGGAGGAGAATGAGCTATCCTCCACATCGTGTAGTTAATTTTCCAATTGAATTGTCATTGCAATGCTTTTACTTCAAAGTTTACCACACAATTGCAGAGGCATGAACTGCTACCAAATCTTCCACATGCAGCTCAGATTTTCAATCCAGAACTACATTATAATCTTTATATCAAAGATCACAAAATAAACCCTTGTGAAAACTCACAGAAACTTGAGGTTGCTCCAAACCCCCATGTAACAAGCAGGATTGATCAGTTAGTTTCTCCAACTCTGCTTTTTCTACCAAAAAATTGGGTTACATTAACATTTTTTGCTGTTCTGTATCTAACATCAAGACATCCAGTTTATCAGCCATAACCTGTGAAATATTGTACCTGTCAGGCTGCAGATCATGTTTATTTTTGGAGGATGGAGTTCTCTCTCCTGCAAGAAGTATCAAAATCTACTGAATTTGGACTCAAAGATGTGTTGCATAAAGTGTTTCAATGCAATGGAGAAGAACAAAGCATGGAGAGATAACAACAGTCCTTGACTGTGTTTGTAGAGTAAGAAACTATGGAAAAATACACACCTGAATGGTACTTTAAAAACACACCTGCTCCCTCCTATTTGATCCAAGAATCTTCCCCACACCACATTCCCCTCAGTTTGGTTGGTGTACTGAAATAATGTACACAGAAGGTACCACGGAGACCCAGATTAAGGAGCCACTGAAATGAAGACTTTGCACGTGTAGAAAAGTGATATTAATATACTAATTATTTCTTCACAATGACCTTCTTAAACAGTCAGAATAATTAAAGAAAGGACAAGAAACAGCATTTTTTTCCCTGTGATTCTATGAAGCTTTTCTGCACAATAAAGCTACAAGGACAGCCATCCTCTGTCATAATGTCTAAAAAGTCACTGGAATTGTGTGATGATAATAGAGAATTATGAATTTCTCTTGCCTTGAATAATCTTTCTTGCACCACCTCACCCACCCTTTTATATTCAGAAAAAGGATAAAAGGCTCCTATATTGGACAACATTTACTAAGTAAAGATTGTTGGTTCTCCTTACATTCGTTATTAAGAATGTAATTAGTTTTCAACATCATCATAGCCACAAAGACGAGGCTTTTCCTTTTTCATATGATTTTCACTATGCGGTTATTCTTTTCATTTCTTATTGATACTTTCAAAACCAAACCACTGTTCTTATTTATGACATAAACCACATAGTTTTCCAGCAAAAACAATAATTAAAAAAACCCAATCCTCCCATCTAACTGCATCAGAATGAAGGGTTCTCTTTTCTGTTTATTTTACAAGTCCTGTTGTCACAGGAGTGCAGGAACACACACGGGAAACATCTGATGGACCACAATAGGAAATTGTTGGGTAGAAAGTTATTTTTTCTTTAAGAAGTCTCGTAAGAAAAAAGTTTTTTTTGAAAAATATATAAAACCATAATACTTCACTCTTCAGTCAAAGCACATCATACAATTTAACAAAAGAAATCTGTAGCACTCAAAATCTTGTGAGGATGCTTTCCTGCCCCATTACTCAACTCTTGTAGAAATTTCTCACTGAAGACTCAGCAATTCAAAGAATTACCTTTTCAATTCCTGTTGGTTGGGTTTTCTAAATTACTCTCCTCTGCTTTCTCCTGTCTAATATTTACCTCTACACCAGACTTTCTGTGCCCATTTCTAAACGACATAGATATCATGTGAGTCATCGCTTCTGGTTGATAATGTAATTTATTTTAATTGGAATTGAAAACTTGTTTGAGGGGTGGCAGGAGGAAACTGTTCCTATTTCCTGCTATAGTTCTCTCAGCATCTAATTACATCCATAAAGAAAAACAATGGGGAGGCTGTGTGTTATTCAGTTTAATGTGGTTAATTACACTATTCCCCGTATCCATGCAAATACACCAGAGCCTCACAACTGATACAGCACCCACACAGCACATTTATCAGCTGCAACAACTGTGCTTTGAGATCACATACGGTACACACTTCAGATATAAATACTTGTTTACTGGAAAGGTTCCTAGTTCACAAGCAAAAGGTAAAATGCAGCAGAACAGACACCAAATAAAAAATTCTAACCATTCGCATCTGTATTTTCCACAAAATTCTTGCCAATATAATTTGCTGCAACTAAAAACACACCCCTCTTACTGAAATACTTTTCTCCGTGCTTTCCCTTGAACCTGTTAGTTCACTTTCAAAAGTTTGAAGAGATCTGGGCCACCTCAGAATGGAATTAAGGTACCAGTCAGATTTTTTTTCAAGTCAGATTCTGTGCTCAGGTATTCCCAAGGACACTAAATTACTATTTTAAACATTATCTATCCCAGTGGCCAGGGTTTCAGCTCAGACAGTGACACATCAAGTGAACACACTGTTTTCATTACTACTTTTTCTTCAAAGTCTTGCACAAGCAATGCTTTGTGAGTCCAGAGGCAGAGAGAGGGCAGAGGTCAAGGAGGGCACAAATGAAACAGCTGCTGGCACCCCAAACAGCCTCTGAACACCACACTCTCCTCCATACCCTCTGATAAGCTTAAAGGGGAAGAATCGTGAGTGCGACACTGCAGAGTTAGAGCTTCTCATGGCAGCTGAAATGCCAACACTGCCTGTCCCAGGAAACACAATTTGTTCTTGAGAAGACAGACAGCTCAGTGCCCAGAGAACAACTCTTCTGAGGCCAGACTTTCCAAGTGTAAAGTCACCAAGGGGAAAGAACAAATAGGTAGAAGGAACTGCATATGGTACTCCTTCTATGAAGACTCAAATGTTTCAGAGTCTTAGCATGAAACCATCTGAGCTTAGATGAGTCACTGGTGTTCCTGGAGCAAAACAGACAATATGGATAATTGATAACACAGGGGCAGACACTAAGAAGGATAGTAATGATGCTTGAAGAACATGATGGCTTTTGTGTAGAGTTAACCTCCCTCACTACACAG